>JBBKCR010000001.1:19539669-19557934 GCA_037577295.1 Ladigesia roloffi
TAGATAGATAGATAGATAGATAGATAGATAGATAGATAGATAGATAGATAGATAGATAGATAGATAGATAGATAGGCTTACTGATTGATTGATTGCTTGATTGATTGATTGATTGATTGATCGATTGATTGATTGGTTGATTGATTGACAGACAGATAGACTGATAGTTTATTCATTTGAGTACAGCAGACCAGAAATCCACTGTATATTAAATGTAAAGCATCAGTGGACAAGCGGGACGAGGTGCAGAAAAACACACTGACTAAATAGTTCATGCTCACTTGTATGTGGGATTCAGTTGTATGTGGGATTTATTTGTATGTGGGATCTGTAGTCTGGTTCTGTAGTGTGTTGTGCTCTGTTGACTCTTGTGAAAAATTATTTTTTTGTCTGCAAAAGCTAGGTGGAGCACAGAATATGATTTGCTTGTGAGGAGGCTCTCTCCTGCTGACTGCCAGAGGCTGTTGATAAGGCTAGTCCTACACAACGCAATTCAGGTCCAATTTTAACCCCGGTTGGGCCTTTCTTACAAAATTTCACGACCTGCAGTGAAGTGGGGCAGTGAAGTAGGAAAGTGAGAGCCGGCGGAACATGTGCGAGCAAGAACCTTTATATGTTTATGATGAATTAATTCAGACAGGAAATCACTCAAGAGTTTCAAGTCAGCCTGTAGTCAAATATTTCTCACGCTCTCATCACGAATTCTGCATTTCTCAAGCTCCTATTCCTCCCCTGGTTGGGTGTTTCTATCTTTCATGCTCACAAACAGGTCCAACCCAGTTAATGTATCTTTATCTTGAGAAAACAATGAGATCTGGAGTTCTGAGTGCTTTTTCTTGGAAGAGATTATTGCGTGTGATCGGGGTGCCCAGGGCAGCACCAGCAGGGGGGCGCTGATTGGATTCCGATGGTCAGAAGTGATGCCCAGTAGTTCTTCTCTTGCAGAGTAAGGAGGTGCTTGGAGGGGCTTCTAGACTTCACACTGTGGAGAAAATGGGCTGAATGGTTCAGAATGTTCTTTGTTGTCGTCCTATTCTCTGTTCTTACCTCCAATGAGCGTGGAGACAGTCCTGATCAGTTTGCTGATCAGTTTGTCGAGGTTCTCGGCCACTCCAGCAGTGCTACTGCTATCAGACTTTCCCAGCAGAGCACGGCAAAGAAAAGAAGGCTGGCCACAAAAGACAGATACAACAACCTCAGGGCAGATACGAACGTTTTTAGGGCGTTGGGAACACTTCACCTGCCGGCTCATTCACTGTGCCCTGAACAGGAAAATCGATACAGTTCGACCATATAAGTCCTCACATTCCAGGACACTCTGTGAGCAACCGAGCTCATCTAACTAAAACAGAACTTCAGTCATGGACCAGCCAGTAAAGGATCGTGGATAGGTTGACAAAAGACTTGCATAATCATGTTTGTATCATCTTTAGGACGCTTGATAGGCTGGTTGTGTTGTAATTGTCAATGAATATATCTTGTCCACTATAAAATGGTGAACTGACTTAGACACTCAGCTAAGATTCCAACAAAAATGATCATCTTAGTTATATGTATGCTTACAGTGAGATGGTGTGGCTACAGATTTTACAAAAGTACACAAATATAAATAAGCTATGCATGTATGTTTCGAAATGAAAGCAAAAATAAATATGCAAGGCTGTACTTCTGCACATAGTGTGGTTTTGTCCTCTCAGGAGAAGAGAGAAACAAAAACTCAAAACACAGAACATGCTTCATTTTTTATTACATGTTTGCTTGGTTGCACCATTTTTAAGTTGCTTTTATTGCTGTGTCCGAGAAAGAGCGAAAAGGTAAATGAAGTCAGGGCACTGTGACCTGTGGATTATTACAGAGGGGATTATCTGTACTTAGATAGTTTTTTATAGCGGGTAGTGTTAAATCATGTTTTAAATTGTGTTATCAAACAATGTAATATGTTTTCAGCCTCTAATTTCATGGCCCCCAAGTCGTACAATTGTCTAGCCGCCTACTCATCCCTAGATGAGACTTCCAGAGTTCAAATCCCAGCTACACAGGCTTCGGTAATTAGGAGCTGGAGAACTAGAAGCCCCCACACGCTAGGCAGGGGGCACCATGTGACTGCAGGAGTCATACAGTTTGGGTGGGAAATGTAAATATCTACGATGGTACTCGGAAACTGATTAAAAATGCAATAAAACCTTTGCAAGAAGGCCTGTATGTTCAGTGTTTAAATAACACTCACAGAAATCCATTTCCAAGGATTTATGTATTTCAATTAGCATAAAACATTTCCATCTATTTGAATTGCTTACATTTAACAGAAACAGCCCAATAAACTTCATGTGCTGCATATTTGTCAGTCACATGGAAATTAAACATTTAAGAATGAGATTTATGTAATAATACTTATAAACTCAATGTGATTTGAATAAACAATTGCAGATTTAAATGTCTTTAAAGAAACCTGATGTAAACAATCATACATTTTAACTAAATAACCTTGCTTGATCCAAAGCTTGTCATATTTAAATCAGATTTAACAGTTTTCAGTTAGAGATTCAGTTAACGGATTTATGCATATTTTAAGCAATTTTAATAAATAAAATAAATAAATAGATGCAAATATCTAAAAATAAACCATGCCACGATGTATTTTTCTGAGGGAAGCTTGACTTCAGATGACTTATTGACCTGAGATTATTTACAAGTGTCAGTCAAATCCTGGCAATTCTATTAGTGGCCCTTCTATAGAGCATCCTGTCTTCTGTTTGGGTCTTGGGGCTTCCTAATGTCTTGTTCATAATTCCTCTGACTGGCTCCATCCATCTTGATGTTGGCTGTCCTCCTTTTTTTCTCCTTGAGTTGTTCCAAGCATAATTGTCTTTTTAAATGAATTAGTTCTTCCCATTATACATGCGAGATACAAGCTTCAGCTTGGTTTTTCTGGGCTTTGAGTGAGAAATGAGGCTTGATTTGGCCATGGATCCATTTGTTTTGTTTTTGTTTGCCATCCAAAGTACTCTGAAAGTCTTTGCCAGCACCAAAGTTCAAAGATGTGGATATTTTTCCTGTGCTGACTTTTCCTTGTCCAGCTTTCTCTAAACAGCCACAGAAAGCTTGGACAGTTTGGGCACATTTCTTTGTAGAGACACATCATTACATTGGAAGATCTTTTCGAGCTCCTTTATCCCTGTTCTGCCAAGTGGCAATCCGAGTTGTTTTCTCTTGAAATCTTGAGCCTGTTGTTAATCATTGATCCATGTAGACAAGAGCTGTCCACCATATCTATGTACTAAACATGAACCATTATTATTTTCATGGTGGGCTGATGTTACTGTGCAACTTTACTCGTATGTTTCCTTCATTCAGGCCATTTTCCATCCATATGTTGAGGATTAATAATGTTTCATCCACCAATCTCATATTCCTCCGGTCTGGCTTCTCTCTTTCTGTTTCTTGTCATAACTGTGGTTTATTGATCAGTGCAGAATCACCAACCCTGGTCCTGTTGATCTACCTTCCCAGCACAGTCTGCAACAGCTAGTATAGTGTGGCACTTCAGAAGCCTCATTTCCACAATAGATGCAGGTTGGAGCTTGGCACCTCAGAACTTCAGGAGAAGGGTTCGTGAGGTTCCTTAGAAGAATAAGTAGATGTTCTGTCTGGACCCATTTTCTGAGGACATTCCGCAGTTTAGCTTGGTTGATGCTTCACTGTCCCTATGATGCAGCACAAAAATGTAAGTTTTAGTTTTAGCTTTACTTTTTTCCACTAAACTCAAATGGACATAACTAAAAAAAAATCAAGGTTACATGATTCTAATTTTAGAATTAGCATTTACATTTAAATTTACGGCATTTGGCTGACACCCTTATCCATAGTGAAGTACGACAGTGCTCAAGTAATACACAACAGTATCAAGGACCTGTAAAGCAAGATTTAGGTCAACATCCACCGATCGCCTATGGTACTGTAGCTCAGTACACCTGATCAACACTTGTCACTGATACCTAACTACACCAGTCTTGACACATAAGACAGCGCCTGTAAAAGAAGGTAAAACATGGTTAGGAAGGTAAGGAGCTTTTTGTTTTTTGTTTTTTAAGATAGAGAATTAAGAGATGGTTAGTCGCCAAGGTGCTCCTTGAAGAGGTGAGGCTGTAGCCGATGTTTGAAAACAGCGAGATCTGATGGTGAGAGGGAGTTCATTCCACCATTGGGGGGCCAAGACTGAGAAGAGATACGTTGTTTGATCAACAGCACCATGTATGGGGGTGCCAGACCATTCTTGGCTTTGAAAGCAAGAGTTAAAGACTTGAATTCAAATCGAGCATTTACAGGGAGCCAGTGAAGGTTTCGTAATAAGGGTGTGATGCGAGTTAGCTTAGGATCCTTGAAGACCAATCTTGCAACTGTGTTCTGAATAAGCTGAAGTGATTTAGTTCCCTTCTGTGAACAAGATTATAGACAGATAGGCTAACAGAGTTGGTTTCACTAAGTCACCAGAGAAGTAATATTGTTGTTTTACTGTAAGAATTTCTGCCTCAAGATGGTCAACATGCATGTAGACCACAATTGCCTAGATCTCCAGATGTAAGACTGGACCTCCCTGTCCTAATTACCTTGGTGATATGAAGTCGATTCTTGCTCATTAGGCCTTGACTGGGCCATTCTCTCCACCACACCTAACGCAGGCAGCAGCTGTGCAGCTGCCGCTGCTCAATTAACACCCAGCTTGGTGCTCACGCTATCAGGCCTCGGGGAAAAGAATGAACCTCTAGCATGTTCTTCCCACAGCAAACTCCACAGCACCTAACAGGACACACATCCTCGCATGCGAAATCTCATGTAAACTAGCTGCTAGTATGTCAATACAGCGATTGTTCCTGAGAGAGCTGGAGATGAGACGGGGGCCACATGGCTGGATAAAAGAGAAATGTTGGGTAACACTTCATTTGAAGGGATTTACATAAGGGTGACACCTAACCGTCATAAGAATGACTTAACATGCACATTAATGATGCATTAATGATGTTTATGACTGTTGTTCGGTTTTTGAAATGTCAAGAGGACATTGTGTGACTCTGTTTCTTTGTCATAACAATGTGAAAATAGCCAAGAAAGAAATGTAAGATGTGTGGTATGATGTGAAATTTACATGAAAACGTTTACATGAATTGGTTAAGTGACCAGATCAAGAGTGTTTGGGCTGACTTGTCTTAAGGGTGTGTGAAGTGAGAGTATAGATCAGAATGGACACACAAGCCTCAATCTCAAGTAAACTCAAGTCAAATGATTGCCGCGTCAATAAAGTAATGACTCCAGGAAAAGCAAGACATTCTTTAAAAGTATAATATACCACTCTTCGCTCTCTAACTAACCTTACCTTGGATGTTCAATTTCAATTTTAACAGATATTATGTGAATGAAGCGAATGGCAGTACAGATACAGTCATTAATAGAAAAGATGATAAAAATAAGGAAAAAAATCAGCAAATAAATGTTAATTATTGAGTTTCAATTGCTTTTATACAAAATGCTTCAATCTGATCACTGCTTGCATTTATTATACAGTTATACATGTTATCACTCATCATTCAGTAATAAACTATAAATTATTTGTTTACTAAGATGCAACTAATATGTACAGTTCTGTAAAAAATTTTCAGACAGCTGAGAAAACTACTTTTAAAACCAGTTTAGCTGAGCAGAATATGCTTTTAAATTATGACATAGAACGTACACAAATGGAACAGAAAATAGAGCTCTATGTCTTTTTATTTGTTGAATGACTCCTAGGCCTCTGATCAGACCAGTATTACATTGAAGTTCTCATCAAATACCTCGAAAACCTGATTTGGCTCAATTGATTCTTCATTAGATTATATCAGAGGCAGCTGATGGAGATTTACAGGTCCATGCAGATGCTGGAGGTACCTGGAACTGAACCTGTGCTCTTTTAACCAGCTCACAAGATTCAAGTACTTTCCACAAGCAAAGCAAATCATGATATTACTACACAAATAGTTCATGCCTATTTAGGTTAGACAGCTATTTCACCTTCACACCAACGGATCAGATTGTTAAAAAGGTCCAGCGGGTTCTTTCAAACTGCCCTTTCATTCTGATTTTTAAAA
The DNA here is from genome assembly GCA_037577295.1 of Ladigesia roloffi. Lineage (NCBI taxonomy): Eukaryota > Metazoa > Chordata > Actinopteri > Characiformes > Alestidae > Ladigesia > Ladigesia roloffi. The sequence continues at coordinate 19,545,792 of JBBKCR010000001.1, forward strand.
ATCTTTATTAAAAGATGTGGTGATGTTTTTTTTTTCCTTTTTGTTTCTTATTTCAAACCTTCAAATAAATGACAAGACACATTTTGCATAGGAGCGCACAGTGCGGTAGATTATGTAGTATTAGTGTGTGGGTGCACATATGGAGCCTTAGTGTTTATATATATATATAAACTGAATTTACAAATCCATTAATGCCAGCAGTACCTGAGTAAATATCACTAGATGGGCGTCTGGTTCTGCTCCCAGAAAATGAAAGCTTCGACTAATACCATCAGCTCTGTAGTGCAGCTTCACACTTTTGATTGACCTTGGAGGCGTCTTCTCACCTTGAATCTGCTTGGAGAGGGGCTGCAGCAGAACATGGAAATGTTTTATATGCAAAGGGTAGCAGTGTACTGTAGGTTGTAGAATAAATAATTTACTCACTAGGTGCGGGGCTTAGAGGCTGAGTGCTGCCACCCTCAGTCAGAAGAAGCAGAGGAGTAGGAGACACATTAGCAGCAGAAGTCTCTTAAGGTGATGGTGATCTATCTTCCCGTGCTGTGTTAACCCCATATTGACCATTAAATCCCCCTGAGGGATCGTGGGGCTGGATGTGCGGTGCCTGCTCTGCCTGTGTTCTGTTTCATTACAGCAGTGGGCCCGGTTTCATCAGACAAGCTCATTAACTGACAAAGCGGACATGACTACTGACATTGTGTCCTTCATCATATCATTTATGTTCATCAGCTGCTCAGTGTGCGCAGGATCGCGAGGGGGAGTGAGACTGTCTTTAATGATGTCTTGGAATGTAAAAAGCAGACAAGGCCAGCGCTGCGTTGAAGCGTAGAAAAACTCGTTTTTCTTACTTAAAAAAAAAGAAACAAAACAGATTGATTTACCATCTAGATATGTTGATGTCTCATAAAATCAATACAGTGCACATACGGATCCTCACATGCTCATTTCCATTCTTTATTTTATTATTTGTCTGATTAACATATCATAGGAACCACCCATTCATGTTGACGTTATAAGCAGTGGCGGCCAATCAGAAGACAGGATACTTACACATATCAGACTTGGATAAGATGCAGCAGCAGTTTTATTTCGTACGTTTTATCATGTGAATCACTCATTCTTTTGAAGTTACAGTCTGGAATGAGGCAACCAATCAGAACACAGGATATTCACACATATCAGTCCTAAAAACCAAAGTAACCATAAACAGCCTGTATAAAGTATATATAAAAATGACCCGTGGCTCTTTTTTTTCACACATACATGCACCCAGATGTCAGACATGGACAAGATAAATGTAGGATAAGGCCCCTTTAAAGCGAGCTGATGTGGAGATAACCTGCAGTCTTATCTGACAGTGTGAGCGCAGGACATGGCGAGATGTGAGATGAAGTGCTGCTGCTTCTCTCCGCCCTAACAGCCCAAGCTCTGTCTAGTAATTGAAGCCAATGCTGCTACCTGATATTCTTCTCTCTCCACTCCTAAAGACAGGAATAGATAGCAGCGTATTGACCCGCACTAGCAGGCAGGAGAGAATTAAATTCACTCCAGTAAGCATGGGCGCTGCCTGGATGATGCAGCAGACCTGGGGCTGCCTGGAGACACGACGCTTACAAGAGACTTAGCAATACCCGTCCAGCCCCATTGTAGTCCGCTGGCCCAGAATGCCATATGGAGGGGCCGTGTGTTTGTGTGTGTGTGGCTGAGGGGCTGTACATCTGATCCCGCCTATTGCTCTCCATTGCACCATTCAGCGAGGCGCTGCTGCTGCTGCATCCAAATGTCTCTCCCGGCCTTTAGTGCAGCATAGCATGCCGAAATGAGCCCGTTTCTCTCTATTAAGATTTGTCCCTGGAGGTTACGATTCTGGAGGAAGAAGGGAAACCAGCACAACGAGCGCAAACGGCCATGCCAATGGCCAACTTTTAGGCTAATTGGTGACAACAGATTTATTCTCAACAACCCCCACTCCCCCCCACCCTCTTGATGTGTTTACTTTGCTGTGAACTGGGTATGAATCCAAAGCAGAGAGGGTGAACATGATAACTGTGGCTAATACAGCATGAAGAGGTTCCTGAAGACCAAGCTGTGTTTCACTCTGCCTGTATTGTCCTTTATTAATTTATGTTCAGTCCAGGACAGGCCGAGACACTGGTTCCCAAGACACCGCAAGGGAAGGCAAGAAACATCAGGTATGAAAAGATGCCCTGAGAGAGAAAAGGTCTTTATCTGGTTGAGATTTTCATTTTTTTCCCCCCACACATTTACAGAAAACAATTCTGCGAATAAAACCATCCATTATTTTTTCATCAAGGGTACAGAGGAACGGTTTTCTCGTGATAAAATTTTTTTTATATTCACCTGTGTAGGGATATGTGCAAATGAAAAGAGAGGAAAAAAGAAAAAGAGAAGAAAAAAGAGATGGGTGGGGGGTGAGGGGGGAGGGGGTGTCATCAGTCAGAAGGAGAAAGCTCTTTCATCTCAGCCTGACATCTTCAAAGACAATGAGAATCACTAACTCTACTCTGGACTAAATTAACACACATGCGCGCACACACACGCATACCACACACACACACATACGCATACACACACGCACACACACAGGTTTGTTTTTATATCATGTCTGGACAGGAGATACATATTTATTGCATACATTTGTAAATTACATCGCGGAATGGTTTCTGGGTACATCGCTGTCATTTTGAGTTCTTTTTTATTTGAGAGAATCGTGTTTGTATTTAAAATCAGCAAATACTGCAGCGCTGCTCTTAACTCCCCATGAAAGAACCATAACATGAAATTCTTAGAATGGCAAAAATGTGGTCTAGACAGCTCTAGCATTGTTCATGCCTTGAATCTAATCTACCTAAACACCATGGATTAAAACAATTCTAATTGGATCATTTTCGTCAGATTAACCGCCAACATATTTAGGAACTGTGAGAGGGGATCTATCAGCCATGCTCTAACATACTACTCACATTTAGTAAGTGTCCCTTATGGTGCAGAATCTGTGTTTTGCCTTGTTTTAGGTTTAATTCCAAAAGTCACAGCTCCTCCTACATATGTCACAAAATTCTAAACCCACCCTTAACTTTAGTTGGTGTGAGGGAGTGGTTTAATTTAAAGAATGAACCATTTATTCATACATTCATTTATTCCTTACTAGGGTGGCAGATGCACAGAACCTATGGCAGGCTTTATGGGAGCAAGGCAGGGCACACACACACACACACAAACACACACAAACCCCATTCAGTCCCACACTCACACCTGCAGTTAATTTAGAATCCCAAATTGACCTGATTGCATGTCTTTGGACTGTGGGAGGAACCCAGAGGCCCTGGATTCAAACCCTCAACTCCAGAGGTGTGAGGCATCATTGCTTCCCATTGAGTGGAACTTGTAGACTGTAAATGATAATAGCATACTTTACTACCTTTTTGGCAAGTTTACTTATTTCCTAACATATTAATATATGTTAATATATTTCAGAACATTTGTAACAAATGATTATTACTAGAGCATATTACATCGAAATGCACCTTTTTTCTCCGAAGTGACATTTAAAGTCAATTTTAATTGCCAAAAAGTATATATACTCACTGCTTAAAGTTTAAAGGCACATTATAAACCCACCACACATTTTGTTAGCCCTGTTTCTTTCCAGTTTTGCAAAGTCAGGAAACACACACACACACACACACACACATGCACACACACACACTCCACGTAGAGTCCAGCACCTCTCCATATCCACTTTTAACAGAAGCTTGTTCTTAACGTGCCCTTTGTTTGGCTGAATGTCAGTGTGGAGACTATTAATAATATCAGGGCCTGGCTGGGCTCCACTTTGCCCCCCCCAACCCAGCAGTGTTTGAACTGCTCTCGTCTCCATCACTGGCCTGCCTTCTCCACAGACACATCAAAAGAGAGAGAGAGAGTCTGTCAAGCTCATAAGAGTTAAGGCCAAGCGAGTGGCGGGGGCTCAAAAGGCGATTTGTGAATGTAAGCCGACAGACAGGCGGAACAAAATAAGCTAATGGTCTTTTTTCTGTTGCCATTGTTGCGGTCTTAGTTTGTGCTAAGAAACAAGGCTGCCCTGAGGCTTCTGACCATATCAGTGTGAAGACACTTACCCCTGCATGACTCATGATTGCAGCACGATTAACAACATCTGCACGGCTTGTCCTTCATGCCTGTTATGTCAATTAATCCTCTCAGTTTGACCTTGGTCCGGACCTCAAAAGGTATTTTTCTGCATGTAATGAACCCGTCCATGCTCAACCCATACATTCCATGGTTACTTTTGGACTCGCTTCACAGACACATTACAGTTTAATTACAACAAAGACTTCCTGAAAATTCCTTTAGTCATTTCAAATGAGACTTATTTTGAAAAGTCTCACTGCTACCATAAACCTTTATGACATTTTTAAAATTAAGACCATGGTCCAGCTATTTAGTGTTGGAAATGGGAAACGCAGTGTTATGTAGCATCTCTAAGTGACGATTCCTACAATACTATTTTTAGTACGAATAAAACGCTCTAGCAGCTGTAGCTACCAGAGAACACATCCACGGCCAGAGCACTAACAGGCAAGTTGCATGAAGTGGATGCAGAGGTTGTACTGACTCAATAGTTACAAGAGCTTGCTTCCAACTCCTGCCTTTTGCTGCCCCAGACATGAAAAGCATATTTATTCCTATGTTCTGATTTTCTGTGGTAGCATGCAGTTATGTAGAGTTAATATTTATCTGTGTCTTTTTTGCTGGAGGCCCTGCAAACCTGGCAGCCTGGTATGCTTATTATTGTGAGCACAGCTTGGTTTTTCTTCAAGCAATGTTTTTGTGTTTGCTGTTAAGATGGATGCTAAGTGCTCTGGGCTAGACTATGTGTGTGTGTGTGTGTGTGTGTTTCTGTGTGTCTGTGTCTGTGCCTGTGTGTCTGTGTGTTCTTTTTATGTGTAGCTGTTGAGCTTAGAATTCTGAGAAGGGGTTAGGAGTGTTATATATATATCTCACTGCGTAGGTTAGAAACGGATTAGAAACTTGTGCATGAACGTTTTGGCGCAACATGCGATTTAAAATACGTTGTATGAAAGGCCTGCACTTCATTTGTCTTACCCTGTTTCTGGCTGGCAGGGGTATTATGGAAGTGATGCAATAGCTCTGTGTGCAAATGATGAATCATGCAACAGCCATGAGTGCTGCATTTTTATCATTTATAAGCAGCTGAGGGGTTGAAGCCTAAAATCGGTATCGCCACATGCATGTTCTTCCTCAGAGCAGTGGTTTGTCTCTGAGTTAGCTCTGATATTTATATATATATATATATATTAGGGATTTTTACGTTAACGCATTATTATACATGTTTACTTAACTCAGAAAATTATTTAATAGCATGTTAAAGTGCTTCAGCTGTTAGTATATATATATATGTGTGGTGCCTTCCATGTTTTAACAGCAGGGGCTTTTCCTGCCTCAGCACCTTGGACAGCGCACACTGTGGCGCTAGTGGCTGTCGCTGGGACATTCCTGGTGTCATGTATATATATATATATATTTTTTTTTTTTTGCTTTTTTTTATTTTATGTAAATGTGAGTGTGTACACAGCATATATACACAACATTTTGATAACTGATCAGTGATGAAGATAGACTGTAAGAAATATAAGACTATATATATAAATATAAGATAGACTATAAGATAGACTAAATCAGCTCCTGTGAGGTTCAGGGTAAAGGAGGCCAGAACATTTTGAGCAAAACAGATGTTCTACAGTCAACTGGAAACTGTCTCCACCCCAAACGTTTAAAAGGATATTCATCAGTATATAAATATGTAATTTTTGACTGGGGCATTTTATTCAGTAAAACCATTTCTTTCTCAGTGCCTGAAAACATAGAGACACCAACAGTTTGTCACACACGCTGTCAAGATACAGGCCATTTTTTAAACCTCAAAACATAAATTCTCTGTTTTTTCTTGGGTACAGTATCAGATGCCCAGTCTCAGCCAGCCTTTAAAAAGCCTCTCTGTTTGCCCTTGAGACTGACACACGGTAAAGAATTGTTCCACCATGCAGAGACATTGTGCTCTGAGAGTGTTTGGGAGGTGTATGTGTGTGTGTGTGGGTTTGTGTGTGTGTGCAGCAGTGAGGTTGACTTTGGCAGGTTGGGTTGGTGCCAGAGTTAACCCTGCCCCTTGTTTACTTTTGTTTACCAAATGTCCCCACAATGTCAAAATATGAAAATTCTGGGCACGTTTTGCTGATCCCTATACATTTTTACTGAAAGAAACAAAGGGCCAAACAGTTCTACACATTAAATTCAACTGCAAGTCCACTTATTCATGCTCTACCTATTCATTATTTTATAAATGAAACAAGAATATAAGCAAAAGTATAACCAGTGCAAAACACTATTTATGTATAATATTACTGTGTATTATTAATTTAAGATTAAGTTTCATTTGTATGTGTGAGGTCATAATGTTGGGCAGATCTTTTTTTTTTTTTTTTTTGCTAAGTCCGTAATACTGGCAAAACGGTTTACCATGGGGCTGTTTGACACACATTTGTAAAACATCTTTAATGATGTTTTCCTATATTTATAAGCCCCTGTTCATGAAATCTATAGCATTGTGACAACTTGTCAAACCTGTCAAATGAGTCATGAATCAATGTCAAATGGCATGGAGACTTCGTCTTACTGTTTTTTATTTATGTAAGTATCATTGTTATTCAAAAATGGATAAACTTACAACATTAGCCTTGCGACTGCCTAAATGGCCACTGTTCTGAATCAGCTGTTGTGAAATTGCAGCTCTGCAGCCACACTGGCCCGCCCTGTAATTGGAAAGCAAATGATTGGGGTGTATATAAGTATAGAAGTTTACAAATCCAATACAAAGCAAAATTTTTATGTTGAATCCAGGTGCAGGAGCAAAAGAAAACCCCACACAAACAGGTAGAACTGGGAAAAAAGTGTGTGTGTGTGTGTGTGTGTGTGTGTCTGTCTATGTGTGTGTGTGCTGGAGCTGAATATGAAGCACACATATACACATATAGTATAAGCACCTGGAGCTTTTCCTGAAAGGTCACAGCATAATCATATCTCCACCACCACCCCACACCCCCCCAAACACACACACACATCTGGAGCCACACATGTGCAGCAGACCCCCCTAGGTGCATCACATCATGACCCGCTAAAGGCAGTGTAGCGTTTATCCGCAAAGTACGTTAGTTCAGGTTAAGCTGAAAGAATTCAGGGTCACCTAATCATTCGAAACATTTTGCCACTCTTTCCGTCTGTCTCTCTCCCTTCCTCCCCCTCTCCCTCAGTCTCTCCGCTGGTCCCTCCGCCTGGCCGAAGCCGAAGATGATCAGAGAGGCAGCAAGTTGCGTTGTGATCAGTGTGAAGGCCAAGGCTGGGATTTTTCTGACCTCACCCAGATTAACAGCTCCTACAGCTTTTGCCGTTGATATTCCACGGCTGCCTCTGATCTCCCAGCAGCTCCGTTCATTGTGGACTAAGATAAGCCCCGGCTGACATAGGTGACAGTCTGCTCTCTTTTCCTTGCGCCGCAGACAGGCCTGACAGAAGCCTCCGAGTTCACAGGCTGTAATTTTAGCTCAAGGCCCTTTTATTGAGGCTTTCGTTTGGAGCTGTGGGTTTTATGACTGGCTCCACACAGAGGAGGTCTCAATATACATACTTTACTCGACTGAGGTCCATGAGGTCGTGTGAGAATTTTTTTCTTCTCCCCAAGTCCCCAAGAGACCGAGCTGACGGATGCCAGTGGCAATTACTCTATTGATGCTCCTCGCGCGTGCAGGAACAATATGACTGTAATCAACGGCAGCAACTGTAAACGAGCTCACAATTATTCTCAAACCTTCAGATACATAATGAGAGCCATCAATGCGCCTGTAATCACTAATGATAATCACCCAAGTATCTGGGGCCTTGTACATGGGATGTACATGACATTTCGGAACTAATTAGATCAGACACAAACAATAAACAGTAAGGTGTAGCGCTTCTGCTTGGAACGTATCACCCAGTACCCTCCTGCTCAAGCGGGGAAGTGAGGGAAGGATGTCGGACCATTCATGGTGTCGTAAACACCCGGGAGCTGGTGTCATGCACTGTCACAGACAGGACAGGCAAATAACTGCACACACACGTGGCACCTCTGTAAGGTGAACCCTTTAAAGGCACCACATTTTAAAAGAAGAATTGCCTGAGGTGCACTGTAAAAACTCCTGATCTAACCAAGACTTGCAATCTTATTCCTAGCCTAAAATCTTCTTGATCTTGTTTTGAGAATAATATACTATATAAGAACAAACGTTTATGCTCTTATACGGTGAATTAAGATTGTTTCATGATTTTTTCCTATTTCTAGAAACAAGTGAAATGATCTGCCAGTGCAGGAAGATATTTACACTAGGTAAGATTTCTTGAAATAGATCAAATAAATTACACATTTATACGCTTTAAAGAGCAAAGAAATCTGCTCTTATGTTGTATATTATTCTCAGAACAAAATCAAGAAGAATTTTAGGCTATAAAAAGATTGCAGACTGCTCCTTTACTCCTATTTTATTTACATTTACACTTTTGGCAGATTATTTTATTCTCTGAGTCTTTAAACGTTCTACAGAAATGTGTAGCTTTAACAGTCTTACTCAAAGATCTGGATTCCCGTTGTGCACCCTGCCTGACCAACTCTGAGTTTGAATCCCAGTTGGCTGCATAGCAGGCAACAATAATACACACAGCACTAACTGCTCGTTTGATGCCCCATTTTGTGGCTATACTATATTTTCTAGCAACACTAGCCATCTATTTTGAATCTACACTGCATTTAAAGTGAACCCAGGACAGAGCCCAGAATTGTGGGTGTCAAAATCTAGAGACGATGAAAAAATATTTTCACAGCCTCTTAATGCTATCAATTCACTTATTCCTGTACAGATCATTCCGCTGATATATTCCGCTGGTAATCATGTTGATGACTAGGGTGTAGGTTTAGTATCAGTATTGATTTGATACAGGCCAAAATCACTGGATATCAGAATAAGGCTGATCTAACATGATCTAAAACCTTGAGCAGCATGCAATAAAGAGAGATGCACAAATGAGGGCTTGAGTAATACAGGTGCAGCAAGGCTGTGTCCCAAATGGTGTTTAAGACCGGGAAGAAGACTCTTGAGACATTTATTCAAGATTGTTATTTCAGTATCAGACATGAAAAGTGGTCTCACACCACCACTATCCTGATCAGACATATAATTGATAGTATCAGCATATTAATGCTGAAAAAATGGATAGGCGTTTTAATTTCTCATGAGTATCCAACTGATATTTAGTTTTTGCTGCATGCATCCATGCAGGACACCTGGTACAGTTAAAAAGCTGATTAACAACCCTTTCTGACTTTAAATGTTTGTGTTAAAGAAGTGCTAATCAATCAAATGTACAGGGTAGCGGGTTTCTAAGACCAGGACAGGGCATTCCTAGTTTAGTCCTAAATGTCAGCAATGTATTTATATTTACTGCATTTGTAAACTTGCAGAATAAATGATCTATTTCTCTTTGATGCCAAACAAGGAAGAATTTAATGATCGTGTTTATTTACCAGCCATAGCAGATCCAATGAAATATCAGCATCCGTTTAAAAAGGTCCACATTGGTGCATCCCTATTGTTTTCACCTTATTTAACAGTTAATTATCCAGTCTCTCGCTATTATATTTGTGCCAACTCAGTCGGAGAGAGAGATAAAGTCAGGTTGTGATCGGTGAGAATGAAAATAAGTCTATTACAATGTAACATCATCTGCAGGGTGAGATCGACAGACAGTTTTATCTTCGCTGGTGCATTTCAAGGAATACAAGGAACAGAATCTAAACTCTAATCCCTCAAACAAAATTGTTTACAAAAATGTCTTTTTACTTGAAAGATCAATTTTAGCTGCATCCACTCAGCCTGGAGACCTGAAGCCCTGTGTCACAATGGAATATTCCACAAAGGCACAGGTTCAGCAGTAAGCTGGATCTCCTGAAGAAAATCATTCGTCTGACTCTTTTTTCTTCATTTTTAGTCATAGTGTAAAATTGACTGACAATGACATGTTGAAAGTTAAAGTAAGTTAAACTGAGTAAAAGTCAATCGTTTTTATTTTGAATTAAAAACAATTAATGCGAAGAGATCCTTAGTGTCATCCTGTCACTACCATGGATGTTAGTTGACTATGTTTCATGTATGAAATAATTCTACAATAAAAAACCCAATTAAGTTCTGTAATAAGATAATGATCTCGTTCTGTGTATACGAGGTGTGTAATAATGAGGTATTGATGGGGTTTCTTTCACATTCTTTGAATCCAGTTGAAGTCTAATTGAACAGAAAGTGAACAACAGATCTCAATGTGGCCGAATTATTAATTTAATAAAGTTGATGAGAGTGACATTAGACTAGACTGCTTAACCCACCAAAGCTGAAGTTTTATACCCTAAAAACACCAATCCCAGCAATTCTAAACAATTAGAGTACCTGAACAGAGCCAGCCCACAGCAATGGAAGGAGAGGCCTTTTTGACACTATGAGGGCACATTGCTGGTCCCAAGAGGATTTATCTTTCACCACGTACACACTTCAGACGAATTAAAGGGCCTTTTCCTACCAGAGGTCAAGGGGAGGCTTATAGACGCGGACACAGCAGGGCTCAGCTTATATAGAGGTTAACAAAAAAATCCACAAAGACAGTTTTACATTCAGTGTGTGCTGCAAGAACCCGTATCATCCACTGTCACAGACATCATAGACAAATACCTGCGAACACACACACACACAGTGGTGCAGTCCAATTGCTTGGCAACTCAAGCGTGCGGTCCACGTCAAACCCGAGACACTTCAAAGTGCTGGAGAGGCTAATGCATTTTAGCGCGCTCTTTCAAGCCGCTCCCACAGCCTGCGCTCGTCACTGTGACCCATGAAGCGAGAAAAAAGGTGGACTCGGAGAGGCCAGTCGTCTGATCTGCTCAGTACGGGAATAAAACAAGGCAAATAGAGCTAAGAGGCAGAAGAATGATATTTATAAAGGCTGCGGCTGGTAACCTGCCATCCAAAGCGAAGGTGCTCTGAAGACTCTGTATCGAATAGCAAATCCAAGTTGATTATGGTTTTCTGGCTGCAGCAGAACGAGACTGTGTGTGTGTGTGTGTGTGTGTGTGTGTATGTGTGGGTATCTCCGTGTGTATGTGTGTGTGTGTGACACAGATTTTCCATTACCACTTAGGCGGCTGTAATTACTTTCTCGGTCTTCAGAGAGAGAGGTGCAGAGGGTCAGCACACACGACTCGATCGGTTTAAGGTGCGGCAGGCGGATATGTTTAAAGTGGGTGACAGACAGCTCGCTGTGGCCGAGGTAGAAACACTTAAAACTACATCTCTCTCTCTCCCTATCTCTCTCTCTCCCTCTATCTTCTCTCTCTGACTCACTCTTAATACCCTCTACTCCCTTTCTGTCCCTCATTGTGGCTCTGTGTCTCTGTTGCTCTCTCTCTGTCTCTCTCTTTATCTCTCTCTCTCTTCTTGTCTCATTCTGACTCCCTCACTTTTTATATCTTATTTTCTCTCTCATTGTGGTCCTTTCTTCACATATTCTCTTTCTTAGTCTGACCTGACTCATTTTCTTGATAGCCCTCTAATCTTTCTGTCTCTCATTGTCTCTCTCCCTCTCTCTTTCTCTCTCTCTCTCTCTCTCTCTCTCTCTCTCTGCCTGACTCTCTCTCTACCTTTCTTCTCTCTCTCTCTCTCTCTCTCTCTCTCTCTTTCTCTCTCTCTCTCTCTCTGTCTCTTCCTAACTTCAATTCCATTATATTAGTCTCATCTTTCTCTCTGTTACTTTGGCTCTCTCTCTTTCTCTCCCTTTCATTCGGACTTGTTGTTTCTATACATATCCCTCCGTTTCTTTCACTTATTGTGGCTCCCTCGACCAGTATTATTATACTTCCTTCCTTCTTTCTCATGTTTTGTCTCTGTCTCTTTATCTCTACCTCCCTCTCTCTCTCTCTCTCTCTCTCTCTCTCTCTCTCTCTCTCCCTCTCTCTCTCTCTCTCTCTC
>JBBKCR010000001.1:19579976-19605695 GCA_037577295.1 Ladigesia roloffi
AGAGAGAGACAGAGAGAGAAAGAGAGAGAGAGAGACATACAGATAAAGGGAGTGAGAGAGAGAGAGACATACAGAGAGAGAGAGAGAGGAGAGACAGACAGAGAGAGAGAGAGAGAGAGAGAGAGAGAGAGAGACAGACAGACAAAGAGAGAGAGAGAGAGACAGAGAGAGATAGCCAGAGAGAAATACAGAGAGATGCAGTTAGGGTGGGGCAGACAGAACAGATGAACAAATCAATGACATGTAAGATGGAAATAGAGAGGGTTTACATCTGGAAGAATAAACGGAAGCAGGAAACAAGACAAAGCACACATAAAGTGAAAGAGAGACAGAAAGTATAGGGGAAGGATTGAGAAAAAGGGGTAAAAAATAGGGAAGAGTAGGTATAAGAGATAGAGAGAGACAGAGAGAGACAGAGAGAGAAGCTGACCCAGTTTGCAGACTGCATGCTGAGCTCTCAGCCAGTACTGCAATAAATAGCAGGCACAGGCTGGCAGAGCCTAACAGCTGCTTGGTGGCTGAGTGTCCCTCCAGTGTCTCCCAGTGTCCCCCATGTCTGTAAACACACTGCAGTGTGTGCTTGTGTGTGCTGTGGTGCCAGGCCACAGTCAGCAAGGTGTCTGTGCTTTGACCACACGGCTGGGTCGCCTCTGTCTAACAAAGATTGGTGTGGATATCAACAGACCGGCCCATTGGGACGTTGCGTCACATCCAGAAACACACACAAGAAATTCAGCCACACGAATCTGAAACTAGGGTAAACATGAGGGGTGCGAGACGCATGCAAACTAGACAAAATGGATAAACAAGTCGAGACACAAACACATGGTGAATTTATGCCTTGTAAAATATGTATGACACAAATAGAGATTCCTAAAAACTCAAGGACAACTGCACCTCACACAAACGAGGTTCCTTAATGGCTACTGTTGAGAGACTGGACAAGCCTTATAGAATGTAGACAAACATCTAATTTCACAAGCTAATAAGAGACTGGGTTTTTTACTTGTGACTAGCACCACTGTCTATTTAAACTGCAATCTCTGCCTTATGTATAGACCCTGAAGTACCGCTGTAGTAGTGCATTCAACCTATTTCATCAAAACTACAACTTCATTAAAATTTCTGGTTAAACTGAATGAGATTGAGATGAAAGCGTTTGTGGGCGGAGCCTAAATGAATCTCTAGAAACAGGCCATTCTGTGTCGTGTAGCTGCACCCAAGCTGGCTGGGCCTCCATTCATCTCTTTTTGAATAGCCTGGCTTAACAATAAATCAGACGGGTCCATTGTGAATTTGTGTTCACAGTCAAACCCAGTCCTCACCAGAGAGAAATCACATCTTTGTGTCTGTGTGTATATGTCTGTGTTAGTGTGTGCGTGTGTGTTTGTTTGTTTGTGTGTGTGTGTGTGTGTGTGTGTGTGTGCGTGGGCACAGTTTTACCTCTGTGTATATGTGTGGCAAGTTCAGCTCGTCCTTGCGGAGGGACAGACCTCACTGCAGAGCCGGAGTGAATCCGGGTCACTCAGCTTTTCTCTTTCTCCTTCAGAGAAATAATGGCACCTTACTCTAGTGACACATCATTTCCATACAAAACACACTGTGCCCAAACACAGCTGCCCCACACCAGTCCTGTGTCAATAATTCCCCTCAAGGATGCGACTCTTTTACCACCATCATCCAGCCGTTTAAAATCACATCTGCCACACCACCACAGACATCGGGAACTATATTTCTAAGCAAATGGGGATGGAAACTCATTGCAACATTATTTCAGCATTTAAAGCAATCCATGTTGAAGAGAAAATTGCATTGAGAATAAAATGACAAAGGAAGCCCGGATTTAAACACAATAAAGACAGTGAGAAGAAAGCAAAGACGCACAGAGCCAAGGGGCTTTTAATTGCTGTACTTTAAGAATGAAGCTGTTGATGGAGGGCTGAACTTCTTGAAATGCCAGGCTTGACAAAGCAGACTGGAGCTGCTGCCCATGACTTGGTCTTATGAAAGCAAAGGTTCATCACTGAAGCCATCCATAAATAATAAGTAAATGGAGAAGACTGTCCCCCCACTTTTGTCAGATTATAATTTATTAAATTGATTAAATTGTATTTATAATGAGCATCCCTATCTCAGAACCCCCCCACCCCCACACACACACACTTTTGGAAAGCTTGATAGGCCCCTGCCTGCAACTGAGAAGAAGCTTCATGAAGCCCCTGCCATGGCTGCATATCGATCCTTTAAAATTGAAGGGTTATTGATATGGTAAGGGGTCACGGTGTTTGCATTACGACATTTGTCCAGAGAAATGGGTTGAAGTATGTGTTAGCTGTTTAAAAACCATCTTTCCTAGGAAGTTAATAGTGAAACTTAATTGTTACTAGTGAAAAGTAAAAAATATTAAAACACTTTTTGTTTTTAACAGTTCTCATCTTTGCATTTTAAACTGGATTATGTGACTCCAGCATGCATACCTTCAGAAACAGTTTTCACTGAGAAATGATCTAACACTGATGTTGGCTATTTTACCAACAGCTCAAATCTAGGCCTATTCCCAGCATGTGGTTGGTTGGTAGGACCACAGCTACACGTCCCTCCACCCACCGGCCGATCTGTTTTACACTCCTGAGGGTGAGTGACAGGTGACATTCCTTTAGTCTCCCCACCAGCTGGGGACACGCGTGGTATACAGGCAGATAGAGAAGGCTACGTATGGCATGCCATGTGTGTTGCCTCCGATGGAAGGATTAGCACACCTTAGTGCATGAGTGAACCTAAATGTGCAATTTCATGTGTGTGCACAGGAAGCTTCGTGCAAGTGAGCTAAGTGTGTGTGAGTGTGTTCGTGGGAGATTATTGGTCCCGTGCCACAAGCTGCAAACCAATATCAACAAAGTTCCCCCCCTCCCCACGCATACGCCCACCCACGGACCTGACAAATGGATTCCTGAATAAAAATTAAAGCCCTTGAACCGTTTTTGTGGAGCAGTTTGTTATTTTGATTTCTGCCCCTAAAAACAGAGTGGTGTGTCGTCTTGGCTGCGGCGGCGAGGGCTGTAAATAAAACCTCCCACTCTGACGGATGGCCCCGGACACTTAAAGCCATGTAGATCATTTGCAATCTGCGCCCTTATATGCTCGATCTACAATTTATATATACATTAGCCGGCGTGTATATATGGCTCCCAACTGTGATAGGAGGGTGGGATGCGTGCCATATGTGCTGTGACACCCTGTCGGCCCTGGCTGCCTGAGAACAGGAGATAAGTGCTGAAAAATGATGGGAGCGGCTGCTTGCCGGAAGCTGGCTGGTGCTGGAGAGAGAAACAAATAGAGACACGAGGTAAAGCCATACAGACGGAGACCGATCTGTCGAGAGATAAAGCAACAACGCACCACCTGGGTATCGCCAAGCACACCGAGGGTCCCTTTTGAATCATTGCTTTGCTTTATAATGGGAGCAGATCTAGGGGCTCTGTCCGTGTGGTAATATTGAGCAATGAGGCCTCAGTATGCTGGAAACTTTGGATGCGGCATCCCTGAGGCTACTTGGAGACGGCAGATCTGGTAATGTTGTCTAAAGGGGAGCTAACGTGAGCCGGGCCAAGAGTGAGTTTTCCAATCCTCCGCCACTGGACCCAGCCCAACTCCTAAACCCATCCAACTGGAGGCTACGCTCTACTTCCACTTCTAAATTTAGAGCATGCTTAAACTGCAAGACGAGCACAGCCTGGCCGGCAAAAAACGGGCTAATAGATGAGCAATAACAGGCTGCAAGCGTATGCTGGAAAGTTCGAGCGCTGCAACAATTAGAGGGCTTGTCAGCTACAGACCTTGTTTGTGGCACGAGTGAGTTACTGGGCCGAGTTCCTGGTCACTGATGAATTGGACGGATGCGCGCTGACGGGGTGCCACACACACAGCAGGCCACCATGCAGGCGTCCTGCTAACTGAGACAAATGGCCCGCTAATCCCCTCTGACTACAGGGGCGACTGGTAGGCCTCTCTTACGCCACGCGCTGTGTAATGTCAAGCTGTTGTGATTCTATAATCAACAGTTGTACCGCGATTCTGTTTATGTATATACATTAAGAACCTTATTTCATGCATACACTGCGCCACTGATGTTTACTTACTTTGAATATATTCATATTGCAATCATTTAATCAACTTGGAAATATATCTGCACTCTTTAAGATGGCAAAAAAATTATGACACAGGAGAAGAACTTGGTGTTCCCTAAAGAACCTTTCAGTGGATGATAGAATGATTTGGATGAATGGGATGTATATACATGAAGAACCTTGTTAATACACTTCAGAGTTATAGGTTTGCAGATTTTGTTCTGACAGTGATGATGTGTAAATGTATTTCGAAGAGTGTTCTTGTTAAAAAATGTTAATGCAGTTATTTTACATTCAATTAACCTTCAAAATGGGGAAACAAAAGAACGTGTTAACATCCTCCTCAGTCTTTAGTAACACCCCCTTTGTCATATCACAGCTCACAGATGTTTTTTTTGTTCTGCTCCTCCTCGCAGAACACTTGTAGTTATTCAGTGTGTCTTGCTTCGTGCCATGTTTCTACCCTTTACCCTCCACCGAGGGACTACGAGGTCCATTTCGAAAGTCTCAGCTTTCATCTCTGGAAGTTGTTCATGGAGGATTTTGTGCCAGTTATTTGCTTTCCGTCTACTCATGCAGTGTCTCTTGTACCAGAGAGTGCACTACAGTATCACAGTTGCACCTCCATGCTAAATAGTTGGAAAGGTGTTCTTTTGAAGGCATTTTTTCTCCAAACAAACCTTTGCCCAAGTTTCATTCTTCATCAGTCGACAGAATGATCCAGAATGTTTTAGAACCACTTATGCAGTCGTTGGTTTGCTTTAGACATAGACTGTAGGTCACCTGCTGTTGGTCAAGTCTCCGTTCTCCAGGGACATTAGGCAGCCACACTCACACCACTCAAAGTCTACATATATCATTGTCAGAATTGCAAAACAAAAACTGTCTTGAGAACCAGACTCACAGACTACAGGTTTTCTCTAAAACAAAAGGAGACAGGAGTAACCAAAAACACAATCCATGAGGGTTGACTGACACTGTTGTTTGGTCCTACACCAAACTAAGTAGTACCTCATACTTAAACCCACAAACCAGTGACAAAACAGAAACCCTAAACACAACAGAGCTGACACTAACGATTACACAAAACCAAACGTGCCTTCCTAATAAAAGTTACCAAAATAAAACCCCAAACATAAAAACAAAAATGGATGTCCTCTAGTGGCCTCCTGCCATTATAGCCCCCAGCCCTGTCTTATGTGGGTGTTTTGCTTTGTTTTGTGGCCATTAAAAGAACAGTTGTTCCTGAGAAATGCCTTGATCTTCCAGTTTGTGCCTTGACTGCCACACTTCCCTTTAACAATATTTTGGACAGTGTCGGTTGCAAGCATTGTGATACCATTTTATAGTCTTCACCCTGTTTGTAGGCTTCAGTTAACTTCTTGTTTTCAGATCCTACCCTTCCTAGCAGAGTCCATGGTATTTGGGTGTTTACCTGAACAGCTGCTCTCCAGCACAGTTTGGGGAATTTCCTGCTTAAGTACACCTATTAACTTTGGCAGTTAACAGAGAACTTAATTACGTTTATGTGCGTTGAAAAGGCAAAATCACCAAACTGTGCTGGAGTTTGCTAAACACTCTGGAGCACCCTCAACCTGAGAAACCAGTCCTAATGAATCAGTTAAGGCCTGAGGAGTTAATCGAGCTCAGAGATGTGCATTGACATTAGTCTTTTGCGGATATAACAGGTTGAAATGAACATTTATGTCAAGATGTATAATTGCAAAGTAGATCTAGGGTCCTGGCAGCTCCTTTCCTGTTTTGATCTCCTGTTGGATTGAGGAGTTGGGGGTGTAAATGCATGGAACTATTTTTTTATTTTGATTTGTTTTTGTGCAGAACTTATACTGGAACATAACAGATTACTTTTACTGTATTTTCTTTTCTTTTTACCCACAAAACAGATGTTCAGCCTCAGTTACTTTATGAATTTGGCTTTATATTGTGGTGCATCAAATTGCGTCACATGTATTGTCTGTTGGATTGTGAACTATTGGGCAAAAATAGTTTTTTTTTTAAGTTTGATGATTATGTGCTACACATGTATTTGCTACATTGACAAAGTTTAACACTCAATATTGTGTGAAGGGTGTGGGAGATTAAGCTCTCAGGTACAGAGGAGAGCTACTCTAACACACTCTAATGGACTAGTTGTGATAGGCAGGGCAATGGCAGGGCTTAGAAGGACAATCCTAAAATGTACCCTGAAGGCCATTACAAGAACTCTTTCTATTTCTCTCTCTCTCTCTCTCCCTCTTTCTCTCTCTCTCTCTCTCTTCCATCCCTCTGTATTTCTCTCTTTCAAGCCTTAAGACTTGAAAGACGCCCTGAGCTGAATGTGTACTTTGTGTGAAAAGGTTAATGCAGTTAACTGGATGGGAGGAGGTTGAAACGGAAAACAGATGATGGTGAAAGGATGAGGGGTGGAGTGGGTGGGTGGAACGATGGACAGAGAGAAAGCAAGATCCCAAGAAAAGGTCATGTCAGTGCTGCTAATTGTGCCTCTGTTGGGTGACACTGATGAGACAGCCGCACGCTTACAGAAAACAAAGAGCCGCAGAGGTCATCGAAATCCTGCCGACCCCCTGTGGCGAGCCAAGGAGAGGAAGAGAGGAGCGAGAGGGGATTGGAGAACGAGAGGAGTGGTGGTGCAAAAGGCCGGGTGTAAAAAAAAGAAGCCTATCAGGGAGGCAATCATCGAGGGGCAGCGCGAGTTAGAATTGACCATTTGAAATTCCATTCCCCGGCCACAGCGTCGGGCCAAGAGGGAATGAGAAAGAGAAGGAGAGCGAGAGAGAGCAAAAGAGAGGCGCAACAGAAGCACCAAGTCGGGCTTAGACATGGGGAACGGTGCAGAAATTCAAATGCTCTGACTCGGGCTTCATCAAAGATTTGGCATGTGGACATCTACGAGAATTACACGGTCCACTTAAAGAGCACAGCTGCCCGGTCTGGCGCTGGCATTAGCCTCTAAAAGGGACCAAAGCCAGCATGCCCGCTCGCCACCCTGCCCCTCTTTTCCTTATCAGCTCATCCACCTAGCGCTGTTTGCTATTCGTTGCACATCGCAATCTTAGCGTTAAAAGCGCAATATGTTTGCATTAAAAGCTCTGGAACAGCATGGCTGCGAGCCGGCCTCCGCAGTGTCTAAATGTAAATGCGCCCATGTTTAATACATGCTTTAATACATTTAGGGATTCATTTCAGGTCACTGAGGAGCGGGGCTCAGACTCTGTGACTGAGCGAAAAGGGTTTTCTGACAGCAGGATTCCGCAGCCTGCAGAAATTCCCAGTCCACTGTCATGCTTAAATACTTTTTCCGTGTACCTGCTCTTTCATGCTGAAGGCGCTTTGTGGGAAAGCAGCAAAACAAAACAGGTGTAGAGACCAGACTCACTTAGACTGCACACAAACTTCAGATCCAAAGTGCTTGCTATTTCTGTCCAGTGGTCCAATAATCATAAAACATAGAATTTGAGATTGATGCCATTGAATGACCTCTTTCAAATTCATCCAAATCAAATGGAGGAATGAGATTTGAAAGAGCTTTACTGCTTTAAGAACCTCCACATAATGTAGAGGTTCTAGAGATGGATATCCAAGCCAAAAACTGTTCAAGGAACCGTTCTTAGTAAGTGGAATTTCCTACTCTAGCTTAATGTAATACACAGCCCTCTGTCCAAAGTCACCTTACATGTGTAAAAAAATGACTTTTTCACTTGCGGCTCGGTTGTAATGTTGCTCATCTCTGTTTTTGCTCAGTCATTTTAATTGACTATATTACAATTCAGTTGCTTATGTTTAAAGAAGAGAAACGTCGCCCTGTTTGCTCATACAAAGAAAGGCGCCGGTGGAAAAAAGTTGGGTGCGTAATGCAGGTGAAATTATAGAACGTGTTGAAATGGCAGTCATTTACATGGCAATCTGTTTTCGAGCTGCATCCTTGAATAAAAAAGGAAAATGAGATGGCTACAAACCTATTTTGCTCCAACAAGAGCCGTGCGTGCCTCTATTGTTATGCTCTATCTGTTCGATCTACTCCTGTGCACCAATGTGCTGCATTGCTGATTCCCTGCTATGCCCACAGCCAGCCGCCGTCTTCGGCGCTGTCAGTGGAAAAAAACGCAGCCGGGTCTGGCAAACCTATGGAAACTGAAACTGCGGGTTTGTAGCCTCAGAAAGAAATATTTTCTTTCAAGAATCAAGGTCGTTGTGCTGCATTCTTCGCACGCGGTGTGGCCTGTAAGCTAAGCTGAATGGTCAATGGCTCCCAGCTGCAGTCCAGCCTCCAGGCAGTGGGCAGTCACTTTCATCTGCTCCCAGTGAGTGTGTGTGCGTGGTCAGAATACCTGCGAACCATTAAACTAACGTTCACGTCCTCCCTCTTCCATTTAGGACGGCTTGCCCTGTTAGTTAAAAGCGAAGGAAGTGGTACAGTGGCAGCACTGTTAGAGTTCAAAGGGGTAGACAAAGAGATGGCTTAACTCCCATGGTATCTCTAAATATAACAGAAAGGCATGTTCAGAGAGCATAGAGGAATCTGAGAAACATTGGGGCGATACACTATTTATAACACAGCCGTCTCTGGAGCTCCTTTCTTAAGCTCTGCTTGCATAATGAGTGCGCCGGGGTGCACAAACCCTGAAAACTACAATAATATTACATTCTTAAGACGTATATCTAGTCACTAAGAATTACTCAGTTTACTATCGCTTGGATATTGTTTATTGATTGTATTATTGTTTATTGACTAAAATGTTTGTACGTTGCTCACTGACTGCTCACCATACGTACACAAAACACCAAGACTATCAAATGTAGGCTTATTTTGTGTAGTGGCTCGTTGTTTTCCATTCTGCCTGGCTCGTAACGGTCCTGATGATAAAGTATTTATGTGCTCGTCTTTTTAGTCCTAAGATAAAAAAAAGCCAGACCTTTTTTTTTCACAAGGCGCCAGGCAGACATTTTCATTCCTCTGTTTTACTCAGTCTTCCAAACGCATCACGAATGACCTCTCTGCCTCTTTCCAGCTTGTCGCGCATTACATTTAAACAAACTTTTGCCCTTAGCGCGCTTGCAGGCATGTGCATGCAACAAACGAGCCGTTATTGACAGCCACCAACAGCTTGTTACTGTTTTATTTTTTTTGCTTTCCTAATGACGTACGTCATGTGTCCTGCACTGTCAGTCATCACTTCATTTACTCTTTTACTAACAGGTTTCAGATTGAAGAGAAATCACTTCAGTTAATAACCAATAACTGGTGTATTCACTCAGTAATCACTCACATCTGTTCCCATTTCAGTTAAATAACAAACTCTTGTTCTTTGTTCCATTGTTTTCACATCTGGTGGTGTTTTTCAAGAAACATGTTCCTGTGCTTCGAGATGAATCACATTGATTTATTTTTATTATAACCAGATAGCATGAATGTTAACAGGGATGCAAACAGAAGTTTCTCTTTTTAAAATATTTTTTAAAAATAATTTAGATATCAACTTTTCAACAATTAACAAATTCTGCTCCAGAAATGACAAAATAGTTGCAAAATGTTGCAAAATTTCATTTTTATCTGAAAATACAGGCCTGGGAGAGGCTTCTGCAGGTTACAGTGCAGGTATCGGTACTACACATATATTAATGTACTAAATTTTGCCACACTAAAATGCGAGAAAATACGAGCTTCGTCACTTCACACACTTTATTTTTGTCACAGTCCCAGCTGCACCTATCATAGTTTCTAACAGGTTTTCGGATATTCCCAGCCGTCGTTACCTCCTTCATTTTGAAGTAGTGTTTTTTGTTGTATTTTTTGAGGACGTGTGAATTAAATGGTGCTTTGAACCTGCATGATTCGACTGTGCCAGATTTTGCAGGTAAATAAAATGTGTATATTTTGAACAGAATTATTCTGATGGAAAAAAATGATTAATATACATTTAAATCATGTAAATGCATGGCTTTGTGCCCTCCATACTGTACATACTATAAAGTATAATTAGTTTTCATTGTGTGGTTGGGACGATAATGTAAAGTGTCCCTGTTCTGACAGTCAAGGGTTCAATGTGGGCGACCTTGTTAATTTCAACACTTCTGATGTAAAATGCCTTCACCATGACCTTAGCAGTCGAACTCATGTGTGAATTTCATTTATCTGCGCTGGCTCAGAATGAGCAGACCTTCGAGGGAAATCTTCACAAAGTCGAGGATGACATGAAGAGCCTGACGATCTGTGTGACTTATACAAAAAAGCCATCTGACTGTAAACATCGCTCGCAGGCTTGGGAGGGAAAGCCTCCTCCTCCTGTTCTTTAATCAAGACTGCTGCTCTCAAGCGCTCGGCTTCACGCATTTTCACCGGCCTGCCTTTTTTTTTTATTCACTGTCATTTATTTTTCTTTCTCTCTCTCACTCTTCTCCCTCCCTCCCTCCCTCCTCCGCCTGCTCTGTGACTCAGAGGCAGTTGGCAGCAGTGTCTGAGTCTTTATCGCCCTCCCATCGGCCTCTGCTACTTTAGGATATTCTGGGCGCTTTGTTGGTGGGTGCCAAGCGTGCCGCATGTTTTTGTAGTGCTGATAGCCCGGTGGCGGCGCGGGCCCAATTCCGATGCCCCCCTGGGGGCTCACACACATGCACACGCACTAGCTCTGAAGCATCGCTGAGGGTCTGCCTCCGAGTTAATGCCAGGCTGGTTGCGCCGTTTGATCCCCCTAATGCAGGCAGCGTGTACACACATTCTGTTTATTTCCTTCATTCTGCTTTCTCCCCCACACGCCTTCCAAACTTCCAGGCAGCCGGAGCCTTGGGCCTGCCCCGCGCTCTCGCTCCAGCAGCCGAGCAGGAATGGATGATCATTAATTGCAGCTGCATGGTTAATCCCTTGAAGGGCCTGTGTCATAGAAAACAGAATTTATCTCACTTTTTTTATAAAAAGTCTTTGGCATTGCATGATAACATTGTTAAAATTACAAA
Organism: Ladigesia roloffi; assembly: GCA_037577295.1. Taxonomy (NCBI): domain Eukaryota; kingdom Metazoa; phylum Chordata; class Actinopteri; order Characiformes; family Alestidae; genus Ladigesia; species Ladigesia roloffi. The sequence continues at coordinate 19,591,076 of JBBKCR010000001.1, forward strand.
AAACTGTGTATGCAGTTAGAATATGACAACTAAGCCGCAAAAATGATGCCTTGTTGTTGTAAAGTCCTGAAAAACTCATTTACATATATCCACCCATCCAGCCCACAGCCATTAAGCCCCGCCAATTTCTTAGTCCTTCCGTTCGGGTTGATTCTGAATCTGACGCCATGCAAAATCAGAGCTGACTCAGTAACAAATGTAGTCTTTTTAATTCTTAGCAAAATATGTTTGTAATATGTTAATCAAATACACTATGTTAAATAAAAAGTACATCCCAGGCAACGAGAAAAAGCTCAACTTAAACATTAATGTGATCAAACCAAATATTAAACCAAAGCTATTTGCCTTCAGGGTTTTCACATTTGATCTAGTTTGTTAAAAAGTTACCATCAGAGTCCATAGCGTGGGGTATTTGCAGAACCATTATAGCAGCTGCAAAGTGGGACCAACTCGGTATGAAAGTCTGTTTATCTGAATGCCGAGTCATTTAAATCTCTGTTGGTGTAATGGTCAGGTGTCCCATCACTTATGCCAATAGACAGAAATGAGCACAGCAGTCCATTGCTTTGTTGTGCTGGTGTTCTACATGTCGGCTGGTTTATGTGCGAATCAAGCATCCCATTACTTTTGTCCATATAATATAATATAATAATGGGAGGTCTGACTCCCGTAAAAAACAGCTGACATGTAGAAGTGTGTGCTGTACACACACACCAGCACAAAAAGGCAACAAACTTTAACAATAAAAGATTTTTTTAAAAGCCAACACGGTATGAAATGATCGTTAGCATTAAATAAATTATGTGTTAGCACAATAATAATGCGTTAACACACTCAGCTCTAATAAAATGATGAAAACTATTGACAGAGTAAAGTACATTGGCCTCTTACAGTCATGCGTGAACAAACCAAAACACAGTGTGAACCGTGTGAAATTCACATTTAACCCATTCATCACGTGAAGCAGGGGGCAGCCAGTGACACCTGGTTGAGCAGTGTGTGGGGATGGTGCCTACTCAAGGGAACCTAAGTGGTTTTTCTAGCAGACCAAGGATTAAAGCCCACAACCTTCTGATCCTTCTGATCTCACTAACCACTTGGCTCGTGTACACAATATCAGCATAGCTTTAATCGAACAGAATGTGACACACCAAAGTTTAGCGCTCTCCAGTTTTTAGTTTGTTGTAGTACAGAACAAGTTTTTATTTTATTTACTCATAACCATAACTTATATAGCTCTATAACTTCTAAAGTTCTTCATACATAACTCAGTTCTATACTGGATAGTAGACCATTCAGGGCAGTTACTGAATAATATGTGATATGATGAATAAAAAAGCAATAAGCCTAGAGTTTAAGGGGCTAAAACATAACTCAGACATGACTTATGCTTGGGTTCACCAGCTTTTAGCTGCAGTATCTGGCTGGGCTGCTCGAGCAGAGCGCCAGCGAGGCCATGCAGAGAGAGATAGACTAAATGATGCAGGAAGGTGCTGGCCAGCCCTCAGCGCCCCACCCTGGCTGTCTGTAGACTCCGTAACGCCCACCGATATGTTCCCCTTACCTCCAACTCAGCTCCGTGCCTTATCAGGCCGAGCGGGACCGCTCTTTCGCTTCCCAGCATGAGCTTGTTCTTGTTTTTGTTCTCGTATCGTGTATTTGTTTATTCATTTAAACATTATCATGCATAAGCTCTCGAGCCCAGAGCCTCGTTATTGTCATTCTGCCGGAGACTCGCACTTATCAAGCAAAAAAGCTCGTTAGATTAATTTGGTCTCTTTCACGGACGCTGCTCTCCCTGTCCAATTGTGAGAGATAAACACTAAATGACAATGGGCTGCACCAGATCACAGCAGGCATTGTTATTTACAACAAAGGCCACACAGTTCAGCACAAAATGCCACTTCGAAGCTTCTCGTGTTAACCTTCTAATGCCAAAGGTTGCCGTTACAACAGATTTAACAAGATCCAAATAACATCTATTTTACCCTTTGCTACAGGGCTTTATTTATTTATTTACTTATCTATTTATTTTTTCCGCCAAACCGTACTTTTGACGGGAGTCCTCTGCTTTGTTTGTTCAGTGAACGCAGACAACGCCGCCGTACTTCACCACACTTCACTATAATGACACACACTCGATGGCCACTCCATTAGGCACATCTACCTCATGTCTACAATTATTGTCCATTTAATCAGCTCCACTTACCATATAGGTGCACTTTGTTGTTCAGAGTGTTAGACTCCAGTCCAGTTGTCTGCATCATTTGCGTGATTAACGTGTAATCAACAAGTCTCTCAACAAGTCTTGCATGATCTACAAGTCTGTCCAGCAAAGCTGAACACAGCAGACCCACAAACAGACACTAAAACTAAGGTCAGTTGTGAAAAACTGTTTGTGATTAACCTGTGAACACGGCTAAATGTGCATTTATCACCCCTTTTTGGGCACGAGTGGTTCGCTCCTCACGTTTTCAGCCATCCTTAACCATACAAGGCTTGGTAACAGGCAGGGAATTAACACTCCCCCAGAGCTTCAGAACGCCATCAGAAGAGGAACTGGTTCAAATCCATGCGGTGTGAAATCTCAAATCTCCCAACACTGGTTTTATAGCAACAACACAAATACACATCATGGGCCCTCATCTCCCTGCAATTACGAACATTTACAGCGCTGTCTCAGAAAAACAGCATCCTGAAAGACCCCGACCACCCTGCAATGCCACTTTTTACTTTCCTGCCATCCGACAAGAGACTCAATTCTCACACAACACGATACAGGAACAGTTTTTACCCCAGTGCCATGAGGTTATCAAACACACAGTAGCTGTGGCTCTCCCTATATGTGCAAAAATTCTGTTCCTCACACTAGGTGTTATACTGGAGTGCAAAATAACATATACAAAAATAACCATCGCTTTACACTGCACTGTCACTTATACTTCACATTATGCACATCTAACTTGCCTGTCATTTTCTATTGCTGCTGCTGTACTTTGTCTTCTGTGTCTTTTTAAGTCTCATGCCTTATGTTTGTAAAGGGGTTGGTGGTGGTGGTGGGGGGGGGGGTGATCTGTATGCTGTACTTTGTATATATGACAGTATACCACAACTTCAACACATCACAGTTTTCTCATTGAAGTAAACTCTATTATGTTACTGTCATTCAACAATCGTCAGGACCACCAGTGAGGAAATATGGATGGTGGAGCATTGTCTCATCGCCTCTTCTTCAAGGTTGATGAATAAGGTGGATTTGTCTGATGAAGTGGACAGTATGTTTACACTCCTACAGCACTGCTGTGTGTGGTACACTCAGACCAGTGCAGCACACACTAACATGAAACCTGACATGAACTGAGAATGATCTACTACCTAAGTAAATACCTGCTCACTGCTGGTCCTCTGGGGGTCCTGGCCATTAATGAACAGGGTAAAGGTGGAGCGAGTAACAGATGGACTATAATTGTAAACTTCTAAGTGCAGCAATATGGCAAGTGGGCCTGATGGACAATAAGTGTACCTAATAAATAACAAACTGCAATAATGACATATTTGTCATGCTATATTTGTGTTGTTGGAGCATCGGCTAAGTGTGAATGCCCTAAAGTGTTGTTTCAGTCAGGAATTTAAGGAATATAACACAGCAAAAATAAATCGTTTTAATACGGCGTGCACTACAGCGCAAGGACAGCATTTTTCCAAGGTCAGCGATGGTGGAATTGGTTTTGCCATGTGTTTTGGTTTTTAAACACAGTGATCACATGGTCTAAGTCTCTCGCTGAAAAGATCATCCGTGCTTATGAAGTTTTCGCCCCTTTACTCTCATTAAAAATCATTAATGCTAAATCAGATACTTGCACATTTTGTGCTGCAGTATTATGTCATTTCCAACATTATCCAAGTTTAGTGTTATAGATATACTGTAATATTCTGATTTCTCTTTGTTTGATGAGTTTTATTGTTAATGCTGCATCAGATCACTCATTTTATTTTATGGCAGCTCTGCTGTTATACCTGGGATCAAATAACCTGCTACAAATGAAATACATACATATACTGAACATAATATTTTTCTTCAAAGTTCTGAGATCATTCAGTAACATCAGCTGCTGGTTGCCCATTAGATTATGTAAACATTTTATCATGACTGGGCCATCATTTCAAGGGGACACGCTCAAATATGCATTTATAAATATACTCGCATTTAATTTTAGCGCGAGATTGTATTCGCTAACATATTGGGGGGAAGAATCAAATACAGTGGTCATCAAATATCAAATATGCTGTAACTTTTTAGTTTTAAATTTGGTCAACTTAAATTATGCTTTAATAATGCATGAAAGTGTATGCCCTGTAGGGGATGTGTTTATTTTCAAAAGATTTCATTTTTTTTTTGGGTGCCTCAACTTTTGCATTTGCCTGAAAAATGATCATGTTTTTTGAAGACCTGCATGCTTCTGTTAAGGGCGGGGTTGGCGCCCCAGTTCACCCGGTGCAGCCGGCTCATCTGTGAGATCCATGCAGTAATGAGAATCAGATCCACGCTGTTAATGGATGAGGTCTATTATCAGGGTCGTGCCTCCCTGATCCCCAATCTCATCCAGCACTGAGCCTCGCAGTAGTGGCAGTCAATCGCAAGGAAATGCAATCAAGGCTGTGAGAGACCTGCAGCAAGACGAATTGTCTGCAACGCCAGCGTCGGTCTTACACCGACGTCAAGGGGTTTTCAAGAGGTCTTAGGGGAGGCAGGGGCCCACCCTTATTGTTTTAAGCATAAAGTAGTTACAGATTGCAGAATGCAGCTGTGAAAGTGGCACTGCTGGACACAGACGACAATCTAAATCTCCAAAATATTTCATGATGCTAATGAAGGCAGGGCGGTTATTATAATGAGCAACTGCGAGGCATTTCTGCCGAACACGGATTCAAGAGTGAGTTCGATGTTCCCCTACTGACCTGTCCGGGGTGAGAGATCCCCCCTCCTGCTCTGCACACTTCATAAACTTTAATAGGAAGCCCAAGGTAAACTGGCTGTCTCCAGCATGAGCAGCGCGCTATTCTCCGAATGAATACATGAGCAATTAATCTCCATTATGGCCCAGAACATAACAGTAAAGCAGTGGAAATGCTTGGGAAAATGAGAAAAAAAAAAGAAAAAAAAATCTATTGCGGCGGTTGCCCATGAAAGATTTTCTGCTCGGCTTTGGGGAGGATGCAGCGCAGCCATTAGAGCACAGACAAATAGAATTTCTGATAAAAGCTGCTCATGCAGTCTATTTTTTCAGTATGAATCTCTCAAATGTGGGAAGATTTGTTTGCATTTGCGCCTAGCAGACACCAGAGCTTCCACAATAAGAGCAATTTAAAGATCCATTTTAGCTGATGCTTTGGAATACAGATAACATCATATGTGTATATGAATATGTGTAAGTTCTGATATAGAATGATGGAATGTACACACTGTATGCTTGGTAACTAGAATGCGTCGGATGTTTTTGCATTCACATTAAAACGCATTTCAGAATGTGTTGAGCCCATTTTAGTTCCCCAGGTCGAGATCATTCCGCTTGTGGTCTGATTGTGAAGTTCCTGATTCACCTAAACCTGTCCAAGTGCTTGGAATTTAAAGCGGCATGTCAGTCTTTGGAAAATATTACGTTTGCACGTAAGTATATGCTACATATATCCTTCTTCCCCACTGCCATCAGCCTCCTGACCAGCTGACCTACCTCACACTGTTTGTTACACATTAGGTCACTTTCACTCTAATTGCACTATTTATATTTGTTTCACATCAGCACACACTTATTCTTTCCTTATCCTTTATTTTATTTTTATTTTTTTTTTCTTAAAATCTTTCTTTTAATATTTATATATTTCTAATGTTAGTCTTTAATCTTTAATTTTTATCTTACTTTATTTATTTACTTTTAACTCGGTATTTATTTTTGGACAGCAAAAAAAGAATTTCATTGCACAGAGGAATGCAGTTTCTTTGGACACTTGACAATAAACGCTTTGAATCTTTGAATGTTTGTATCTACAAAACTGGATTTGTATCAAAATAATCTAAAAAAAAGCAGTGAACAGCCAGGCATGCCCATGCTGCAGCGAGTTAGGAAGTTTAGAGCTCGAGCCAAATCCTCAGTCCCGTGACAGGCAAGGCCCAGAGGTGCAGAGCCTCACCACAGGCAAGCCTGACAGGTCGAGCCGCAGAGATCAGCGCCCTTTCAGAGGCCAAGGAGAAAAAGCAATTGCTCTTTGTAAAACCAAAGTAATTATTGTTCATTATGTTCTATTCTTTTTAAACCTTTTTTTCCCCCCACTTTTCTCCTCTGACAGCCCTAAATAATTGATCAGTTCTCTCACTGCTGCGGTGCCATCAGACAGGTACACAGGTGTCATAAGAAAATGGGTCACTGCTGCGTTCAAAGGCAACGTGATGTAAACTCAGCCGCGGTCTTTCATGTGAAGGCTACTGTTCGTCTACAGAGAGATGCAGCCACTGCCGCTCCTCTTAATTCTCTTTTCCTCCGCCACTTCACTAAATGATGAAATGAGATTTCTAGGTTTGTTTTTTTTTTATCACTTTTATAACTTTCATCTTTGTCAACAAAAGGTGCCGAAATTGTTTTAGTTTTCTTCCTTTTCCGCCGCGACGGTACTTATATAAGATCTGCTGGATTTTACAGACTTATTAATAGCTGCCGAGACGTGACAGACGCGCTGCTTCCGCCTCTGGATTAAACGGCTGCAGGAGCTCTTCCACCTGTTGTCCTGTTGAGAAGGTGAACGACGTCTTGGAAAATTTTGGCTGACAAGCAGAACAAGGCACGAAAAAGAGTTTGCATACTTCCAGAGTCACGGAAGAAAGGGGAGGGTTTGTTGGGAAAATGCGCCTGCTTTCCAGCTGCTAGTTCTTTTTTAATTCGCGAGACAAATCAGACGAAATGAAAAGCTTGGCCTTGAGTGTAGTAGTAATACATCATGGAGCCTGTCACTGGCTACCGCTTCAGATATCGTTGCAGCCAACACCGCTGTGTAGAGCATTATGTGAATAAATAGGGGCCCATTAGTACAATATTTGTGCGTTCGGTTTGGACGTGTCTGGATCGGCTGCTTCGTGTTGACATGGTTGTTTGTGTCATGGTGGATGCCTCTGTGCTGGCAGGCCTGCGTCTGTTTCCACAGTAAGAGCGAACGAGTCTCTGCCAAAGCTGCATGGGCTGGGGGAGCCACACTTACTTAGCCTCGTCTCTCCTACAGCCGGTCCTCGCGTGTGCTAACACAACAAGGACTTAGTTTGGAACATCTTATCAACAGCTCAGCAGGATTTGGTCAAACACATCCCTCTCTTTCCTCTCGTCATCCTAAATCCGCCCTTCCTCATTCTCTCTTGTTCCTGGAGTGGTTTAGATATGCCTGTCTTGCTCTCTATCGCTCTCTCGCTCTCTCTCTCTCTCTCTCTGGCTGGAACAGACCTTTCGGACCGTCTCGGGACTGTTCAGTGTTTACAAATTTTCTCTCTCTCGCTCTCTCTGTATCTGTCTCCCTGTCTTTCTCTCTGTCTCTCTCCTTCTGTCTCTCTCTCTCTTTCTCTGTGTCTCTCTCTCTGTCTCTCTCTTTGTCTGTCTGTCTCTCTCTGTGTCTCTTTCTTTCTCTCTCTCTTTCTCTCTCTCTGTATCGGTCTCTGTCTCTCTCTCTCTGTCTCTCTTTTTGTCTCTTTGTCTATGTCTGTCTCTCTCTGTATCTCTCACTCTGTATCTCTCTCTCTCTCTCTCTCTCTGTCACCCTCTCTGTCTCTGTCTCTCTCTGTCTCTCTCTCTCTCTGTCTGTCTGTCTGTCTGTCTCTCTCTCTCTCTCGCATTCTGCATTCTATTAAATATAGCTTTTTTCATCCACTGCCATACTCTTGCTGCCCAACACTCCAGCACACACACACACTCAGACACACCAAGCATCTGTGTCTCCTTGTGTCCGATTGTAATTCCACTCACACTTGTCTGTCTAATTAGAGTGAGACAGAGGCAAAAGAAACAGAATAGCGTCTCTCTCCCTTATCAGTATCTCCTCCCTCACTCGCTCCTCTCCTCCTTCCCTCCCACCAAAGGTATCACAGGCAGACACCACTAATTGATTTGTTTAAAGGTCTATAATTCCATGTGGCATCTGTAGTGCTTCCATTGTTTTGGGCAAATATATAGTTGAGCAGACACACTGGCACCTGCACAGACAAGGATTCAAGACACAGTGCAAAATGTTTATGTATGCGGAGTTTGATGCCTTATTTATAAGGTATACATATAAATGATTCTACATGGAATACATATAAATTATTCTAGATTCCGTATTTGCCACATATATCGTTGTGCATGTCGTTTTACAGCATGTGTTGAAAATTTATATTAGAAAGATAAATTTGTCTACACTAAGGCAATACAAATACACAGAAAATTGTATATTTTCACTAAACAAAGGTTACAAGCTTTACAAACATTATGTTGATTTATTTAAGCTCTCCTCCGGTACTGTGCAGATTCTTGGAGTTATAAATCTTATATTATGTGACTTGACCTCATCTGACTGCTGATACTGATCCAATTAATATTTATAATGCAAGTCTATAGGCATTTTTTGACCCATATTCTGATGTTATATATATTCTATTATTTCCTTCTTACAATATATTTGTATTAAATTAGTTGACAGCCATAAAATTAAAACTGGCTGTGTTTGTTACTCTTCATTTGAGGCCCCTGAATGTATATGTCCTGTGTTCTGATTGGCTGCCCTAATTCGTGTGTTGTTTAAGGCTGTATTCTCCCCTAAGCTTAGATGTAAATGGGCCTGGACTACACTGTCGTTGGCTGAAAAGGTTTTTGGTGAAAGCATGAAAACAGTGAATTCAGAATGGGCTATTTCTGCCGCTTAGCTTCCATACATAAACTGCATGGACTCTGAGAGAGAGTGTTATGGTTTGGAACTTTCGCAGAGTTAACATGATATAACAACTGATATTGAGTTGTGGTTCTAGGACCCAGACTTAGTGGCAGACCAATGCTATCTGAGCTCTTGGTCTTTACGGTGAACATAGTGTCTTAATGTGATAGCTGAAACAGGACCGATAGGGATTTGTGATGTCAAAGCTATGCTGATTTATTTAAGTTCCCGTCCTAGTTCTCTACTAGCTAATTCACAGTGGACAATGTTTTCGAGGACTCCACAGCGGCATTCCGGCTTAATTTGATAGGTGATGACTTGCCTGGTAGGTACTTCTGAGGTTAAGACTGTACCGGTTTATTCAGGTTCCTGTTCTTGTACTCAGTTCCAACATTAGACTGTTTTTGTCGGAGCTTTTGTGGGCATTTGGCTTTCATAATTTTTTGGACCTGAATGTATTTAGGATGAAATGTGCTGATTTCCTGCTCAACTACCAGTCAGTAAGTCTTTGTTACTGTAAGAGATTTTGTACATTGACAGCCGATACTGGCTCATTGGTATTTCTGAAATAATTCCCTGGATATTAAGGGCAGGATGTGCTCCATCAGCAAGTGCTTACCTTCCACAAAGAATAACAATGATGGTGATAGCAGGTCCTACTGTCTACAGTGAAACAGAGGAGACCTTGATGAACAGTAGCAACAACAGAGCACTCTCTGCTTTCTATTTTATTACCCGTCCATCCTTCCACTCTCTCCACTCCTGCCTCTCCCTAGTGCAGAGGCCGATCAATAATTGAGCAAAGTTTCATCAAATTCAGGTCTGTTTTTCATAGACTTGTCTGTTTGGGTACCCACAGAGAGTCAGCGAGGAGAGAGGCTGGACAGAAGCTTGTGGAAACCTCTTTGATCTCGCGCACCCTTTTACGAGGGGATTCACATGTGGGGCCATGCACACAAGGACAAGAGGGTTATGCATGCGCACACACATATGTGGGCATGCTGGGTATTAGATATCCCTAGAAAGCACATACACTGCCTAATAGACCTGTATGATCGCACATTACCTAACCACAAGCAAGTCTATTGTCTTACACACTCACAGGCATCCACTCCTCACCACTCACAGAATCACAGATCGCCCCTCACACATAACTACATCAGCCTAGCAGGGTTATCGCCTGTGTCACGCCCAGAAATGTGGCCTGTCTACAAGACTGGGCAAGCTTTATTGAATGCTGGACAAAATCCCATTTAACCTAATGGGAAATTGCATTTGAAATTGGAAGCACACTCTAAACAAAAAATATAATTTTAACCAAAAAAAAAAATCTGTTTCATGACATTTCGTTAGGTTGAATAGGATTAACATTCTGTGAAGCATGTCCAACCAAGCCCGAGTTACTATAAAAGAAAGCATTTGAGGTAGGAGCACTGGCAGGATGGCAGCTTTTTAACCCCTCTTTGATTTGTTTACAAACGGATTCTTTCATGTCCGCTGCAGCATTGGCCAAGTTTAATGAATATTGACCAAAATCCTATTTAACCAAGTGAGAAATTGCATCCTTGTTTCAAATAGAATTCGACATTGAAAACACACCCTAATCTGAAATATTTCAACCAAAAAAGCAGTTCTTTATTAGGTTGAATTGGATTTTTGGGTTCTGTGGAGATATGAGTAACTATGAAAGAATGGATGCGAAGGAAGATCAAAGAGAAGCTAAAAAGCTAGCTAAAGTAAAGTGGACCTTAGAGTCACCTGTGAACTCCCTAGCGCCGCTGTGGTCTAGACCCTGACTGTATTATCTGATGTCAAAACTCTTTTATCCCTTCACAGCCAGTGTGTTTTGCTCACATTTCACACGCTGATACTTTTCTATACGGCCAGTGTGGGCATGTACATGTTCAGGCGCATCCAGGGATTCTGCAGGGTGAGAGGTCAGCAGGATCCGCACTGGGAACTCCCCTGCTCCAGCATCCACACTATCGTCATGAGACCCAGGTCGTGCTGCAGCCATCCGGGAACAGGAATGAAAAAACTGGCCTCTCTACTACCTCACTGAAACATGTAGGGCTTCGAATGTACATGATTCCAATGTGTACATTGGTTCTACCGGAATCAAATACATTGTGTTAAAATAATTATTACCTGTCATTTACTCAGTTTGACACTAAAATGCTATACATTTCATATACGTGGAACCACTTAGCACAAATGAATCAAAGGATTTCAAAGGAATATTTCCAGTGCCCTCAGTATGATGCTAGCCAGTGTTGAGCAGTTAGCATAGCATTCAGGAGCAGGAGATTTTAAAAAATGCATGAAGATGGGGTGCAAGCCTTCGCCCTCTTAGTCTCCATGTCTTTGTAACACTGCGTGATAGGTGAAAACCTAATGATCAGCTGAAATATAATCTGTCCGGTCTATTGGCGTATTTTTCTACACAAAATATAAAAGAATGCACACATACACACACGGAAGTTTCTGTAGCTGCCTCTGTTCATTTATATGCTTATATGGAGCTTGTGTGTGACAAGCTGAATTGTGTATGTGTGTGTTTGTGGTTGAGCGGAGGTGGGAATTGCAGTTAAACCTAAATAAATCTGCAGCCAGGACTCTCAGCTGGCTCAGCCTAACCAGTCAACACCGGCACACAACACATTAAATATACGAACATAGACCTGCATGTGTGTATAACTATAGATGGACACAATCTGCACTGCATACTGAAACATGACTGCTTAATGACCCCCAAGCCTAAAAATTATCACCTTTTATTTCACTCATAAACAACTAATACTGTCATGCGGAGCAGATTTATAGTTTTGATTGATACCAACCCTGATGTTGAGTTTAAATTCTCTGTCTGAAACTGAACCTGGCCCAAGCATTTGAGTGACTTGGAGTGCACAGAGTGTCAGTGTACAAACACACCCACAGTTGAGAATGTGTGTTATAAGAGCCCATGTATTAAAAAACTGTCAGGTTTAAATCGGGCTCGGGCCGATAATTACAGTTAATGTTTCTGGCCGGGCATGACTCAGACAGAAGGTGCTCGGGTCGGGTCGGGTTTTTATTAATTGGGCCGAAATAAGCTTTACTTGATGGGGCAGTTGTGGTAAAAAATGTGATGTCATGAGATGTGTTTGTCCTCAGAAGAACAGACCTCTGGTCTGCAAATGCAGAATGTAAACTGAATAGAAATAGAATGTGTGTCAAAATGGCGCTAAAATCTCACATTTGCATGGACCAGCAGCATACTGCCTGTTTGCCTGTCCAGGCTACAGCACAAACTGTGCATGGACGCACGCACATGCACACACACACGGAGGAAAATGCTCATTATAGCATTGACCAGTGTATTGCGTAACCATGCTCATGAATGCCACGTACACATTTAGACAAAGTAGATGGATCTCCTCTTCTGTCGCAGCACAAACAGGAAACTCGAACTGTCCCGTTCTGTGAGTGAACTGCATAACTCAGCCTAATGTTGTGCATCATGTAATGTGGATAAATGATTCCACACAAAAGGCTGTTGCCATGTGAAATTGACCTCCTTAGGCAATCATTAGAGTGTAAACGCTCAAGCTTTTTTTGCTCATCACTCCGTATTTGGAATCAGAGGAATCTTCCCAGCCTCCTTCCTTTCTCTGCTCTTTACCGTCCCCTTGTGTTCCCAATTCGAGAACCTTTCAGGAAACGTTCTTCAGTTTTAATGTGAGTTGATTTTATTCTTATTCTTTCTGATTCTTTTTATTGGTACATTTGTAATGATATTTCCACACGGCGTGAAGGTCAGCTGGTGTTGTCAGATAATGAAGAGGAAGTAACAGTGAAAATGTTACACTGTTTTGCTGCTCCAGAACCACACCCCCACAAAGCCCCCCCTTCCAACACTTCAGTTCTCCCACACCCCTGCCCTCCTCCCTTTCTCATTAATCGATGTTGTCGCACTTCATTAGAGTCATTTTGTGCTGGAAAAGTATTTCAGACTCATTTTCTCAGCATGTTTTCTGTGCTGTTAATTTCCACATCCACCCCCCATAACAACGTCATTGTGATTCCAACCCGACACATGCTGTCCCCACCCCCACCCCCACCCCCTCTCATCAACCCTTCAGAGGCCGAACTCCCGCTCGGGGCAGTAACCTGGGCTGTAACGGAGGTGCTATTAATGCCACCTGCGCTTTGCCCGTTCACCCCAACCACTAATGCAGCCACTAATTACGGAGCTACTTTCCCTCCCAACTTTAATCTTAATTGCAGTTTTGTGTATGAGCCTTCAACCACGACTGCAGTATAAAGTGTATGGCGTGATAGCGGCTCTTATCATGTTGATGAGGTCTCATTCACAGTAATTACCAGTGCCTCTGCCCTTAGCCCGACAGAAGCTTTATAGTCATTCTGATATTTAGAGATAGCTATTAGTGTAGCAACAGCTTTCATTCGTTTCAACGTACCAAACTCTGAAACATGGAATTTTCACTAATTACTTTGCACTGTGTGACGGACATGGTCTGTTTTTGGGGACAAATGGCTTGTCAAAAAAGAAGCATGCAGCTCAATGAATCAAGTTGAATGTGCTGAGGCTTCCAGTCAGCATGTCTGTGTCAGCAGAAGAATAGCAGTTTTAGTTTTAAAGATTTGAACCTGATGAAAAATTTTGCCTGTACTTGTTTTTAATTAGGAAACAAAACAAGTGACACTCTACTGTAGGGCAGAAAGACTACACGAGACCTACTTGATAAAGTGACCGCTGACATAAACCAATTTAAAGGGCTTATTCCAAATGTACAAATGTCAGTTGTCATTACTCTGCAAAGCAGCCCAAGCAGCCTTTAAGACACCCGATACTTGTTGGTGAGCAGATGAGCCTTTATGAATGATGCTTGTTGTCATTTTGCATAAAAGGCATGTGTAGCTGTCATGTGGATCCTGTGTAACTGACACTGCCCCTGTCTACTCTGAGTGCAGACCAGACCCTCTTGATAATGTAAACTAAATGTAAATGCAGTGAATTGCACAATTCTACTCATAAATATAAATACATCTATTCATGGATTAGACATGATATATCAAAATATCAGCATCAACTCCTGATTTCTAAGATTCAGACTAGTGATGGGGACGAGACCACCTATGCCGAGACCAAGTCAAGACCGAGTCTTTGAAGGGCCGAGACCAAGTCGAGACCGAGACCACTGGTTTTCAAATGCAGTCAAGGCCGAATCAAGACCGAGTCTTTGAGGAAGCAAGACCAAGTCGAGACCGAGTCTTTCAGGAATCGAGACCGAATCGAGACCAAGACCATAAAAACAAGTCAGTTTTAATAGCCGTGATTTAATATCACCCAATTTATAATGAACAGTTAGGCCTAAAAACTAAGCTAAACTAAAAATTGTTTACAGGAGCTCCTGTACACTATTAAGGGAGGGAGGTCTACTTAACCTCTTCATGTGATTTTTTACTATAATTAATTTCAAATAATGCCAGTCAACATTGCTTTTAAAAAATATATTATTATTATTATTATTATTGTTATTATTATTATTATTTGAATTTATTTGTAATGATGGATAATCGTTGGAGTTTTTTGGTACCATGAACATATAAAAAATAAACTGGTCTCGAGGACTCGGTCTGAAATGACGAGTCCTCCTCCTTCTACTGTTGT
>JBBKCR010000001.1:19613717-19626825 GCA_037577295.1 Ladigesia roloffi
CACACACACACACACACACACACACACACACACACACACACACACACACACACACACACACACACACACACAGCACGGCTGGGATTTAAACCTGAAGCTCAGCAGCAGGGTGCTCTGCGGTGCATCATTGCTTAAAAGGAATTCCCTTTGAGTCACTGAAGTTTAAAATCAATTTATCATTAGTTTCACTCTAAAACAGAATGGGTTTGCATCACAATAGGGGTGAAGCAGCTGTTTTATATGATTTATTGTGCAAACCTCGTGCAGTGTTCCAACTGAGTGGGAGGACTGGAGCTACTTTTGTCTGAAGAGTATTTAGTGAGCGGTTCTACTCAAGCTGATTAACGTCTCACCGCGCTTTTTAAAGCCCGTTTCCTAATCAAATGCGTTCGAGCTCTCACAAACAAACGCAAAATTTATTTAATAAAGGGACATAGACAAGTACTTCCAACAGATAATAATTATTGGATTAGGGCCCGAATTCTGCACGCCCTCTGAAGCAGTCACAAAAAAAAGGTTAATTGGAGATGCGATGTAAAAAGTGAAAGCTTAATGCAGTTTCAGCTGTGTTATGCTCAGCACCTCTTAGGAACACTAATTATGCATGGAAAATTGAGGTAGAAACTTCATCATTTTCCCCACATTTGATCAGAGACATGATCACAATGGCAATGCACATTTTATTGTAGAGGGAGATGAGAGGAACAACACTATTAACCCGGCATTAAGTATGTGGATTTAATAAATTGTCTTTTTTCATATCTTAGGGCTGCTACAGCCTACTGTGCAAACACACTGGAACTGATGTTTTCAAGCATATAAAACCAATTTGGTTTCAGACAAATGTATAAAATGAACTCAGCATGTCATTACAGAGTAAATTCATAGCTTTCAAATAACTAGTAGCAAGTCAAAAATGTCAAAATGAAGAAATGTTAGGTGTATCCAGACTGATAAACTGAGCTGAGACTCAGAAAGCCAGAATACTTCATATTTTATAAAGAGGTGATCAGACCCAGATGCAGATCATTTGATGATTTGATCATTAAAAATAATCTATAATATAACAAATTATTGCTAACTATTAATAATGATTAAAATATATGTATGCAGTGGCTCTGGCATCCAAATGATCATGTTTATCACTATCATCCAAACAGTCCCATGTGGTTTGATTGTATGCCAGTAAACACTTCAGGCATGGGCAAGGCTAGTAATCCTTAGCACCTTGATTTTTTACCATTCAGTTTCTTCTCATTGCTTTATTACTGAATATTAAATTAGTTTAATAGCAGGTACCATCTAATTCAAGTCTTAAGATACCAGCTGGGTAAAAGTGTAAGATATCAGAAGTGCTAAAGTAATGAGATTAGACCATCTCGACGTTCCCCTAAGCACCTTTCAGTTCAGTATTTTAAATAGCTGTCCACTGAAAAATTCAGGGAGCCAAAGGTTGTTGGCATGTCTCCCCTGAAACATTTTTGGGACCTTTATTGGTAAGAATACGGAGTTCAATAAATATTCACACCAATGTAAAAGCAATATTAGCCTGAAAAAGCATCTGCAATCTCAGGCCTGATTTTTGGGTACACTGGACTCCCTTAAACATTCAAGGCTTTGATTTCATGGTCTCGATTATTACGCCTCAGTGATATTTTTTTTTGGCTGACACCTCAAAACTATCTCCAAGAAGAGAGAGGAGTCGATATGTCTGGGCAGAGTATGGGCTATCAGCAACACCTGAACCCCAGAGACTGTGTCTGTGGAGGAGTGTGGGCGACATATTGTGTGTGCCTGCATTCTCCCTTCAAAACAACACTTCTGTCAGTCTGGCGGTAATCATTCTGGACACTGTGCTCTGCATTTGCCTCCCTTTACTAAGCACCTGCCTCTATTCAGATCAATTCCAGGCGTTTGCAAGGCATGCCCCAGGGCCGGGCGAGGTTTCTGGGAAAGTCTGGGGTGGTGCTTCGCAGACAGGCAGCTGCAGCAGCTGCTTAAGTGGTGAAGTGCCGGAGTGCAAGGCAGGATCAAAGCAGCGAGAGCTTTCATTGGCAGGACGAGGCAGCCCTGCCCAGCATGCGCCATGTGTTCAGAGTGGGAGCGGGGCTCACTGATGTTGTTGCTGCTGTCGTGAAGGGATCCCACACATGCTGCCTCTCCAGTCTGGCCATGCCGGCTGGACCAGGAGAACGCGGCAGATGTATAGTGAAAGGGCCGCTGCAGTGGAAGTGGGACCGGCCTCATTCGCAGCCTCCCTCAGAAACCTCCAGCTGAAATATTCATACAGCAGCGCTGGCTGGGGCAGGGAATTACTAATGCAGCTTTTAATGGCACACACACTGACGAGTCCTACTGAATCACTTATTCCCACTCTACCCTCTGCCGGAATAATCATAAAATCAAGCTGGAGACCTTGATCGGTGGGCTCAAGCGCCCCCTCTGGGCATTTGCTCTCCGGGCTCATGCGACACAGATCCTTCACATAACCTCCACACAATTCTACACAGTCCCTCACTTCAGTAGTCGATTTTATTACAACCATTCATCCAAATAAGGAACCATTCAGGAACCTGTATTTTTTAGAGATACATTTCATTCATATATTGGTTTACACTATATGTTGCTAATACACTGGTGCAGATGCTAAAACACACACTCGCAGTCTGGTGGAGGCAATGGGTCAGAGCTGTTTTGGTGGTACAAGAGAGACCCACCCATTATTAAGCAACTGGTTTTGATGTTCCAGCTGATGGGTGTATATGTTCCTGATGTGGCCCCATTTATAATACTCAGCACATCTTTTTACTGTCTGACTTAGCAACTCTCTGAATTAGCTTTGTGGGTACTCAAAAACCGACATTAACTGGGCATTTGGTAGTTGATTCATTAAA
The DNA here is from genome assembly GCA_037577295.1 of Ladigesia roloffi. Classification (NCBI taxonomy): domain Eukaryota; kingdom Metazoa; phylum Chordata; class Actinopteri; order Characiformes; family Alestidae; genus Ladigesia; species Ladigesia roloffi. Next base: position 19,616,612 of record JBBKCR010000001.1, read on the forward strand.
AAGTGCATATTACTCAGCTTTGGAGTTTTTTAGTTGTCAGCGTTTCCTTGCCTGAGATGTCTTGATAATAATGCATGGTGCATTTCAGCAGCGATTCAGTGATACTGTTGTGCCTAGTGGGAAAAAGACCTCAGGAAGTTTTGTTGTGATTATGGTATAATAGTTTAAAAACAGCATATTTTTTCCCTCATCTCTAAAACGGCTGCTTAATAAGGATATCTAGACACATTCAATAATGTACTCAGCTCCAAAGCATAAAAGAGAATAGTAGCAGTAAACAGATATATCCTTAGTTGATATGAACCGAAGTTCATTTGTCATTTTTACTGACAGTTCGGCAATATGTGGTTGTTGATTCTTTCTTTATAAGGCACGCAAAGTCAAAATTTCACTAAACGATTGGATGTAGTATATAAATACAATTAAACAGCAACACATATCTCCTATTGAGTCTATAGCAGTTTTGGCCTGACTGTTTATGTGTAGTATAAAGCAATGTTTCTCAAACTTTTCAACATTAATACTCCCATTAAGGCCCACTTGGGCACATTAGGTAATCTTAAATAACCAATTGTGGACCAATAGCCTGTCTCAATTTTAGATTGTGGCCCAATCAAAATCCTTTGCGGCCAATCAGTGGTCCCCAGCCCAGTGGTTGAGAAACCTGGGTATAAAGATTGTTTCACACAGACTGCTTTTTGAAAAAGGCACAATAAAAAGCAGCCAATCGGAACATAGATCAATAACATACATTGGCTAGTAACAAATGTATCCTGTTTCTTTCTAGCGCATAAAGAGAGTTTGGAATGATGAATTCTGATAACACAATGTCGTCTGTGGACAAATAGAAAGCAACTGCATACTGTAGGATACAGCCCCTTTTAAATGAGACGGGTACAATCATGTTTTTCTTCATTAGAGTTCCACATCATTTGCATGTCTCTGGTTGCCCTAAGCGATCATGACTGGACATTTAAGGGCTGAAATGCAAACAGAACCCTGAGGCATGTGATGCTGGTAATGTTCTCCTCACAGTAATGGACTGGAACTGTAAAGGAGATTGCTATGCCATTACTCACACATGTACACTAATGGTGCCATGTGAGGCCCAGCGTCCTATTACATCGCAGCGAAGGGAAAAAAACCGACCATGCAGGTAATTGGTTCATAACCCGAAACATCTGCGGGACAAAAAAAGATATCTGACATTGGAAACGTGTGATATGCGCAGCATGCGCTGGTGCGAGGAGGCTGCGCCGAGAGCCTTGTTTGCAGGCACCTTTTGAAGGAGCCCTCAGAAGAATTTACTGCCAGTTTATAATCCAAATAAGTGCATGGTGTAGTGACCCTATTAGAATAGGCCCCAAGAACACAGCGGGAATCTTCCCTGGCTTCCCTTCCCTCGCTATGTGTGTAAAGTCCTCCCTCTCTCTCTGCATTGATCCAGACGTTTCGATTAAAAAAAAACAGATGATGCTATGGCGAATTACAGCGACATAGATTGAGTAGCAAGCCAGACATCCATGCAGTTCTGCATGCTCTGCCGTGGACATTTTGTGCGTTTTAATGCATTTTAACGGCCTCATGTTTGGAAAAGGCATCTGTAATGTTAAGATGGAAGTCTACAGAGGAGGACGCAATGTTAAAGAGAGAGAAAGAGAGAGTGAGAGAGAGCGAGAAGAGCGATAAAGGTCTGCCAGCTACGGTATAACAGGTTTGATGTATTTCCTCATCAGTAGCTCGTCACGCGGTGTGGCGGATCTCTATTTTACACCTGACCTTCTCCTGTTAAATACCTTGTTTCACAGCAGCGAGGTAAGCAGATAAGCACACTTGCAGCCTTGGGAGCGCACCTTCTTTCTGGAGCCTCCCGTTGAGGCAAAGAAAACATATAAACACACACATACACACACACACACAGGCGGAGAGTGGCAGAGTCTCTTCTGAAGGCACCCTGACGGCTTCGAGCTATTAGACGCTGTAATTGTATTTGTAGGGATAGGGGGAGGAACGTGCTAGCATGTGCATAAATAAAAAAACAGGAGCACGAAGGAAAAGGGAGTTATTAAAAGGCTTAGTAAGAAATGAGGGGATCTGTTGATTGTCTCAGTGTTAACTCCTGTCTGCTGCATTGGCCGGGGCTGAGTGGAATTCAAGATGTAATCTTTTTCCATTAGAGTAAATCATAGCCCTGAGACGCCATGCCAGGAGAGGATCATTTTCTTATTGGGTAAGAAAAAAGGGGGAGAAATTAAATCCCTCGGCTCTAAATGGAAAATCATTAGTGGGAGTAATAGCGAGTGTTTCACCTATTCCCATGGTGGGCTGTGATACTGTATCGGCCGTTCGTGTTCCTTCTCTGCCCACCCCTTCAAATCCCTCTCCCACCGTCCATCTATAATCAGGCTATGGGTTTGAATAGAGAAGACAGATGGTTACGTTTGATGAATGTGACTGTACAGCCAGTGAGATGTGAAGGGGCAGAGAGAAAAAAAAAAACTGCTGAAGGGTGACATGCATGGAAATCTGTCTGCCTTAATTCAGCGAGGAGTCACCATCCTGATTACTCTGATTAGACCGTCGGAGGTGCCATCTGTCAGAAAGAGCTGTGCTCTATCCGAAGAAGAGGAGGGAGCGGAGCTAGGCGAGGAAGGTTTGGTTTAGATACCGGATCCTCTCCTGGTCCACAGGATGCCGCTTGGATCTGCATGGTTGCCTCTAATGTAGTGGCAGCACCTCTGCTGGCCGCGAAGCGAGGAGATTATGACGACTGCACGGTGACAGTGGACTCTGGATGTGACTCCAGAGCTGCTGAGCTTCTCTGCTCTGATAAGACTGGGCAAATTATGCACCTCAGAGGCTTCACCAGGCTTCACTAGGTGCCAGTAAGTACAATCAAACAGAACAGCGATGGCCACTGACATTCACAAGAGATGTTGCTGGGGGGGGGGGGGTTTTACCTTTAGCCGAAGCGTTTGACACTCCCTTCTGAGTCATGCTCTCATTTCGACGTGAGATTAGCAGTCAAATCATTTTGTTTGCTTGTATTATAGCTTCAATGACTAAATCTTGTAATTTACAAGGATAATTCAATGCAGCAAATCCATGATAATCCTTTTGACTGAGATAATAATCTGAGCCCAAATAATTAAAGGAGTGATAATGAAAAGTCTGAGTGCCTGATATGAGCAGATAAGGAATGGAGACGTGCCAAAAAGGAAGCAGAAAATGATAAGGAAAAATTAGAAGGGGAGAATTTATCGACTAAACATCATATGGGATCCATAGATGAAAGGATGCAGGGGATGCGCACAAGCAAATATGATAACAGGAAAAGCCCAGATGAGGTAAGATTAAAAAGGACTGGGTCTGTTGAAAGAGGAATGGGAGGAACCGCTGACCTACATGTAGGTAACAAGCCGATCTTGTTGACTCCCACCCACACATCCATTTAACAGACGCAGAGGGCAGCGTTTGGGGGATCCAAACATAAAAATCAATGACAAAGCGAATCAGTGACAATGGTGAGGTGCTTGGGCAAAGGACAAAGATTAATGCACAAGGCAAATGAAACGAAAAGCTTTTAGAGGAATATTTTTAGATGCTCTAACTCTTCTGTGGTCTGCATGCCACTCTCCTAATGACTGGAGGTTTTTCTGCCTTCCAGCAGTTCACTCAGTGCCACTACAAACGCAAGCAGATGAAGAGCTCCTGTGGCCTTCAGGCAAAGAAAATCTGATTTTCAAGGAGAGAACATGAATGTACAAGAGACACTTGAGAACACAAGAACTGGCCATCTCACAATTCATGTTAGGGCTGTTTTTTTTCTAACCAGAGCAAAAACACATTTTAATGAAGGCCAAAGGACTTCGTATGCTCCAGGATGTAGGATGCCTTTGAGGGTTTTCATTAGAAGGGCAGGGTACAGTAGGAGATGTACAGTATGTGGACAGGATCAAAAAATCTTAGGTAGGTTGTTTCACATCTGAGGTTAAACCAACTCCACTTTTTAAACCCAATGAAAAATGACTCACCAATCTCCAACCCTTATAACATCTGTAAAATCTGTTTTCAACCAATATAAATGGTGTAAAACAGTCTAAAATCGGTGTTTGCTCACCTACACACTCGCTGTTCGCTGCCCTTTTGCCCACTCGTCTGCTTTCCAGGCCCCCCTCCCTCTTTCCTTCCCACATGTGTGTGGACCATGTCCTGAACATTTTCCCAGGTTCAAAGATCTTGTGATTCCTCCATTGATTTCTAAGATCTAAAGTTAAATCCATTTGGGCAATTGTTGTTCTTTGTGTTCCTTTGTGTGTGAAGCCATTTTTTTTTATTGTAATAGTGGTTATTATCATTACATATGTTTTAAATTACAAGAATTTGGGTTCTATGTGAAAAAGGAACACCAGACAAATCTCAATATGTCATCTGACACCTCGAGCAGCAACACAAACCAGAGGAACTTCCATATAAGGAGTCTGGCCATATGACTACAGTTTAACTTTCTGTTGTTTCTAATGGTTAAATGTTCAAGAACAAGAACAGAAATGCCAAAAGTACAGGCTGGAATGATGGAGAACAAGTAAACAAGTGTGAATCGAGAAGAACACTTCACTTCAAAAGCATTACAAACAGGCACAATCACACCAACCAAACATGTGGATTTGATGGAAATTGCTGGAGACCACTAGGCTGGTGTGCTGTGGGCTTCATATTTGGCTCTTTCAGATGTTTTTGGCAGACTACCAGAGAATTCCCTTGATGGGAATTCTGTCACAGAACCTCACCCAGGCTGTTCCAAAGCCTCCTGTGTCCTACTAAGCTTGTTGTCTTTGTTAGATTTGTGTTTTGTATTTGTAGCCCTTGGTTCTCTGTTATCCTGTAGTAATTAATAGACTTGGCTGGTATCTTAGTTTTATTTTAGCTGTCCATTCCCTGTTGTTGGAGTATGGTTGTGATGTGTCAGTCTGTTTTTTGACCATCACATGGATGATGCCTTCAGAGGGTGAAGAATATCAGCTGAAACACAGGAGCAAAAGAAGAGCTTCCAAATCTGACTCAGTCCATTGTTTGTGCCTTTTTTTGGTAACATTATTATTGGCATGTTTATATTTTCCCTCTTTATGTGCAACCGACCAACACTCACTCAGTCCTGCATTACACGCAATAGGAGAATAGGAGAAACACAGTCCAAACTCTATCTTTACCAGTACTGGTAGACAGAAGTAGGTTTACAATTTGTATGCAGGTAGCTATCATTGACTCTATGCTGTGTCGTGTAGTCGAATATAAATATTAAACTTGTACATCATTTTGTGATACTGAATATCGATTTTCCTTAAAAATGTTTTTTTATAAAATAAAACTTAAACAAATTTGCCCAAACTAAAATGTGCAGCAGTTACACTTTAAAAACAGCTGGAAAATGACATATAACGGTACAATGTCAATTAAACAAACAAAAATGCTTTAGGGCAGAGTACCTTTTGGAAATTTGCTCTTCAGATAGTCTGTCTGTACCATAAATAGATAGTCACTGTCTGTCTGTACCATAAATCTAGAGGTTTTTTATATGCTGGAAAGGAACGCAAGAACCGCAAGTTACATGCACACCATATTTGAAGCCTTTTTGTTTTTCAGATGTCGTTAGGCGGCGAGTAAGAATGCATTCGGAACGTAAACAGTGAAATAGAAGTGCTGATTTGAGTAAATAGAGTGTAATTGAGCTCTAAAAGGCTGGTGATTTAGTAAATTGAACAGCCGTTTCAGAGATGACAAGATTCAAATGTGTTTCCTCCTGGATGGAGAGCACTGTGAAGAGCAGTGGAGAAAAAGAAATACTTGCTGTTACATATTAGGCCAGCGCTGAGTGTGTTTGCTTAGAGCCCTTATCATAGCCAATTACAGAAAGTTCCACTAACTCCCTTCATCCACTCATCACAACAGAAAGCATCTCATACACACATCTGGAGAGGGAGAGACCGCGTGCAGATTCCAGCTCCAGGCTCTTCATTACCCCTCCACAGCCGATTTGCACTCGATCAGATCTCTTCTCTCAGTTTCTTCTCCTTCTCTCTCCTATTCCGCCATGTGTTGTTCCTCTCACGTCTAGCATCTGAACAGGTGAGGACTATATTTAGATAATGCCATTAACAATTCATTGCATTTATACAATAAAGAGTGAATGCATTACATATCCTGCTGGTGCTCTCAGTGCTCCACATTGTAACAGACTGTAGTAAAACCAAAAAAATCAAGAAAGAAAAGGATGCATAATTGTGGAGAAATGAAAGATGGCTATTCCAGATGCAATGTGTGTGTGTGTGAGTGTGTGTGTGTGTGTGTGTGTGTTTGTGTGTGTTTGTGTGAATAAGAATGAAGGCAACTGAGATTGTTGTACATCCATCTATGACTACTGGTGTATCATCACTGCTGAAAAAAAATCAATTTTTGAAACGTTTGAGCTTTATTTACATAAAATGAAAGCGACTCCTCCATAACGTCTGTGCATTTATGACTACAGAAATTAGAAACATAATGATGCCCTGATTAGATAGTACCTATCCTTTATCGTACATCTTTTTTCCAATATTTCCAAATAAATCAAACATGTTTTGCACCTTTGATATGTTCTGAATGTCTTGTGAAAAACTGCAGTATACACAAGCAATATTTATATTTAATATACCCCGGAGAAAACAACTGTCCGCTTGTGGTGTATCATTAATATACATGACACTGAGAACCCTGCCTTACAGCACAGCAGCACCAACATAAAATACAGCAGCCTGTACCATCCCACCATTAAAATGGTGTTATTTCAATATTTTGTGCTGTAAAGTTCGTTGCATCAGTCAATCATACTGATAGCTTTTTCCACAGATTTTGGGAACATATGGAAAGTGTTTTCTGCAGAAGTAAGGTCCTAGGCCCTGCCAAGCCAACTATGTTCTCTATCTGATGACATTAAACAACTGAAGAATCATTAGACAGTATTGTTTTAAAAGATACAATGCACATTTTATATAGATATCTAAAGGTGAAAGTGACCAATCGGTCACACGTGAACACACCACTGCACACAGTGTGAACAGCAAGAAATTCCTCCTCTGCATTTAAACCCATTCACCAAATGAAGTAGCGGGCAGCCATGAATTCTGCACCCATGTGGGAAGCAGTGTGTGGGGAGCAACGTGTGGAGACGGTACCGAGGAGCGCTATGTGGAAACGGTACTTATTCAGGGTACCTCAGAGGTTCTTAGCCGTCTGGAGGATCGACCCACGACTTTCTGATTGCCGAGCGAGTAATCTAACCACGCGAGTGTGTAACGAGTTCAAATATTTTTTAAAGTATTTTTCCAAATACGGTATTGGTAAAAAGAACGTTATTTGTGCCTTTCCGAATACCATATTTGTAATTGTCTCCACCCCTAATAGATAGATAGATAAACAGATAGATAGAATAGATAGAGAGAGAGTGAGAGAGAGAGAGAGAGAGAGAGAGAGATAGACAGACAGACAGATAGGTAGGTAGATATATATATATATATCTACCTACCTATCTGTCTGTCTGTCTATCTCTCACTCTAAATGTGTTTCTTATAAAAAATGTGAAAGCACCACATAAGCTTCAGGTCTTAATAATCCCTTGGTCGGAGGTAGAACATATTTCAATAAACGTTAGCCTGCCAGTAACATCCTAATATTTGGATCTCATCTGATTTGGGAAGCCCAGGCCACTTGGCCTATTTAATGGTTGGGGTAACACTGCCATCAATCCTTTTCCTGGCTGTGCTGTTTTTGTCTTAAATAAGAGCCTCAGTTTGTCTCTCTGGGCTCTGAGTGAGAGTTGGGCTTGATTTGGTCTCACCTGGCCGTAGGATGATTCTACACATGTTGCAAATGAACATGTGTGATCGGATCTCACTTCCTCATTTTGTATGCAGATACATCATTTCCGTTAGCAAAGATCAAATGTGATGTTTTTAACTATGAGGCAGCAATGCACTTCCCAAGACTGGACTGCCGGAAATTAAAAGATCTAAAATGATTTTCAATATGACACTGTTGGCGTGCAAATGAGTACCTACTTCTGCTTATACAAAGGATGCCAGTTGAGTAGGTGGTTTTTCACTGTGCAACACATTCATGTACTGTTAAACAAATTGGCCATATGTGGCCCAGATTATCTCCAAATGTGATTGATTGGATCTCTGTGCATCCTCAGGGAGTCTTAGGTACATTCATACACACAGTTTGCATGTTAATACATTGATAAGAAGAGGGCCTAGGTGACACTGCTTGTGTGAAAACAGCCCCCCATTAAAAAAAAACAATTCAGTTTAGTGAGACCAAAGCCAACATCAACTATTCCAGTTTAGAGGTATTTTTGCTATACTTTGTCAGCCAAAGATGATGAGTTCTCCTTTTGAACTTTAGTTCCTCCTGAGGTTTCTTCCTCCAATTTTGTAGAGTTTCTTCTGGCCTCTACAAAGCTGCTTCATGACTTGTTCAGTTGTGGAGACACAAATAAATTTGGCAAAACTACATTAGTGTAACAGGCCTGTTCAACCGCAGAGGTAGAGGGTTTGGAGGGGCGTAAAAGACATTTAAAAAATCTAAAACAAATTTTTCATTGTAACTCAAGGCGGTACATGACATAGTAATCAAAGAAGCTTATTTTAAAAAGTAACTATTATTGGGACCATATTTTTTTACCATTTGATAGAGCTCATTAGGACCTTTAAAATGATGCATAAAACGTCTTCTCACCATTCTTTGTGTACACCAGGTTTTAGTTTGAAGTCCATTAGTTACAGCTGACCAATGTTCATGTTTGAGGTTTTTTTTGTGTGTTTCGTTCATGTGTATTTAAGCTTGTAGTAGAACTTGCTTATCAGCCCACTGACTTCAGGCTTTGTTTCATAGTCAGTTTTCCTGCCACAGGTTTTGTTTGTGTTTAGGCCCTTGTTGTTTTTTTGTTTTGGAAATAAAATTTAGAGATTATGGAAGTCTGTGTTTTTGCCTCCCTAAACCTGACAATTAAATCCGCTGTTGCCACTGTTTTAGAACTCTATTCATTCTATACCTTTTGTTTTATTTAGTGTGAAAAAATGGCAAGCTGTGTTTCCATAACAGTGTGTTTATTGGTTTGAAGTTGTCATAGTCATGTTAAAGTGATGGCATTTAGCATTTGTTACTATGGATGCATTAGTTAGTTGTTACTTGTTAAGATAGAAGTAATGGATTTTTAGTGCAACCAACTTTAGTTATAAGTTTCAGGTTCCTTATGCTCAAACCTTCTCAAAACTGGTGCAACCCAGTCCAAGTGTGTATTCGGTGTGCTTCCATTATTTGTATTTTATACACAACATGTTACTGCAAACACACATATACTGAGTGTTTTTTTCACTCTCCACATTGGGAGAGACATGAATTTCCACCTTTGTGAGGCAGAAGAAACCTTAACCTTCTTCTGCTAGGCTGCGGCTGCGTTGGTTATGATTGTTTACAAGCTTTGAGGAGGGCGTGATCAGAGTGTGACAGTGTAGTGGGAACCTGTAAAAGCAGAACTGTTTTGCGCCTCTAAAGGTCTAGTCCAAACGATTTGAAGAGCAAAATGTAAAGCTGCATATAGTCTGTTCCTGTATACTGCGACCACAGACAGTTCCATCACAAAGTGTAGGAGTTCTACGCAAGCGGCATGGACTTCAAATGGGCTTTTCATAGACAACTTCATTCAGACATCCTTCTCAGTGTACTGGAGTGGTAAAGATACATTTGTAATATAAAATGGGATAAATTTGTATTTCTGAAATATTTCGCTGTAGCACGTCTTACAGTCACAACATTAAACACCAGCCCCTGTATGTGAGGGCTGCTTAGGCTGAATTGAATGCTATTCTGTGACCTCGATTTCTTTTTGTTCCTTTTTTTACTACTTTTCCTTCCATCTTATTACTGCAAACTACCAGCAAATTGCCATTTCTGTGCATCTAATTTGCTAGTAGTGCCAATTCTCTTCTCTTTTAGTCTATTTTCAATCATTTCTCACTACTTAGATTTGAATTGAACTAGTAATGTGATGCACCAACCTTAGACTTACTGCAGAGTTTGACAAAAAAATTGCAAGATATAGGAGGTGTGTGCATGTGTGTGCGTGTGTGTGTGCGTGTGTGTGTGTGTGTGTGTGTGTGTGTGTGTGTGTGTGT
>JBBKCR010000001.1:19631565-19647699 GCA_037577295.1 Ladigesia roloffi
TGTGTGTGTGTGTGTGTGTGTGTGTGTGTGTGTGTGTGTGTGTGTGTGTGTGTGTGTGTGTGTGTGTGTGTAACTGTCAAGACGAACAGCCCCATCACTAATTCATGGACATTTTCGCGTTTCTGAGCAAGCACTGCTCTTCAAATGACCTTTCCTCAAAGTCCCATCCCTCCAGCGCACATCTCAGCACTGCGGTCACCTAGGCACTTCTTTGCACTCTATTGATTGATTAAGACATATGCTAGTAATGGAGCGAGCATGCAACACATCCGGGCGAGCTGGATCAGAGGGCTGGGATGACACAGGTCTGGAACGACAGCTGACTGTTGCACACGACCCCGTGGACTCCTGGGAATTGAGGTGGCCAGCTCTGAGAGAGCTGTGGCTCAAGTGAATCATCGATTAGCAATGGTCGTGAACGTCAGACGTCTAGACAGCACTGAGAGTGGGTGTTGGAGGGGCTTCTTCCACTTTAGCATTCACCTGCTGACAGAGGCAAGTTCACTACTCATATTCAGCAGCATGCTCGACTTCTCTCTCGCCCGCTTGCACGCCATTCTCCCCGTGCCAAGTCTGGGGGCAGAGACTGCGCACAGACACATAAACATCTAAGCACAGCCACCTCCTCTGACCCGCCGTGTTGCTCACTCTCCGGACCAGACTGGGGCGCCGTGTCAGAAAAGTTTGTGTTAAGGTCAGCATCGCTGCACATCTTCCTCTTCCACCGTGCCGCCGGGAGGGCCATGCCCTTGCTACAGCCACTTGTCTATCATGTCTGGGGGTGACCTCGTAGTGAATGAGAAACTCCAAGAGGAGGAGTGATCCGTGCCCTCCATCATCGGCTGAGGTCAGACTTCATCCATTTCCATTTCTCCCTTCCATTAGATTTCCATTTGAATCGGAGCATGCCTTCTCCGACGAGTGGTGGGGACCCCTCTCCCCGGACGCCGATTTAGAGGGTCAAAGCCGAGTAACCAATTCCCAAACCGGAGGCTGCACACTGAATTAGAGAGGAGAGAGCAGCAGCGGACGTATCTATATCAAAGGCATTCGAGGCTTTGGCTAAGAGTGGGCAGCTGCTGAATAGTGCTCAGGTCCTACAGATGATTAAAGGTAACGTGTGTCGGCCAGCATGGGCACAAACCATCTAGTTATATGGAACTCTCTTCCTCAGCACTTGCGATACACTTCCACAGCTGCAAGCTTCCACAGTGAGTAGGGTTGCCAACCATCCCGCATTGTCCCTTACATCCTGAAATATGAGTGATTTTGATTTGTCCCGTCGGGGTCCCGTATTTCAATCATTGGCCAATAATAGACTACCGTAAGGAGCAAAACTCCTGCACACATTGCAGTGAGTGGCAGTTGTTGGTGTGAGTGTGTACGCTGACCATCAGTGGTGAGCGGTGGCAAAATGATGGACTGTGTAGTCAAACTGAGCGATGAGCCTGCTAAGAGAAAACAACCATGTAGCTACAAAACATAGTGGTATATTGGGTGACCAGGCGTCCTCTTTTTCCCAGACATGTCCACATTTTGAGACCTGCGTCCAGGCGGAATTTTAGAATCCTCTGGGATTTTGAGCTGCCTTAACATGCCCCGTGATGCAGCCAAGACGTACATGAAATATATCAACATCCCAAGACCACGACTGTGAACCCGAAATGTGCATATCAACCCGGAAACACAGCTGAATATCCGGCCCCACACCCCCTCCCGGCTGTAAAAAAGTGAGATATTGGCACCCCTAACAGTGACCTTTCGCCTCCAATGTAGAAAAGGGCTGATACGGCATTGAAGAGGGCTTCTCCAAGCGTCCCTTGGATTATAGCCGCGTCTAGACTCCGAGCGATGTGAGATGGTTGTCGGCTTCTGTGACAGCTGAGTGAACACTGAGGATGCCCTTCATTTGTTAAGTGACATTTGTTAATATGACAGTGATCACATTCTGTAAACACATGTAAATGATGGTGTAGCGTTAGCTGCTCATAATTTCCAGCGTCTCACCATATGCTGGAAGTTGACATGCAGGCCCAGCCTCTCTCTTTCTCACTTTCTCTCTCTCTCTCTCTCTCTCTCTCTCTCTCTCTCTTTTCTCCCACCTCATCTTTCTCTCTGCCTATACTGCAGTCATCGGTGGCAGCCTGCCTGTTTCAATATGTAAATCATCCATAATTCCACACTGCCTGCCATAAATCTTCATTAGCAAGCAAAATAAGAAAATGGAGCTGTTCTCAGGTTCTTTAATGCAGCTTAATTATGTAAAGACTCTATCTGAAGGAGTGAGGGGAAAGCTAATCTACACCTTGAAGCCGTGCGAGGTGTGTTATTGATGTCTTGCCATGCTGTGAATCATAGCGCTAAATACCCGTTGTCCCTTCCTCATCGTTTGTCCAGTCTCTCCTGACCTCTCACTCATCACTCCATCACCCATACAGACACCAGACACACTCCACTGAGCGGTCCTGCTGAGACTCTTCTTGTCCATTAGGCTCCAGGATAGGAAGAGGATTGCCTCAAATGAGCCCTGTGATAACCTGTCTTGGTGGGCTTTTAAGGAATGTTTTTTTTGTCAATGCTCTGGAGCTTCTTGCTTACTTCTCATTTACCTAACAAGGTTTTTCAAGTGGCCCCTTATTGATTTGATTTAGGTCTGCCATGCTTCGCAAAAAAATCTGTGGCTCACTACTGCACTTTTCCTTAGATTTATTCAGAAACATAGCAGGGAGATTATGAGAGATATTCATCACTTCTCATCACACAAGCAACAATTGAATTTCTCTCTCTCTCTTGCTATGTTGCGCCATTAATAGTATCTCGTATGCGGCAGAAACCGCAGATGCGGTTAGTGTTCCGACGCCAGCTGAAAAGTATCTCCATCATTTCTTTAGTTACCTTTCTTCAGTCTGTATCACTCGCCGGAAGAAAGCCTCACTAGTGGCATCCAGTGGAACGATGTCAGTCATATCAGCAGTGAATCAGCCACAGGAGCGAATCAGAATTTCCCCTTCAGGGCCACAATAGGGCTTCATTTCCAGTCATCTCAGCTGAAGCGCTTCTAAAGCAGAACTGCACCGTGTCATATCTCCACCGATCTCCAGTTTCAGTTCCGAGTAGACAGGGCCCAGCTATGTCGAAAGAGATGGCTCTGATGTGTGGAGAGCCTTGCTATGTTTCTCTAAATCAGTCTCATCTCATCTGGCCCATTACCTCCAGTACTGTTTCTTCTCAGAGGTGGATCAGCTATTCACTGTCACTGTCCATTACTCTCCTTTCTTAGTGTTCACCTTGCCACATCTCACCTTGCAGACACTGGTTAAGGCACAGTCATATACAGAAACCTATCATCACTGTCATATCAAAGACTGGTAACCATTTTTCTGAAAATGCTAGAAGCTCTTTCTATTGTGTGAACATGTCATGCAGTACGAGCAAGTAGAAACAGAAATGTCCCACAAGTCCAAGAATTACATTAACATATATACACAAATGCACTAAATGCTGTATAACTGCTCTCTCTTTCTCTCTCTCTCATTCTCCTCCCACCACAATCACCACCTCCACACCCATCTGTTTCCTACTTATGGAACATTACTGACTTTGCGAGTGCTTTCAGACAAACAGAGCTCCAAACTGGTCTTAGGCATGTTACAAAGCAGGGGTCAGTTACGGCCTTACACACTTTCACTGCTAATGTCTTTGAAATAATCTAATGGAGAACACAGGAAGCGGCGGCGCCTGCCTCCCACCAGACAATCTGTATTATTCACATGTCATGATGCAACCTGCATTATGAAAGTGTGTATGCGTGTTAGTGTGTAAGTGCGAGCTCAGTACGTTGTGCCCAAATGAGTTAAATTCGAGACACTGAGTGCTCTTAAAGCACCATGGCACGCAGTCACGCCTCATTAGGAAGCTGTCCGGCGCGGCAGGCTGTGGCAGTCCATTAGCAGGCGGTCAGGCCGTCCAGCAGCACCTGGGAGAGGGATGCACTGGAACACCTCCACCACCGGATGGCCTGAACACGTCTAAAGCGAGCCGGAGCATATGGTCCATGTCTCCGAGTTGTGGAACACAGCCACTGACCAATGCGACCACACAAAAACATGCCGAAGATCAACATGATGATCACCTTGAATATATAAAAGATGGAATTCACACAAGGACTAACTGCTTCTATTAGTACACTACACATTAATCCTGACAGGATACTCACAAGGTGATGGGGGTAAAGTCTAGGCCTGGACAGGAGTCAGGCATGAAATAATCCTCTCCGAACAGCAGCCACAGAGCTTCGCTCAGCCCTGTAATAAGGAGATCAGGATCACCTGAGTACCAGGCCTAGGGGTGTATATAGACCTAAGAGACGTTAAGAGTCCTATTTATCAAGCGGTTCCCTGTTTTCTTGTATGGATTTTTGGAATCTCCTTCGTCTTGTCTTTAACAGCTTTGAATTGGATTTACTGGTTTTTGGACGTTGTTGCTACATTTTTTTTTACTTTGCCTCTTACATTTGTTGACTGTGTCTAGGAATAAATGTACTCAGTGTTTCCTGCATTCGGGTCCATATCAGAGTATCATTACAAGGGGAATATTAAACATGCACAGGGTTTCCAACTTTTCCCAAAAATTTGGGGGGGGTGCTCATTCTACATTTACCAATGACTACTGCACCACCTACCGTAGAGGAGTGTGCACAATGGGCAGATATATTTTCAGCATGAGAAATCGTAGGTAAGGCCTGAGAGCATGAGATGCGCGAGTGTAACGGTCAATTTGAATGAAACGTTCGAATGACCATGAGTGTGTTTCTTTAGTTAGACCATGGGAAGTTTTTTTAGTTTTGTATTAGAGGTAAGAGGCTAAGCTTGCTAGCTTGCTAATTATCACCCTGTAAACTGTACATCTAAATCATCACAGAATATCTACAAAAAGGCTGAGTACTAAGTACAACATATAGACATATAGTATAACTAAAAACAGTAACCACAATTTTAAACCCTAAAGTTTTTTTTTAACATAAATATAAAGTAAAGCAGTGATATAGTGAACAACTCAACCCAATTTCTTTACATTACTTGTCAACTAGGTTCTAGCAAATGTGGTATAGAAATCAACTTGACATAATATATATTTAATTGTAAACTATATTTGGCTTGAGCAAAAATGAAGGATTGTTATTTTTCTGTGAAGTTGTGCTTGCCAGGGGTTAACTTTATCGAAATAGCTCAGCACAGAGATTGGCAGCATGTTTTTTTGAGAATTTATGAAGTATACAACACCCACATTATGGTCCTGCTGGTTTAACCCTCCGTGTGACGTGCTGTCGAGCCAGTGCGTGCCCTCGTGCTTCTTTAATCAGACTAAGAAGCTTGTAGCCCAGGGGAGAATTAATACTCATGTATAGCAACAAGAGGCAGCGGGGTAGCCAGTAATCCTAATCAAATGCTTGATTACGAGCCAGACTCTCAGAACTGTTTTGCATGAGAGAGGTCTGAGTGTTCCTAACTCTGACAAGAGTTGGAGGGGAAAAAAACACATACATTTTTCAGGTTTCATGGATTTTCTCTAGCGCCCATGGTGTGCATGACATTTGTTAATTTTTTTTCGTGTGTGTTACTGAAAAAAGATTCCATTTGATATTTTGCACTCATTAAAGTCATAAAACCCAATGAATGGCCCTGGTAACAGGTACAGACACCTGTTTTCATTTAGACTGCCATATAGACTAAATAGAAACCACCCCCAGGTCCTCTTTCTCCCTATTATTCTACCAAAACTTGCAGGAAAGAGGGATGACCTAAAAGCATGAGATTACAGAAAGGCTGTGCTGGCTTCTCTGGCGTGTGTCTGAAGGACTGTAGGAGAGCTGCCGAATGAGGACCAAAATTACCAGATACATAATTCATATTCCATCGCTCCTGTTCACCTCAGCACTGATCGTTCCATGGAGTAAACTTTCTCCCTCTCTCCCTCCCATCCTCCCCACTGTCTCTCTTTCTGACAGATATCAGACTAGGGATTTACTTTCCAGATGGCTGCCACTAAACTTCAGCGTTAATCATGACCAACACCTCCTCCCTCAGGAGGTAATGATGGCAACCTACTTTCTCTGCTACTATTCGATCCCTCCTTCAGCATGCTCTCCATACTCCCAACAACACATCCCTCTTACCTCTCGGGCCCTGCCCCGATGGGTCCTCTCTGCTGAAAGCTAGTCGCGGAGGTCTTCGCAAAGGATGCCTGATGGGGAAATAAGATTGTGAAACAGAACGTTAACTCAGCTTCTGCACAACCTAATCTGGTATATTAAAAGATTACCAACAAGCTTCTTAAGAAAACAGCAAATGTTTGCATTTCTGAACAGACCTACATGGCCTACACAGCATGGAGTCCTGCTTTACTGCACAAACATATTTGGGGCTAAACTGAGTACAGTGCTTGCATACTGCCATGCCATCCCAGGAAGCCATTAAGTAAATGCATGTTTTACAGCCTGCCATCATGTCTAGCGTGCAAGAAAACAAGCACTAATGTATTCAGACATTTTCATAGGCCCCTGTCCTCTGCCTGTCCTGTCCTGGTCAAGTTCATCGTCTACGCTCGACACTCGCCAGTTAACAGGAGCGCCGAGCTATCTCACAGAATTGACTCGTGAATAGATTTATTTGCATTACGACTCCCAGGGACCAGGTAGGGCTCGAGTACTTAATTGGCATTTTAATAGCACAGGAAACATTATTATACTGGCCAAGGGCAGACTGCTCTGATATCCCTTCCATGAGGCCACATCTGGTTAAATGATTTTCTTATCACCACCCTTTCTTTTGTCATTTGGTTATACCTTTCAGCATAATTCTCCATCATATCCCATGGAATAGTGGCTCAAGTGTGACCGTCCCTCCCAGGTCACTGCAACATAGACTATGTCTGAATGTCAAGGGAATATTTCCTTTACCTTGTACACACAAATTAATTCATAGCCAACTTAATTCAAACACTTTGGGAGTTCTAGCAGAGCCCCTGTTCTGAGGAGCCCCACCCAGCTGCAAACATAGCAGGACTATGAAATTCTACCAGAATTTTACCAGGAAAATGAGTCACCTCATTTTTACAGTGATATTACATCAGATACGAACTTCACAGAGAGCAGACATGCATCTCAGTTGACCAAGGACAGACGCATATCAGTGAGTAAGTCCTGAATCAGACCTTATTCATTTTCATCGACAACAGCATTTCCACTGGCCGTTAGAGGGCAAAGACTCATTAGTAAATGGAGCTAAAGCATCACTTGTAGCAGTCTGCAAAAGCCCACTTTTACAGTTTCAAGTACGAAGAACGGGGAATAGAACAATTTAGGTTGTTTTTCAGTGGAATTCCTCTTTAGGTGTGAATTCTTTCTACATTGAATTTCCATTTGGCTTGTAAAGCAGTTTGCAAAGTAACGTTAAATCTATGGTTGAAGTTTCCAACACTTGTTCTGGAGTACACCCTGCCCTTGATGTTATCATGTTCTTCTTGCTGCAGTGCACCCGCTTCAGCTCAGGAAAGGCTTGTTAGTTAACTAATTAGCTGAATGGGTGTGTTAGAGCAAAGAAAAGTCCCTCATCATGACCGCAGCTGCAGATGATTTCTGATCGGCAACATCTTACACTGAGACTTCAGTAATCCAAAGGAATGGGCCTGTAGCCCCTCATGACTGATCTGGAATCAGAGGTCTGTGTTCCCAGGTGTGTGTCCCTTCGTGCTGCTACCGCAGAAATTTTGTCAGCCACAAAGCATTTTTAGGCAATAGTTTTCCCATGATTTCACCAACAAAACCCTTAGAGTGGCAATTAAATTTGTATGGCAAGCCGGTCCCTTGAAGTCATGACCCTTGAAGCCAAAAATCCTCACTAACCAATATATTGAGATACAAATGTTGGAAAAAAATTGAAACACTGCATCACTCATTGGTAAAAAAATAAGTGAAATTTCACTCATGGGGTCTCTGCAACTGTGCTTAACATAAGATTTTGGGATATTTACACTTTTTTAGATCTCCTGAAGTTTGATTTTCGCTTGCTCACAATATGGCCTCCAACATCCAATCAAAATTCAGCAGTATGCACCAATAGGCAATGCATGCTAGTTACCCTATTTCAAACAAATCAGCCATAAGATTTTGGTACAAAATGCTTCTCTGTTTCTCTGTTATTCTTTCCGTCATGCACATACATCTAATTTTCACAATACAGTTCAACTTACAAGATTGTAATTACCACAAACATCAACACTGACAATAACACACATTAGTCTCTCAAGCATCGCCTTAAGACCCACCTCTTAAAGGAGCACCTTTGTGACTAGGGATGTCTCTCATGTCTCACACTTTACTTGCTAACTACTACTAAATAAAAAAAACCTTTCAAACTCTTACTATTAATTATTGGTTTTCTTGGGCAGGAGTTGTTTAGGTGTACTGAGGTTGCAGTATTTTTGTTGAATTGTGGATGTTGACTTAATTTTAGCTTTACAGGTTGAAGATACAGATGTGGGCTACTTGAGCACTGATGTACATCACTCTGGATAACAGTGTGAGCTAAATGTAAATGTAACTAAACCCACAAAACATTCCCATGAGATCGTTCAAATCTTACTGGTTCTTTCAACTTCAGCTGCACCTTTACATTGAACCAAAATGGGATACATCTGGCATTCAAAACAGAAGTACTCCAAGAGCAGCCATGTTTCCCTTCTTCACTCCACCGCTACTTTTAAAAGCTCTGCCACTCCTGAAGCCCTGCCGTTGAAGGTGACCATAACAATGCCTTTCCTCTTGCTGCATCCACAGAGAATGCAGAAGCATGAATGTTGAAGGACTGAGATAGAACTCAAATGCTGAAAGTCTTATCCATCCTTGTATTTACAATAAGGCTACATCAGAAAAGAACTTCACAGAGTGCAAACCTGTAACTCAGTTGTCCAGGATAGCCTTGTCCAGATTGGTTTGTATCTGTGAGTAAACTCATGAAGCCTATAATAAAGGCCTAAGAACAAAGGTTGTGGATGCTTCGAAGCTTATGAGAGGAATAATGCAACACAGTAGAGAAGAACACAGCCAGGCGTGAGATGTAGTCAGGTGTTTGTTTGCTGAGAGCAGAGAATTTGGACTTGGCATGTCGGAAGAAAGCTTGTGAGGGAGGGGGCATGTGTGAGAGGAGGCTATGTTCCCATGATGAGCAGCCTACCTTAGCTTCAAGTCAGCAGAAATAATGGCCTCCTTACTTGGCAGTAGACGCTGTACCCAAGCAGCCTGCCCTCATCTGCATTGGAAATTTTCAGTGTAGTTCACCAAAGCCATTGTTTTGCATCAGAAACCCAAAATACATCTAAATTGCACTTCACGTACAAAACCTTTTCTCTCTGAAGTGTCAGAGCTGCACTATTTCCACAGCAGCGCTAAGCCACCGTGCCAACCCAGAGGTCCATTAAAGGGCTAATTTAACAATTTAATTGGTCAAATTACCATCCACATCCAAACATTTATGAACATCTTTCTACAATTATACTGCATTTAACCCCAGACAATTAAAATAGCCCAAAAAAACGTCCAGTAAAACAAACACAACCTGCTATGATGTATCACTCTGATGTGACTGTGAAGGTGTGTGTCTCTAATTGAAACTACATCCCGAAATCCTTTACATGCTGGGGAGTCCGACCTCGGGGTTCTAAGCTCTGGTCTGTCAAGTCAACTCCTCATGCCTGCAATTTATGACTTCATTAGTTCTGACATTATGCTCCATTCATTTTTGCTGCGGCATGCTGAGATTTGGGGCCTAATTATCAGAGCTTAAATGCCAGAGGGTTAGGAGAACGCACCGGAGGCCGCAGAATTAGATGTATCGGTAAATATCAGAACTCCATAACCAACATGCCGTCACTGGGAATGGTAACCAGACAACAGGAAAAGTCCTACTTCCCACTGAGCCATTGTATCATTTACAAAAACACTACCTTGCGACTAAAACATCTTGAGAGTGGCTGCAGCTGCCATCTGGATTGCGGATTTATGGTTCAACAAATTGCTCTGTGGAGAATGAATGCTTCTGTAGAGATTGTGCTGTAGAGCTTTCGACATTTCAAGGATCCAGGTGTTGTTTTCAGTAAACCCTATCTACCCATTCACTGGAGCAAGTGCGTAAATTATCCTTACACTGGCTGAAAACGATGTATTTTCTTAAAACAGCAATTGAGTGTTTCAGAAAATAATCTTCACAGTGGGAAACTCGCCTGTGAATAATACAAATAACGTTTGATGAAAGCCTTCATCATACAATGACATGCTTGAGAATAAGAGGGGTTTTAGTGAGGGTTTGTACTTTATATATATATATAATATGAATAAAATAAGTGCATTCAATTGGCTGAATAGGTAAAGTTTATTGGGCTTGTGCAATTGTTGCAATACATTTTTTAGGTTAGATTGACTTAATTTAGCTTCTACTGAGTGTCATAAGCTTCCTTCTAAGGGAGAACGATACTTTTCCCCTGATTAATAAAGTCTGATGGACTGTTTTTGTCAATGTGCTGAGCTTATCGATAACTGGATGTGTCTTCATTTCTTCCAGCAGAACACGGACAGAACAGAATTGATTATATTTGGGCAAAGTGAAGAAGAAAGAAAAGGTTAATGCTTATGAGGCTTTTAAAAACCTTGAATAAAGCTTGGAGTCCAAATTAATTCAGGACTCTGGCTTTCGGATCTGAAATAAACAAATTCCATTTTTATCCATTTTTTAGCATTAAGAGACTTCATGAGTGCCGAAGATCTGGAAAAACTCATTCATGCATTTATCTCCTGTTAACAGTCGCTAGAATCAGAACAAAACTCGAGGAGGCAGTCGGTCTGTGGTCATTTGAGGCTGCACACCATTTTCAGTAACATCCTGAAAATATATTAGCTCAACTTTGCCTATTAGAGCAACCAAATGTTTCTTTTTGATTTGTTTTGCATAAATTTCATATTTTTTTGTCACTTTTTTTACCCACTTCAATCCAGCGAAGCACCTTGAACTGCCTTTGTGTATGAAACCTGCTCCTTGATTAAGCTTGCCCTGCCGTGCCTTGTGACTCTGTTGATTTTTTTTGTTAAATAGAGGAGAAAAATGGCACACTTTGAAGTTACCATCTAAAAAGCTGCTCTTTAGCCACTGTAATTCTTATATTCATGAATAATAAGAAAAGTTCATGGACAATTATTCCTGGTCTTAGATCACTGTGCAGCTCTCCACTCTGCCTGTCTGTGCTAAAGTCTCTCTCGAGGTTGCAAAGCTAAACCATCAAAATGGCCCAATTTGAATTCTTTGGGTTTTCCCTTAAAGGAAACTGTTCAGTTCCAGAGGAAATCGTGGGTCATTTGATTAAATGCCATACTATAACTCGATCATACATGTGTTGGTTAACAGAAGGCTGGGGGGTTGACCACTACAGGGTGAGAATAAAGAAGGAAATTAGTTAAAGGCCCAAAGCCTATGCATTGGATATGCAGGATCATATTTGTCACTCTGCAGCAATTTTAATGTGTGAATTCTGTGGACAAAGGCGGAGGCCCACGGTTTGGACTGCATCTGTTTAACTGCCTTCGATTAAGCCTCCACCCATTACAGCTTTTAACATCTCTCTAACGCATAATGTGCTGCTCTTAACCCTATAGCTAAACAGAAGAGCAGCTTAATCGCGCGCTTTTATCGTTAACAAAAGGATGGTTATCAGCGTGCAAACATCCTCCGGCGGACGATTCATGGGCAACAAAACAATTTCAATAGCTCCTTTAACACCTTATGTGATCAAGCTGTGTTTTACTGGTGCTACTAGACCAGCAGCGTAAATAGTACTTGTAAAATATCCATTAACAGGACTGTCAGCAGATCCCCGCCAGCCCCAGCAGCAGCCGCTGCAGAAATGTCATTCGCCGGTCTAACTACAGAGCAGAACAGGCGCTGAAGGGATGACTGCCAATGCCAGTTCAATGAGGGGAAGGTATAATATGGCCCCTGACGCAGCAATCAATAGAGCATGGCTGTAGGGGGATTCAGTTCCTCCAGGACCACAGATTGGATCAGGCAGTGTAACGGGAGCTGCTGGGCCGGGGGCCGTTGACGTTTTTCCAGGTTGAGACAGGAACCTTGCCCCTGGTGAATCACATTCTCCACTGGGTATCTGAGCCCTGATGCCACTCACAGGTTGTCTGATATAAGGTGTACACTTCTAGTCTCATTTGTAAGAATTTTGTCAATTATCCATTGATCGAACATTCATCCAGGCACCATTCAGTTTCTGTCCAACACAAAGAATTCTATAGTTCTCTAGCAAGGTTCAGACAGCAAGCAGTGTACTCTAAAGACCTTGACAGCAAGATGTAATATATTACGTTTGTTTGAAGCAGTTTTTAGCTAGTTATGGATGTATTTTGCGTTCAGTGACTGGCATGCCCCTTTGTTTCACTGGGGTTTGTTTTTGTAATGTCTGTATGTTTTTTTTTTAACAATTCTATCCACCATTTGCCAAACAATACACAAGAGCTAACAGATAGCAGTGCTAGTTAGTATTGTGTTATGTTTGGTGGCATCTGGCCCCCAGGTGTATAGTTGCACTCTCCTGGACTGTGACTGACTGGCGTGTCAATTGGGGCAGCTGGTAGTCTAGAGGTTAGACTGTTCGCCCTGCAATCAGGAAGGTGTGGGTTCACAACCCAAGACTGCTTAGCCCCTCTGAGGTACCCTTGAGCAAGGTCCCCACACACGGGCGCTGTGTTCCTGGCTGCCTGGTGCTTCACTTTTTGAATGGGTTAAATACAGAGGACGAAATTCATACTGTTCACTCTGTGAATATTCTCTTTCATTTTACTTCTGTTCTCGGCAACTTAATGGAGCCTTAAATAGCTGCAGCATGTGGGAGCATTGTTTTTTTTTTGTGCCCACCTCATACTAAAACAATAGTTTGTGATTGGTTGTTTTGCATGTCATTCAAATTTCCTCTTTCCAGCCATAATAAGCAGTTCGTGGCCAAGTTCAGCGATGAAAGACAACTATCTAATGACAATCAGAAAGCCTGCTTTGCGAGACTAGCACCCTCTTTACTTCTGATCATCCCTGTTTTAACCCAGAACCTCTCAGTGTTGGACCCTTCAAGCCAGAGATGGCTGGAGCCCAGCAGTGCCAGGCCTGCAGGGTTGGAGTAAAAGATTGCGGATGGGCATCGGGCCCTGGCATGGCCCTTCACAGGCCCTTCAGTGTGGTACCCATATTCACTCACAACGAGTGCACTCGCACAGCAGCAGAGCTGCAAGTGATGAAAGAGGTAGCCATGTTTCCAATCAGAGCGGATGAAAGTGAAGTAGACATGAAATGAATGACATTAAATGAAAAGACTGATAGAGACAGTGTGTTACCGTGTTAAGTGGGGAAGGGGGTGGAGAGAATGAAGATGAGAAAAGAGGGAGAGAAACGGGAAAAGAGGGAAGAGAGAGAAGCGTCAAAGTGTTCTCCCATTCCTAGCTGTCTCGGTCCTGTCGCTGTGGGTTAATATAAGCGGCATGCAATGTTTTAAATAATATACCAGCCTTACAGATAAAACGGATAAACATATAAAAGATTCAACAGCCATAGGAGCTTGTCAAAAGAGAGTTCCACTGAGAGAGAGTGAGAACGAGAGAGAGAGAGAGACAGAGAGGGAACAAGTGTGAGGTATAGGGTGGAGAACAAGTGTGTATTCTGAACATACTGCACATATATATGTGAATATAAAACAGTTTCTAATGAGTGTGTCATAGGTCAAGCCACTTAAAGATTGATTGTATTTAATAAAAATGCTGCAATCTGGCCAGGCCCTGCATTAACAGTGTTTAGGCAAGAGCCTCAATACAGCTAATGAACAACCAACGGAATAATGAAGTAAGAAGCTGCAGGGGGTTGGCCAGAAAAAAAAATACATGGAGAGATAATAAAAATAGTTGAAAGACTCTAAACAATCCACATCCAGCGTGTGCACTCAGGCAGACACACACTCATGGGTCAGAACTCAGTACCATCTATCCGTCCCCTGTTTTATTAGAGGAGCTGTCTGAGGGTCTCACATCTCCCCTTAAGGCTGTCAGTCACCTGTCACTGTCCTGCCCTCAACCTGTCAGGCAGAAAGAAAGCCATCACTGCTCAGAGACTGCACGCACACTAGCACAAGACATTTCCCCGCACATGCCTCAACACAGCACACAGCCCAACACGGCCCAACGCAGCACATGGCCCACAAAAGCATTTGGTATATTCTCCTGTATGGCACTCACAGCTCAATATGGCTGGTGCTTGATATGAAGAGGCTGCAAGAGGAAACCTCCTGTGTCCAAAATACAAAAATCATACCTGTTCAAAAACTGCCATACATGATTTTCATTTTCTTTGGATATCATGGCCCAACATCCCACATGGGCCCCCACATCACAACATTCTTATGCAACAAATGACCCAACATGTTCCTTATACAGCACATGACCCAACATGTTCCTTATACAACACATGACAAAACATGCTCCTTAAACAGTACATAACCCAACACAACACATGACCCAACATGTATCTTTAAATAGCACATGACCAGTATAGCACACAAGCCAGCGCAGAAAATAATGTTAAGTCGATGGACTGTTTGCTAAGGAGTCCCCTATGATCAGAAGGTTGTGAGTTCAAATCCCAGGACTGCCATTTGCACCACTGAGTTTCCCTTTATCAAGGTACTGTCCCTGTGCCCTGATCCCCGGGTGCCATTGGCGGATGTCCATTGCTTCACTGAGGTGAAAGGGTTCATTGCAGAGGACAAACTTCCTCTTTTTCACACTGGGAGCTATGCTGTGGTGTGATAACGCATGACAAATGGTCCACTTTAATTTACACAACCCAGCATGTTATCCAATATGCCCCAAAACGTCACATAAACCAACACAATACATGATCCAGCACGACAAAGGAGGAAGCACAGCAGAATATCACAAAAACAGCAACTGTCCCAGTACAGCACACCGGCCTTTACTTATTAAGGGGGATTACCCACAAAGCCTCAGTGTAAAGCAAACACTACACAATACAAGTCCAGAGAACACAGACAATACTGCTGTTTTTCATATCTCCTCTCACCCTAACAATGAAGCAAGACAGCAGAATTATTGTACAGGAGAGAAAAAGAAAACAGACGTGTGTAAGGGGGAATAAAGTGGACGCAGGCTGTAAATGTTATTGTGCCATTAATCATGGTGACAGCAGGCGGGCTCCCACACCCATCAACCCTGGGAATTTTGTGCGCTGACAAAGTGCCGGAATAAGCCTTCGAATAAGCAGCTCTCATCGATCTGGATGAGAAAACTGTAACTGACCCCGCTTGCACTCTGTATTTAGGCTCTGCTTGTTGCTGCCACAGGCCTAATTGAACCCAGTACCCAGTATTTTTTCGCCAGGCTTTATGAGGACTAGTGTAATTTGTGAAGCAGCGAGTGGTATTCCACATTGAAGCCGCCAGTGGTCTCAATCCCATCCTCTATTAAACTCCTTTGTGTTCTCCCACTGTCCCAACATTTTGTCTCTGCAAATAAATGGCTTAGGTGGCAATTGTATGAAGTGTGTGAATGAAATCTCCACTGAGCGTTTTTAGGCACGTTTTATGAACCGCAAGCATGACAGAAATACTGTTTTTCCTTTATCTTTTCATTTCATTGCCGGTTTCCTGTAAGGTGTCCCATAATGTGGTGCATAAATTCATAAAACATGCATATTTACATAATTTTTTCTCAGTGGAGATGAATAAATCCCTCAGGCAGCAATGGCACGGTGCTGTGCCCTATCTATACCTGCCAGAATGTCAGTAAGAGAAGGTGAGAGCAATTACTGTGATCCATGTACTCGCTAATATTCCCAAATACACATGTCTAGGAATTAGCAAACCCAAAGTAACAAGGCATGTATATATACATACACACACACACACCCAAACACACACACACACATATATTATAAAATATACATACATACATATATAAATATATATATTTATATATGTGTGTGTGTGTGTGTGTGTGTGTGTGTGTGTGTGTGTGTGTGTGTG
>JBBKCR010000001.1:19662361-19673137 GCA_037577295.1 Ladigesia roloffi
TGAATACAGACTACCTATTTCTCTCAGCCTGGGGTGCTTTTGACTGCCTGTTGAAAACTGAAGGCTCCCGATTCTTCTACCCTTTTGCTCAAATTGGGCAGTTGTTTCTTGTGGGCATGACAGGGTTGAATGCTGTACGTGTAAATAAAGTCCCTTCACCAATCCATGCTTTTGCATGTGTGAGTGTGTGTGTGTGTTTGGAGGTGTGAAGGCTGCTTGTCAGTGAGTGAGTGCAGGCTGTTCAGTCAGTCGGGGGAACGTGACTGCTCCTGCTGCCACTCACACGCTGCAGTAATGATGCCAGGCCAGCGGAGGCAGCGCGCCGGGATCTCA
The DNA here is from genome assembly GCA_037577295.1 of Ladigesia roloffi. NCBI lineage: Eukaryota > Metazoa > Chordata > Actinopteri > Characiformes > Alestidae > Ladigesia > Ladigesia roloffi. The sequence goes on from JBBKCR010000001.1 coordinate 19,662,695, forward strand.
TTATGCCCAGATAATTGGAGCCGGTTAAAAGCAGGCGTGCTCAGGCCACGGAGATCTCCGGGTTCAGGTTCGGCTCTGGCCAGACTGCGTCACTAACAGCACGGCACACTGCCCTCTCTGAGCGGCCCATCACACCCGACACCACCGGCCTGATGGCTTCAACCACAGTTTTGACAGTTTGTTTTCTTTACTCTTTCATCTATGTGTACCATTTTCCCCTTTTTTTGGAAGTTGTTCCTTTTCAGTGGCCATGGAAAGTTTTACAGGTTTAGCAAGCAAAGTTTTAGACACTAAAACAGACAGTCTCGTCAAAATGGTGGAAAATGCCTTATTGTTTATAGAGGGAGAGTCACATTTTCCAGCATAGCAATCCATTTCCAAACAATTTGTCAGACTTGTTTTAGTTTTGGCAACAATAGAAAACCTTTCTTCTTCCTTTAACATTACCCCTGTCCGAAAATATCAGTGTATCCCTAAATAAGAACCTTTACAGGTAAGATAGTTTGGTCCGTTCATTCTTAAATTTAATTCCAAGGTGTGTGTCATTCCATGAATCAGGTGTAAATGGTATGGATGTTATTTTCAAATGCTAAAAAAATTGCATGTTGGCAAAGGATTAAACTAAAAAAGAGCATTCATCCTTGGATGTGCAAAGGACCTTAAAGTTTGTTTCCACTGCCCAGTACTTTCAAAATATCTTTCCATGTTTTGCGTGCACTGGATAGTGGCAGTGTCTTTTCCTTGGTAAGATCATTATCTGATGCTGTATAAGACTGAGCATTCATTACGGTGCATGCTGGGAGACAACACCCCCCAATGCTATTTTTAGTGATGTTATTTGTGCCCAGTAAAGTTTAGTCTGAAGAAGTGAGAAAGCAAAACAAACAGTGCTTTCACAATGCACAAACACACCACCTGAATAGTCACTCCCACTCTCTCTAAATCTTTCACTACTTCTGAGGGACATGTCTTCTAAAACAGACCTTTAAAATCATAGATCACTTCTGTCTTAGCTATCTTCTCATCTCGATTATTGAAAGTTTTGGAGTTTTGGCAACTGAAGAAACTGACTGAACCTTACAATTCAGTCTTGTATCTACAGTGTAAACAGAACTTGTTTTTGGTATTGAATCCATTCACCAAGTGAAGCAGCGGGTAAGCAGGAGCACAGTATCTGGGGACGGTAACTTCCTCAAGGGTACCTCAGTGATGCCACCAGCATCACTGAGCATAACCACCAACCCTCTGATCTCAGGAGTAACTCACTAGGCCACCAGCTGCCCTAAGTGGTGAACAGTGGTGTATAATTCAGGGATAGTTCTCCCATGAGTATTTCAAAGTGTTCTTTTGAAGATTGGATTACTGTGAAAGTAGCATTTCAGATAGTTCTGAATAATAATCCCATTCTTGGAAATTGCTTATGTCCAGAGAGATTTGCATCAGAAAAAGTAGCTTAACGCTACGCTGGTCAAAATGGTGCAAAAGGAACTTATTCTCCTTAAATGCTCTGAGGGATGTGTCTTCTGAAATAGACATTTAAAATCATAGATCCCATCTATGTTAGCTATCTTTTCACCTTTTGAAAAACATTACTGGGATTATTAAATGTTTGGCAGCTGAAGAAACAAGACTGAAGTTTACATGAACACTCATCTCCTTGAAAGCTCTTCTCAGGACAGTTGTGAAGAGGGTAGTGGGGATTACTCTCTAATGGCAGATTTTTGCATAAAAGCTTTCCCACTGCCCGTTTCACTTAGTTTATGGCGTCCTGAAATTGCCACCTAATGTAAGCCAATTATATTTAAAGAAAATTAGAGTCACTGAACTGCAGTATCATGCTTCAGTAGATGCTGGTCGAGTTTAGGTGCTATAAAAATGTGTGGCAGTTAGTGCTGTGCTGTTCTCATCTGAGTTTTCAGAAAACATCTAGTTTTCATGGCAGCGCATACAAACATACACACACACACACACACAAACAAACAAATGTTGACTGTAAACCTCTGGCTTTAATGAGTTACTAATACATTCACAGTTGAATGGAGCAACAGCGCATCTGTGTGTGCTTAGTCTGAGCGAACACAGATTGGTTAACGTTAACACACACTCATTCAGTGGCTGTGTGCAGTGAAGACCAGCCCCTGCAAAGTGCCATTCTAGAAACATCGTCCTCATTTTGAAATACATGATCTCGCTCATACTCTATTAAAAGCTGTGCGGTGTTTTTCTACATTTAACCAGCAGTGAAAATCACCATAATTATTGCAGCTCTCGCGCAGCAGAATAAGCACCGCGCTTGCAGGAATGCAGGGGGAATCATTCGACGCAGCAATCTAAAATTAAACACAACACATGAAAACACAGACATAATGGAGGGAAACAGGCAATTACTTGTAATTAAGGAATGGGGAATCTTCTGCAGTGCAGTCAATCTGTTGCACTGAGAGAGAGAGATGGGGAGAGAGAGAAAGAGAGAGAGAGAGAGGTAGAGAAATAGAGAGAGACACAGAGAGAAAGACAGAGAGAGAAAGAGAGAGACAGAAAAAGAAAAAGAGAGAGACTGAGAGAGAGAGACAGAAAAAGAGAGAGAGAGACTAAGATAGTGAAAGAGAGAGAGAAAGAGAGAGACAGGTAGAGAGAGAGAGAGAGAGAGAGAGAGAGGCAGACAGAGAGAGAGATATTTACAACAAGCCCCCACCACCACCACCAAAAGTGCCAATCCACAGTGTAGTTGGTGTGACAAATGCGTTATCCCAAATTCCCAAGATCATTATTTCGCATTAATCTGCTCTATGACAAATCTCTCTTTGTAAAGACCACAGCAATGCAAATGCTGTTTTTTTTCTTCCCCAGCCCCGCTGCTGTTCAAATACCATCAAAGTATCTGAGTCGTTTGAATATCTGAGGGTTGACTAGCATACCGTTTGATGATCACATCCATACGATGCTCGTTTCGCATCCGCTCACTCTGAATCTCCACTGCCAAAGACCTTGCACCACTTCCACCAGTGTGCTGGGATTAGCCAGTATTACGCTACATTTTACACTGCGGGAATTTTTCTTTCATCAGAGTGCAGTGTAAATGCCTGTATGTAATGGCTTGATGTATGTAATTACCAGGCGCTGTCAGAAAAAAGGTCATCGCCTGGTAATTACATACATCCAGACTGCCGGGCTGCCACCATGTTCATATGCAAACTTCCAGCTTCCTATTTGCCAAAAAACTAAAAACAAAAGAGTAATATCTCTCAGGCAAAAGCTTGATCTGTAATTTCTGTAATTGCAGCTTAACAGTGATCCGGTCAGCGGCCCCATCAGCAAGGTCAGATCCAAGGGAAATTTGCTTTCTTGCAGGAAAAAAACAAAAATGTTCACTTGTTTATTACATTTTCATTTAATAGGGACACACACTTGAACACGGAAGAAAATCTGGAACCATGTATCATGACACTATATGGTAATTTGAAGTGTTTGTCCCTAGATGGGCCTTTAATAAAACACCATTCCCTAAATGGTGGACAATTTAGTGGATAATTGACAAGAAAGACATTAGATTATCTTGTGCTGTGCATGCTCTTATTTTCTGCCTGCTCTGTTTATTAATAGGCGTGCTTTCTCCTATTTAAACACACATACACTACCGGTCAAAAGTTTTAGAACACATACATTTTTCTGTTTTTTGTATTGAAATCCAAGTGGTTCAGTGTCTCACTGTTCATTCTGTAGAAAGTTCTTCCAGCTCTGCTGCAGAAGTTCCCATAAACTGCGGATCTTATAGGTACTCTGCTTTCACTCTTCTGTCCAGTTCCTCCTAATGCAGCTCGATGGGTTTCAGTCTGGACTCTCCATGTTCTCCAGCTCTTCATCCTGTTCTGTTTTTTGAGGTAGTTCAGGCAAAACATGCAGGACTTTGCACAAACCAGAGGTCCTGCATGGAGCTCCAGAATAATGTCCCATTTCTGGGTAACCTCAACATTTTTAAACCTCTCGCAATTAAATCCTTTATACCATTTAGTGAAATTCACTGGACTTGTTTGATGTGTTTGAATTTCAATTAAAAAAACAATTGAAACAGTGGGGGAGTCTAAAACTTTTGATCGGTCATGTGCATACAACATACATTTATATTTATACAGCTCAGGAACATATAAGAGACCACTGCAAAAGTGGTCAGATTTTATTTTTTACACTGCAGGTACTGAACTGAACAGCTTTGCCTTAGTTTTTAAGAACAGCTGACAGTATTTTTCCTCATTTCCCAAAAAATATATTGTTCTTTAAAGCATCATTTTCAAGGGAATAGCAAAACATCAAAATAAGAGAAATGATGCAGCACTTACAGAACACGAATAATTAAAAGAAAACCAATCTCTTGTTCTCTCTTAAACAAAATGGCAACAATAACCTTTGACGATCTTCTAGGAGTGTTTTACCATTTATATTTACGGCATTTAGCAGACACCCTTTTTATTCAAAGCGACTTCCACTCCTAACAACAGGGAGCAACTTGGGTTAAGGGTCTTGCTCAGGGACCCAGGGGTGGTGCTGGAGGTAGGATTTGAACCTAGGACCTCATGGTCCAGAGGCAAGTATCCAACTCACTGAGCTACCTACATCCAACTGCGCTTAACTTTGGAAAAAAAGTTATTTTGTTGTGTAACTGCATTTGTTTGCCTTAGTTAGATAATCCCTTCTTACCCCAGCCTTATCAGTCAATTATTTTTTTTCAATACGTTATATTCCATGACCTCTATGGAAGTAATATGAGTATGAGGTTCTGAGGGTGAAGAATGAGAGTGTATAAGGGGTTAACTCACACTGACTCCCTCCCCATAAAGCAGCATTTCAGACTTCCACCTCTTTTGTTTCACCATATCTATTGTTTGGTGGTGTATTGCTGTATCAGCTCCTCAATAGTATGCGCTCCCAGACATCAACACAGAGACACATAATGAATACTCCAGAGAGAGTGTGGGCGTAGGGCCGCTGTCATGCAATCCAAAGCCAGGAGAGTAAACAGTGCTCGTAACTGCACAGTGTTTACCCAGCAGAAAGTCACTATCCACGTTTCCCACACTCTGCCTGGCGGAGCAGCGCGACCCGCAGCCCCAGTTCTGAACGTGGAGTTCATCTCGTCTGTCTGAACTTCCCCTGGGCTGCCAGGCCTCAGCGGGTGGCTTCGCCAACTAAAGTTTCATCCCAAACAATAACCACAAACCTCTGTAGTACCCGGCGCTAGCGTCATTTAACTATGTAAAGCAAAATAAAATCTCTAAAGCCCTAAAGTGCGATAATTGTCAACATTTTCCCAGAGAGCTTCTCAGACAACACATGCTTTCAACACACAAAAAAAAACATTTCAGAACGGCTTTCACTAGAAAAGCCACAGAGTCTTACCACTCAAGTGGACTTCATAAAAGCAACTCCCCCTCCAACACACCTCTCGCCTTTCCTTTATCAACTGCATTACCCTGACAGCGGGCCCCTAGCTCACTTATTTCCACGTGAAAAATATGCTTCCAATTTTTGTTTTGTCATTTTTAACTGGAGCAATCCACTGAGTGAATTCCCATCAGAGCTCTGAAAAAAGTTTGTGTCAAAGAAAGAGCGAGAGGAAGATGGAGGGGGGGGACGACTGCAGCACTTAACGGCAGATTCTTCATCTACAGCGAAAAGTGTTTGCCTGGCTTTTTTTTTGCTTTTTTTTCTACCGTCTCAATTTCTCACATTCCCTGCCATCATTAGTCCCTGAGCAAGAAGAGAACAAAATCATTTTCCTCTTTGCTCAAGTCCCGGCGTACGCTGCAGGAGTGTGCCCTCACCTCGACATGATCAGACTTTGTGCCCTACACCCAGATCCAGAAGGGTTCTTCTGGGGCTCAGGCTGGACTGCTCTTCATGAAACGCACTCACATTATACAGTATGCTGGAGACCTGTTGTGGTGTTTTTTAACATCTCAAAAAGGCACAATTTTAATTCAATTCAATTCAATTCAAATTATTTTATATAGCACTTTTTACAAACAGGTTGTCACTAAACATTTTTACAGAGTTCAATCAGAGACCATAGTGAGCCAAATGTGAGGAAAAACTCCCACAGCTGGAGGAAGAAACCCCGGGAGGAACCAAGACTTCCTCAGGTCGACCCAGATAGAAAGGAAAGACAATCTATATTTGGAAAAATAACGAGAGGGCCTTGACAAACAAGATTATAGACAGATAGGCCCTGTATTTTTAACTGAGTTGGTTTCATTGTATAGCAGTGCAAACATTCAAATATGCCACTGGATTAAGGTCTACTTTATCCAAAGCCATTCATGGAAAAATGGTTCTATGCTTTGAGATTACGTGATCCTTATACTGGCTTTTCATTAGAGTTGTACCAGCGCATCAAAATATCCAAATAATTCAATTGAGTTTTATTTCTATAGCAATTTTCACAACCAAAGATGCCACATAGCAGACGACAACGCCGGCTCCGAGGCAGAGGTCCCGGCTTGCGCCGGAGAAAGCCTGCGGACGCCACACAAAACCAGTGCATATCAACGACCTGGTCCAGCACATTGAGGTCACGCATTACCTTCCCCCTAAATTCCAGCTCTAGTTTCATTAGCAAACTATACCAGTGCTGAAAAATCCTCATTTTATTCATTCATCAATAATATTTATATCCACCTTACTTACTGAGTACTTAACATAATGTGTTTAGTACAGAGTATTTTTAGAGTATATTTGGACTTTTTTCATTGTGGCTCTGTGCAGTTGCAGCATTAGCGAATTCCTCTGAGATCCATAAAGTTCTATGATATTGTTTAGCATTTAGGCTCTGAACAATGAACTAAACGGACACCTCTCCTTTTCAGTGTGTTTGGCACTGTGATCTGTTCTCTAGTCCTTCATCAGTGGTCGTGTTGACTATGAGACAGCTGACAGCTGGATATTTTAGTTTAGCAGACTCCTCTGGATTAGCATAATTAACAAGAACACCCTTTGAATGATTCTAATCCAGAATACTCAGTTCTCTAGCCCTTCATCAGTGATTGCTTGGACTGAAGGCTGGATGATTTGCCCAACAGATGGTTTGGATTAGTATAAGATACAAACACATTCCTCTGAATGCAATCTTCGGGCATCATTTTAAATTTAAATAAACTATGTTCCACTCTGTTTTGCTCTTAAACCAAGTAACTGTTTGTGTCATCGAGATCCTAGTATAGTGTGTTTGATTTTGGCTTAGGATCAAATTAGATTCAAGGTTTAGCTACTCACTTTACGTTCAGCTGTCAGCTCGCTTATTTTGTACAGTGAACTCTCAGTTCTCTGATAGCTTTACTTTATTGGACTACACAGTTGAAAACATATTACAGGCTTTTGAATGTTGTCGCTGTCAGACGGAAACCTCATATGTCCAAAATGCTTATTCAGGAAACTCAAAAAACTATGTATATTCTAAATAAATGAATACTGTGTCATCATAAACTATTTTCAACACTTTTCGTTGGTTAATAATTTTACAGACCCACGTGTAGGCTGACCAATAGTATTGATTTATGAAAAAAACAACAAAGATCAAAATGGAGTTACAAGATTTCACCACAAATTGATGATATGCGACGATTTCAGATTCCTATAACAAGCAGGAGGTGGCTCCTTTCTTATGGTTTTGAACGTGCAGTTTGTGCAACACTGGGTCAAAACCAGACCTGGTGCTTTGGTGATCATTTAGTTTTCAACTGGCTGTGACTCATGGGTGACAAATATGGCTGAAATATACTTAGCATATGATTCCAGAGGCATGTAGCTCATGGCAAGCAGGAAAAAACAGGCTTTGGGCAAATCAATTTAACAGAAACCATTGTGTCTTGTAAAATTCTGTCCCTAATGTTGTGTGCCCTGTCGCTCTAGCGAATCGCAGGCTCAGATTAAATTTGACAATTAAAAAGAAAGGTGCTACCTTCATTACGTTCTGTTTGTGCCTCGTCCTCTAAAAAAACGCTGAAATGATTGCAGAGGAAGCCAGGCTTCGGTAATTGTTGTTAAACCTAATGAGGCAATGAAAATATTGATTGAAAATCAACAGGCCTTAAAGTGTTCTGGGATGATAGGGAGACCTGAGAGATCTGCAGTTTCTTCAGACACACCTTCGGGACATTAGAACTATTTTTAAACCTCGCATCTCTCATTGAACGCCCGGAGAGCAGACACTTAGCAGGTTCTTTGTGCCTCGAGTGTTTGTAATATGGCAATATAACAGGCAAAGGCATTTGCTTATTCAGAGCATTAACACAAGAGGGCTTTATCTTGCTCCCCAGACCCTGAGCCTCCTCTCTTCTCCAGTCTTTCTAAGTGAGGGATTTGCTCTTGGCCAGCGCTCCTGCTTTTATTTTCCTGTCTTCCTCTCGTTCCTTCTGAGCATCTTCTGTCATACCTCTCTCTCTTTCTCCTTCCTGTCCCCCCCACATCTGCTGCAGGGCCTCAGAGACCTGGCTGAGCCCGCAGCAAGCACTGTGAGTGGCATCACAGATTGGGATGAGGAACATGGAATGTGTGGCTTCACTCTTAATAGGAATTTTCACTAGACCATATGATTCTAGAAGGCTTTTAATTGCCATAGAACTCCAGTTATGTAAAGAAATGGCTATGCTAATGCTGATATTGCTAATTAGTGATTACCATCCACTATCCATTTATATCCATATAAACATTAGTTTATACAAAGTATGCTAGTAAGTTTTGCCTCCAGCTTTAAAAAAGGTTCTTCATTAATATTCATATTAATTTACCTCAAAGTTCTCCAAACAAAGTGGTGTCATAGAGCGTCAATAGAATCAAGTTACAATAAGGTCCATGAATAATTGTCCAGTAATTGATGCAATATTTGTCCTTTTCTCTCTGTACACCACAACAATGGATCTGACATTAAGTAATCAATATGTAACAGAAGCATAGATTTTCAGCTTTAACAGGGTTTCACAAAGCTTTAAGCTCTCGGTAATTACAGACATTGTTTCACACTCACCCTCCATTTTCAGAGGTTCAGATGTAATTGGACATTTGACTGACAAGCAGTTTCTCAGCCAGGCCTGGTCCGCTCCCTCATTATTCCATGACAAATGAAATTGATAAAAGGTCTTTGATTCCAAGCATTGCTTTTGCATTTGGTAGCTGTTCACTTGAACTTAACATGAGGTGCAAAGAAGTGTCAGTGCAAGTGAAGGAGACCATCATTAATGTGAACAGAAAAAAATATAAACAAATCTGATAGATCATTAAAGTTTTTTGGAATGCCCAAATTAATAATTTGGTACATTCTTTAAAAGCAGAAATGCACTGATGGATTTAAAACCCTCAATAAGCCTAGGAGGCCATTCAATACAACTAAAGTGGATGATTGATTGCATAGTTCTTTACTTGGTGAAATAAAACCCCTTCACAAGAGTTGAAAGTCAAAAAAGACAGCATCATGTGAATTCAGAAGGTTTCATCTAGATGAAAACCACTTGTAATACTGAGAAGAATGGCCAGATTTGGCTTTACCAGAATACATCTGCAAATGCCTGTCCAGTTCTACAATAAGACAAAATAAGCCAAGACCATCTTGTTCCAGAATGTAGGGAAGTGAAAAGTACAGTGAAAGAAAGGGATAGCTCATAATCCAAGGCATACTGCAGTATCTGTCATGCATGGTGGAGGTAGTGTTATGGCATGGGCATGTATGTCCGCCAACAGAACTGGATACTGGTGTTTATCGAAGATGTGACTTGCTAAAAGTAGCAAGATAAATTCTAAAGTTTACTGGGATGTAATGTCTTCTAAGATTCAGCCAAATGATGCAAAGCTGATTGGAAGGCACCTTAGAGTGCAAGTGGGTAATGACTTGAAACATACTGTGAAAGAAATCAAGGTGAAAAAATGGGATAGTCATCCAAAAAATAATGAAAATATTTCATTTATGTAATTTATGTGATCTCAGCCTAGCAAAGCATGCTTTTCAGCAACTACGGACAAAACTGAAGAAAGAAAGAAAGAAACAAACAGCAGTTGAAGATGGCAGATGCAAATGCCTTGCAAAGCATCTTAACCCTTTTAATGCGCAAGCTAACACACAACATGGGTCCCAAGTGACCCACATTCATTTTCAACGTATTTCCAAGCATGGACATGGTTTTCTCTCTTACAACTTCTAAAAACATTACATTTAACCCTATAATATTTAAATTAGGTAGGGTTTAAAGCAATGTAATTTAAAGTAATATAATTCCAAGCATGGATATGGTTTTCTCCCTTAAAGCTTCTAAAATCAATACTGTTCACTTGTAATATTTAAAATGTTTATAAATTAGATAGTGTTTTAAGCACAAAAAACAACTTTTACTTTTGTATCTTATGTATAAACATAGATTTGGAATTTTTCCATTATTTTCCAGACATAGGTTGAAAGTGAAC
>JBBKCR010000001.1:19685008-19695215 GCA_037577295.1 Ladigesia roloffi
CTCTCTCTCTCTCTCTCTCTCTCTCTCTCTCTTTCTCTCTCTCTCTATCTCTCTCCCCTGCTCTCATGTTCATATATACCCTAAACTGCTTGGTATCTTCTAGTGCACTTCTAACAGCACAACAGCACAAAAGTAAATGCATGCATTAGTCTCATTGCCCTCTGGAATATCAGTTTGACCATTTGATTTGTTCTTTGCAATCTCTACGCCATCCAGTGACACCACTTGATCACTCTCCTCCACTCAACCTCAGGTGTCCTCTTTATGCTTCAGATTCAGCAAATAATAACAATTGACACAATTGGCTGTACTTCAAGACAGTCATAGACCTCTTCTGCTTTCCCAAGTGGCCAATAATGTGGGGACCAGTGAACGAGGTCAGAGTAAAGGTTTCTTTATTACAAAAATCTAGAGATTTTATCTATTCAGCGAATGAACCTATTTAAATACTGTTTAAATACTGCATTGACACAACTTCCTCACCTTTTTCTGTTTTGGCATAAATTAACAGCAATCAGATTGCTGCAATCAGTGATAGCAGCTTTAAACTGCGAATGACGCTGGTTGTGTACAGATGATCACTATTTCTGTCAGTTGGAGCATAAAACCATTGAGGATAACAGACATAACTATAACATGGCTGATGTTTCTCATTAACAGAAATTTGTATACTGAAGTATATCTATTTAGCCATTATAAATCTGTGGAACTCAGATTCCCTTAAATAACGCTTCAAGCAAAGCAGAGCAGCTTGAATTTATGTATTGATGTGATTTTGCAAAACAGGTGAAAACTGGTATACAGTCAGGAACTCTAAAGCACCCCAGACATGTCCACTGGGTAAACAGTTCTTACAGACAAATTCCAAAATATTGCAACATGGGACCATGGACTATATGTAACCCTGCGTGTTACTAGTGGTGATTAGATTAGACAAAAGAGAAATATGCATCTTTAAGATGCACATGCATTATGAAAACTTCATTCAGAACAGGCAATGAAATTGTAAGTAAAATATGCTTCAATTTGACAGATACGAGGCTAAATTGTCTGCATTTTGTTCCCTCTTCTGTAACCATGTGATCAAGCCTATGCATTTTCTTAATGTAAGTGAATTGGCATCATCATCAACCTCAGGTTCAGAAATCCCACTGTGGTACATTTTTGATGCTGTTCCACTAATCTATCATAGTATATATACTCATACACACTTCTTTTAGCGTGTTTGATAATGTACACCTTCAGTATCTATTTGGTGTCTAATATAAATATAGAGTCAGCAAGTCTGAATGAATCCCGGTAGGTTGGATGTACATTACCCTGCCTGCTGTGTTTACAGCTAGATTCCTAAACTGCTCTTTAACTCACCCAGAGCAGCTCCAGGAACCTTGAATGACAGTGTGTCAACAGCCCGTATGGCTAAAACACTATTTCCCTTTGGTGTTGCAAACAAAACCCGGACTAATCAATAGCCGGCTTTATTGCTTTGTCATTAGCTTGATTGTCAGGCTGTGCGTGCGTTACATTAATGTGACTCCCTCTCAAGCAAAGGCATGTTGTTTAAGGGGGGCAACTGTGGCAAGGTAGCAAACAGCTCCACGCTTATCAGGGTCCTTAGGGAGACACAGGAAATTGAGTTTGTCCAGTGTAATGGTGGGCCGAGTCATGCTGAGAGACAGACGGACTTCTTCTCTCCTATTAGCAACGATGTGTTATTCATGAGGGCAAATTTAGTGTGAACTATGCTTCATTGATATTCAGCGGACTGACTTTACACTGTCTGTCAGGGGACCAAAGCCATTCTATTTTATGCCTTTATTTAGTTATTTTCCTCGTGGTGACTGCGAGGCATGAAAAGGCACAGTGGCCGTGGGGTCGGCGGGGCCAGACGTCAGGCCCAGTCACAGCCTGTTTAATCATTCTCCCTGTAACGAGCTCTCAAATGCATCCGTCATACAGGGACAGATAAGGGGAAAGGTGGCGAGAGAGACAGGATGTGATAGACAGGTGGGAAAAGAGAGACCGAAACAGAGGAAGATGAAGGGAAAGAGCGAGAAGGACCAGAATTACACCCCCCCACACCGTTCATCAGGGAAGAAAAACACACACCCCTTTTCTCAAGAATTCAAATAGGCATTATTGCCTGTGAAGGGCTTTGGGGGAGTTATGAAGGGGGCGATGGATGTGCTCCAGACGGCCTCAATAATTCAGTTTGTTGATAGAGGCTCATTGTGTGAGCAAACAGTATGATAATACACCTCCACACTTTCCATTTTTATTTTGAGACAGCCCACTGCCCTCCTGTCCCCTATCCCTCCTTTATCATTATTAGCTCTTAAGGGACTGTTGCCTTATGCATCTCTCTGCGCCACTAAAAATATCTGCGCCTCGGCCCGGCTCTGCCTGCCCCCGCCCTCTCCTGGAGATGCGGTGTAAATTGCAGTGTGAGGGTTCAAGCAAGCTCGCACCAGGCTGCGGTCGGTGGGTGACAGGTGTGAAGCAGCAGGTCTCCAGAGCTCGTCTTCCCCTGCAGGGCGGAGCACACAGATACAAGCCCTGTCAATCAAACACAAGGCCGACGCATTCCCAGCCTCTAGCTCTAGCAGGGGACTTCCCCTACGGCCAGTGCCAGGGTGTTAAAACTTAAAATCAGATTTACACCCTTTCCCTCTTATGCCAAGTGTCATCAGTTAGGCAAGGCATATCTAAAGTTTACGTCTTTAGATCTACACTGGAGCTAAGAGGCTCATGTAATAACCTCTTGTTTTTGGCTTGTATTACATGAGGCCTAAACCATCAATGATACCTCAAACTGACAAGTGATGAGAAGAAGGCTTCACTTCTGACATCACTTCCAATTTTTAATTCAATAAAACATCTTTCATCACACATGACATTATAAGCTTATCAATTTTTGATCTATTTGCATGAGATTTTGTTTACATTTAGGATGTCCCACTTTTGCTCTAATGACGGTGTGAACATGTGCTTCAGTGACCTTATTGATAGCCTTAAAATGTCGTAAATTTCTTCTTCATTTTTTATGTCTTTCTGGGTTCTGGATTTTTTTATGGTTACAATTAAAAGTCCCAATGACAGTGTTATCTGAAAAATAACAGTATGTCATATAGCAATAGTAAAGTGGCCCCTTCATGCGTGAACACATCACAGCCCAGCAAACAGTCAGTCCTGGGATTCAAACCCATGACCTTCTGACCACAGGGGCCACTCACTGACCACTTGGCCTCCAGTTTCCGCTAGTAGTTAATACTTCCATGAAGGGTCTATACTTTTTTCTCTTATTGCAGGTAACAAATAGACTTGCAGTATCAGAATCCCCATAAGAAAGTCTATCTGAGAGGCAACTCGATACTTTGACGTGTTTGATGATTTATGCATCCTGTGCTAATTGGCAGGGTAGCAGCTTTCAGGGCTAACAGCTTTTAGTTGCTTTAGCTTTGTAGTTCCAGTGTAAAACTAAGGAAGCACTTCAAGCCAACCTAGATACAAAGCGTGCCCTGGCTAATAAACTTTAGCGATCACTTTAATTCTTTAATAAAATCAACTACAGCATCCTCAGACCATCGGAGAGCATTTTCATTTTTTTGCATCTTGGCTCTGTGAACAGGCAGTAGTTCAGTGAGATGAAGAACGGAACGTGTCAGGCACTATTAGCTAATACGTATGAAAACATACGTCTTTTTATCTGAGCTTGACAGTTATTTTTTATCTGGGTTAGATAGGATCCCATCTTCAAGGGGGAAATAAATGCCTAATCTATTAAAGACTCTAAATAACAAAAATAAATGCTGAGCAAAAAAGATCATTTCACCCAGAAAGGTACAAAAGATTTGGACAGACTTAAGGCACACAAGGCAGGTTTATTAATAGAACTACATCTGGAAAGCATAGAGTGTAAGCGAGTGAGGCACTGACGTGAGGCCACTAATGCACTGTGAAGGAATATTTGCAAACACAAATGTCAGGAAGTGGAGGAAAATTGAACAAGGCTTCACAGTTCTGTCAGCCCAAACCACACTGTTTGCCAGGTCTTTTCCTGTTATTTGTCTTATATCCCCAACAGCCCAGCTCCCCATGAGCAATCTAGCTTGTATTTCTCCCATCCATTCAAAGAGTGGGTGTCATGCTCGGCACAGGCCTTTGTTCATAAAACTGAATGAAAGCGTGATGTGCTCGTGTGTGCATGAGAGAGAGAAAATAAGACACGGCAGCGTAAAATAAAGAACAAAAAATCAATTTCGAGAGCATGTTGTCCACCTTAAAAAAGAACTGTTTCCTCTCACTTTCACTCAAATCAGATGTCTCAGTCCCCTTCGTTTATGACTCTGTACTTTATCAGTTTGCACCTTCCTGCTGGGATTTGTGTGTCAGCCAGCATTTGTATTGCAGTTTGACTGAGTGTAGAGATTGTGGTGGTCTCCCAATAAAGGGGGAGTGTTAGATTTCCCCCCCCGCACCGTGGGACTGATCCCTCAGCTCCCCGTAAAGAATAAAGACTAACTGACTCTTTCTGATCTGTACCTCCGTTTCTACTTATCTGACTTTTGGCTCAGAGCCGTTACATTACAGATTTACTGAGGTCTCAGAGGATTTTTGAAAAATGCCTATCTCACCTCCTCAGTATTTACCAGTCAAACACTATTTACTCGCCAGCTAACCCCAGGGAGAAGCTCATGTTTTGGGCATAGGGGTGATGAGTGGCAGAATGGCAGACTGGAAGGACATATATCATTGTGGCGGAGCATCGGGACAAACGGGATTACCCACCCTCTTTGGGAGCCCGGCTCCTACACAGGTGACGCATACGGCTTGAGGGCTGTCATCAGACGCCCAGGGAATTATCACTAAAGGTCAACACAGTCAGCATCTGAATGTCACAGCTTAAGCACATTTGGGGGTGAAAATCATTCCAATAAATATTTGTTCTTCTCCTATAAGACTGTAATTACTTGACTTTGAATCTCCAAGGCGGAAGCCTAAAGGATTACAGCAATGTTACTAGGCAGTGGGACGGAATGGATTTTGAGGGAAGGAAAGGAACGGCATTTTGAATAATACATTTTTGCGGGAGAAACAGAAGAAAAAAATAAAAACGTTACCATCGTTCTCAAATGGGATTTATGAAGTGTAAAAAATTCTCCCTCTTCTCCATTCTCTTTAGATGATCTGTTGGATAAGACTCGCAGAATAGCTTCAAGGAAGCAGAGCAAAAAAATAGCAGCTTGAAATAAAATGCCTTTTAAGCTTGGCATAGGTTTAGCTAAACATCCACAGGGTCATTTGCAGACGTCTTATTTTGGCTTCACTGAAGTACAGACTCCAACAGATATCTGTTCCACAGAATAAGTGATTTTGAAATATCATGTACCTGCTATGTTTTATGGGCTTGTGGCAGTTAAATGACTGCTTGCCAGTGCCAGTTATTTTACCCCTCTCTGAAATTGGGTCTCTGATGGATGAAAAATTTGGATAGTTCACTCTGATCCACATTTGTCACACTGGGCAGCCTACGGCATAAAGCTGCTTTATGCACACGCTTACCAAGCAGCAAAAAAGCACAAATCACCATAACCGCATGATAATCTGTATCTATCAACAGGTAATGTGTCCTGTTTGGGCAATTCATCATCATTTGGCTTTCCTGCATTAACACCCTGGGTAGCCAATAAGCCACCCCCTGCTGTATCCTCTCCATCTCAGTCACAGTCTCTTACTGTTTACCACCACACTCTCGACCTCTTTCTGTATCCTCTGACGTTCTCTTGGTCAAAAACCTTTCTTCATTGACAGTTTAGCCCACAATATTGCATCCTTTAATCATTCTTATCTAGTCATTTGTGGTACATCCTCTTGGTACATATGGTACAAGAGATTCTCTTGCTCAGCATTTCGGTCTGCTCAGACTCAAAAACAGGACCAAATGCTGGGCTGTACTCCAGCAACACGTTTCAGACTCTCACTTTTTTCCTCTCCCATCTTCTCTCTCTCTCTCTAGGCTGTGGGCTCGAGTTCCTGCTGGTGCTCTGTGGGTTGGAGCTGTCCTGGTCCTGCCCACACCACTGCATCTGCTACTCAGCCCCCAGCACCGTCAGCTGCCAGGCTCACAACTTCCTGTCCGTCCCTAAGGGCATTCCTCCCCACAGCGAGCGCATCTTCCTTCAGAACAACAAGATCCACCGGCTAGAGCCGGGACACTTCAGTCCCACTACAGTAACACTGTGGATCTACTCCAATAACATCACATATATTGACCCCTCCACCTTTCAAGGCTTCACCGTGCTGGAGGAGCTGGATCTGGGCGACAACCGTCACCTGCGCTCCCTGTCCCCTGAGACCTTTCACGGGCTTGGACGGCTCCATGCCCTTCACCTGTACCGCTGTGGCCTGAGTGCATTGCCTAATAACATCTTCCAGGGCCTTCGCAATCTGCAGTACTTGTATCTGCAAGTAAGCCTACTTCAGTGTCTGTCTATTAAAGCTAAAACAGAATTCAGTAAAATGACTCAAAGTAAAACCTCTTTTTTTGTTCCTACAGGATAACCACTTGGAGTACCTACAGGATGACATCTTTGTGGACCTGCACAACCTGAGTCACTTGTTTCTTCATGGGAACCGCCTGTGGAGCCTGCACCAGAACACGTTCAGAGGACTGAGGGCCCTGGACCGGCTGCTGTTGCACCACAACCAGCTGCAGTGGGTGGACCGCCTGGCCTTCCATGACCTAAAGCGCCTCACTACCCTCTACCTGTTCAACAATTCCTTGACAGAGCTGGCTGGAGAGTGCCTGGCCATGCTAGGCGCACTGGAGTACCTGCGTCTCAACGACAACCCCTGGGAGTGTGACTGCAAGGCCTTGTCTCTGTGGGACTGGCTCAAGAGGTTCCGTGGCTCCACATCATCCATTGGCTGTGTGGCCCCTGCTGAGTTGGTGGGAAAGGACCTGAAGCAGCTGAAGAAAGAGGATTTCCCAAATTGCTCTGGATCTGAGTCCTTGCACCAGAGCAAGACCAAGTCGTGGGCTGGAACCGATAAGGTTTCGCTGAAGCAAGAGCCGCAACCTGCCCAGCCTCCACAAACACATCGGCCCCGCCTAACTGAATTTCCTTCTTCACCATCTCCGCTGCCGCAGCCACCCCCTGCTATAAACGGGGTGCAGACTGGACCAGGAGGTTCCCTGGATGTGGTGACCGCTCAGCGGCCTGGTCGCTCCCGGAACTGTACGCGCCAACGAAACAGGAATGGCAAAGGGAAAGGGCCCAACGAGGTGCACACCTCAAAGGAGATGGCAGATAAGGAGTACTCCTCGCCTGATTTCACTGGTAAATATGACCACACTTCTCCTGATAGTTCAACCACCCGAAGAAAGCACAAATGTACCCCCCGGACCTCTGTGCGCCCACCCAGTGGGGTCCAACAAGCCACCAACAGGGGGAACCTCCCGCAACCCCTCCTCTTTTTCTCCAATCTCGTGGGACTTCTTGTGCTGTTAAGCACCGGATTCATCCTACGCTGAACTTGGTGCTGATGCGTTATAGCTATATGAAAACAATGCAGTCCTCAGATCCACTCTAGCTCCAGCCTTGCAAGGCCTCTTTACATGTCTCAGTGTGTGTGCAAGTGTGTGTGGGAGTGGGTGTCATTGTGTGTATGTCTGTAAAATACTGTGTAAGGAGCTTTGCCATTTAGACTCTGAAATAGATAGACATGGTTGAACGTCATTTTGCAAAAGACCCACAAACTGCGGTGAGCCAAACGATGGAAGATTTTACAGAGAAGAATTAGAGCAAACTAAACATGCTTGCACTGCCACTGACACCATGACATTTCCAATTATTTTGGCTGAGTTTTTACCAGCCACATATTTGTGAGAGCTCATCAAAGTGACATGTGAAAAGAACACAACGTGTAACTGAAATCTAGGGGTGGGAATCCAATTTCTAGTTACACGATTAACAATACTTTAGTAATATAATCTAAATGACTAAACAATCTTATTGTCATATTTGTATGATTTTCCGTTACATTTAAATTGTTACATAACGTGCGGCCACATACTGACGTATAAAATGAAGTGTTTGTGTATCCAGTCAATGAAGCTTTTCTGCCTGTGGTTATGCTTTCTTCAGTGTGCTCTACATTTGTACATTTTTGGGTCCTTTTGTTTTTATTTTCTCATGTTGGCATTGCATCAGGTGTTTGGAGGGAAAAGAAATTTCCTCCCATGACAACATCTGAAGATATTTCTCCCATTTATCTTATTTCGAAAGTATCAAAATCATTCATTGCTTTCTGTCCATTGATAATTTACTGTCAGTTTTTCACCATTCCTGAGTCCCCACATTGACAGCGCTCTGGAAATAGGCTGATAAAGGTCAGGTTGAGTTACAGGCTGTGAACGCAACCTAACTTAATAATAGTTATAATATGTTCAGGGGTCAATTTTGGCATAACAAACGGAAACCAACAGCTGTTCTTCACAATGTATCTTAGTTGAAGTGTTGCCAAATATCTCGTTCCAAATAGCTGCCATTGAAACCACCACAGATGTGAATTAACATACTATTATCTATCACTAGAGAGAACCTTCTAATCAGGCTAGAAACTTCTACAATGCTTTACAAGGAAACTGTTTAATACAGTGCACTCGAAGCGACTAGCCTATATTAAAAGCACACTGGTTACCTTACCTCAGTCAAACTGTTGCCTAAACTCCATCTTTTTGAAAGTTTTATATGCCTTCATTTCCCATTCTTTTGTTTCCATACATGCCATTTGTCAGTCGCCCTTTTATGTCTGGTTTAGTTTGGGACAGTATCATTATGAAGCCTAATGATAATGAGCTGCTATTATTGTTTAAAGAAGCCAGTGCTTCAGAAACGCTGTGCGACTGAGTATGTGTGTATGAGAGAGTGTGTGTATGAGAGAGTGTGTGTATGTGTGTGTGTGTCCAAGATAAAAAGGTTTGAGAAGTTGTGTCTGTTATGTGTCTTCTGTATTTGTTTGATTTGGCTGAGCTGGAAACTGGAGATGACCTGCTAAAGGGGGCCTGGAAACATGAAGTGGCCCTGGGGGGAGGGGGGCAGGTCGAACTGGGGTGAACTCCATTTTTTTGCCAACAGCCCTCTGTCTGAACCCTCCAGCGAAAACATGGACGCCCTTCTCTCTCTTAGCAGGCTGTGAAAACGATTGTTCAATAACAAGCAGAGAACATAAGGAAAAGGAGGACAAAAAAAAAAAAAAACAAACAAATGATTCTTCAAGTACCTTCTTGTGATGAAGTATGACAATGATTTCGGCGTCTCCGTGGCCATAAATGATCTTTCCTGAGCCACAGGACTGCTTGATTTACTCTCAAAGACTGCTGTCTTCAAACAAGGCAAATAGAGGTCCAGGAGAAAGACAATCGCGTCTGTTTTGGCAGCACTGTGGATTTGCGGTGGGTCATCAGCTGCAGGTGCTGGAGAATTGTGCCTCCTTTATAGAGATGGTCTTTGTAAAAATAGAAAATAATAAAAACAACAATAATGAACTGTGAACTGTACAGTCAGCAGTAGATGGACTTGTGAGGGAGATGTTAATCGGAACCATGAATCATGACTCATGAACCATGGCGAAAGCCATAAACTGAATGACATTTCTGATGACAACAGGGTTTCTGACTTCTCGAGCAGAGGAGTACCTTTCTGCAGATGTCTTTTATTTTTTTTGTCTTATGATTTCATTTACGTTTAGTTTCATTTTTGTTTTATTTTTTTTTATGATTTAGGCATCATTTTCAAAGAAACTGCACAATCCGGTCCCCTTCCTCCTCCACCATGCCCTCTATTCTCCTGCGTCTCGCCAACCCAGTTATTTGATGGTTTGACAAGTTGTTCTCAGACGACTATACAAAAAAAATGTTTATAAAGATATTAAAATCTATATCTTCTTATGTTACTCATGTTTGGAAGCTCGTTTTTTTTTTCTTTTGCAGGGTGTCCTCCTACAGCACAGCACTGATGGAGTGAGGAAAAGGGGGAATATATAAACCTCTGACTCTCTATCTAATTCATTTAGAATACTAATCCACTCTGTCAGCAAGTTTGACTTTTTCCTCTCTGATTTTGTATTTTTTATCTCAGTCTGTGCTCTGTTTTGCGATCTCTCTCAACAGATCAGCAATGCAGAGCATCTACACAAATGGAAT
>JBBKCR010000001.1:19744760-19768016 GCA_037577295.1 Ladigesia roloffi
ACACACACACAGACACACACACAGACACACACACAGACACACACACAGACACACACACAGACACACACAGACACACACAGACACAAATAAAAGGCAGTGTGAGTAGCATTAGCTGGGTAGAAGGCTAAAAACAGCAGCAGTGACTCTACTTGTGAAACGAGTCAACAGCACAGGGACAGTTGAGTGAGATAGGGTCAGGGTTGGGATTGTGAAATCAGAAACCCATTTTCACTGAGCGCTTGGTGTGCTCCAGAGTGGCTGTGAGGAGGGAAGGGGGAAATTGTGAGGGAGAGGGAGAAACAATGTCCAATCAGGATTGGAACAGTGTATAAGGGATCGATAAAGCATTCTAGTCCATGAGCTGGAGAGTTAGGGTGCAGCGGGTGAGATGAAGTGGTAAATACACGGGTTCAGGGCTTGTTCTGGGAGGCATGACTAATTGAAAATATCCTCATTAATGAGAAAGCGTGTGGCCCTGGCACCCAAGGTCCTGCCAATTTTAGTTCCATCTGAAAAATGGGCTTAATTCTCCAATGTGCCACACAGTCCCTCAGCTCTACTCTTTCCCTGTTTTATTATACAAGCTAACTTGTTTATGAGTAATGGACTAAATATAGTCCACGTAATGAAATGAAAATTAATCTGAAGTTGGACGATTAAAAGAACACTATTTGCTATTTCTATTTTGAAAAATAATAAAAAACAATATTAATATTTAATATAATACATATTAAAGAGTAGTTACTACGAGTACAATAACAGAAGGTTACAGGAATACATGTGTTTAAATATGCTACTTCCAACATTTACCAGTTCTTCTAAACAATCATTTAGATTACCCTTACAGAAAAGATTACAAAATAAGGCACGAATGCAGCCAGGAAACATCAATCAGTTATAACTACTTGACAACTGTAGGATCCAAATAGAACAGGACAGAGCTGACGGAGCTGTATACACAGAAGAATAAGCAGGGCATGCAGGAGGAGGATGGGAGGAGGAGCAGGACAGTGTGGGGACAAATTGGAGTTGGCGTTCGCTTTCGAGGGCCAAACTGACAGAGCTCTGTGCAGCACGTCTGATGAACGCTGTGCAGACTGGAGCAGACAAGAAGGAAAGAGAGACTGTGTATGGAACTGACTGTCACAAGTCAAATGGAAACGAACAACAAAAGAAAGAAATAATGTTATGACAGGACACATGATTGAGCCAACAGTGGGCTGGAAAGACCTCACAGCACAGCCAAGAAAGCATTAAAAAGTAGGGCAGCTGACACACCCACTACAAGATTTCTTTTTTTAAGACATTTTATCACTCGGATTCAGCGGGACCCCGTCATAAAAGGTGGCGGGCGTATGCGTGATGAACAGCAAAGCTAAGCGGATGTCTCCTACAGAAGTAATGGTGCTTATTTGCCAAAAGATAGCAGCACACATTCCACTTTAAAGACATCTTCATGCAGAAAGAACTGCTTTGCTGACTTAAAGCAGAGAGACTCCACCGATAGTGATTGCAGAAGTGCATTAAAGTTTACGGAGTACACTATTAGCTTGCATTTAAACATCAACTTACTGAGCTGCTTCAAAATACAGACCACAAAAGCAGAAGCCCAGTAAAATGAAGGAGCTTGTAGTTCATATCTGTAAACAATAATGATAATCAAAGAGGACTGAAATATTCCACAACACCCATCAAAGGTTAGTTAACGTAGGTGAGCAGAAGAACAGCTGTGAACAGTGTCCGCTGGAGAAAATGTCTTTATAAACATTTTAAATAAAAGTAGGTGTTTATTAAAGACCAAGCTCAACTGAATTTTTTTTTCATTTTTTAAAAACAGCAGACTATATTTGAGAAAATCCCCATAAATAAATAGCATATCCTGGTGAAAGCATGAAGACTGAGCAGAAGACTGGTATTAGACATTTTCAAAATGACAACTCTAGGAGAGTAACGTCAATATAAATTAAACAATCCATCCAGAGCCATTTCTATTTTCTGATTCATTCATTTTTCAGAATAGAAATAGTAATTGAGTGAAATTTAAAAAAATGTACAAACATTGCCACAAACTAAAGTGGAGAGATGAACAGACAGCAACAAAGACAAGATGCAAATCTTCCAAACGTATGATGCCATCTAATGGACAATTGGATTATCGCAACACCACCATCTTGTCTAACACTTATTTTCAGATTAATCATTAATTTAAAGTTATATCAAAGGCAGAGCATCAAAACTGGAGATCTTTTTACAAGCAGGAGACCTGAAACACTGATGTCAATGCTAATGCAGCTCGAGCACATCCGAGTAACAACCCTTGTCTCAACAGTGTGAGAACTGCAGCATAAAGCAAGTCGCTTCCTTCTTCGAACAACGAAGTCAGCTAATGAGCTCTGTCAAAGGCATGAGAAGGTATAAAACTTTAAAATATTCTTTATATTTTTAATCAATCTCAAAATTAATAATTTGAATTCTTTTAAATGATTAAATACTCGGTTAAGGCAAAGATTTTACAATGGTGCTACAGAGCTTATATTTAACGCTCAGAAGGAAGCCAAATTTTGTGCAAATACTCTTACGTTTAAAGAGATCCCATGAAAAAGTAATACTACTACTACTAATAATAATAATAATCAATATTATAAACAAGTGGAAGGAAAACTATTTATCATGCCTGTTTTCTTTTATCCATGAGGCTAGGGTTGTTTTACATTTCAATCTGTGTATTGTTTTAAAGATTAATTTAGCACAAACAGTTTCAGGTGTAGTTTTCAGACCATCCATGGAGGACTTTTAATGACCTTTAATATGGCACTGCAGCCCATCTATATCCTGTTGCAGGCTTGCTGGAAAGATACCCTGTGTAGGACTGGATTTGGACTGAATCATGGCTATTCTAAGGTGCTCAATATATTTGCAGCCTCAATTTACATTCTTTTTGACTATTCATATTTAGCCTCAGGTATAGGCTAGGTTTAATCCTCCCCCTTTCATTACTAAGAAAGGGAATTTAGTCTTCCTTGTGGTATATGACCCTCATTGCCCATCTGTGTTCTGCATATCCTAATGAAACTTGTTTATATACAATCAAAATAAGGATAAAGCAATTCCCAAAATATATAACCACAGTACTTTGCTGCCAAAAGAGCCCTAGTTTAAAGAGTTAAAAATGAACATAATTAGAAGCCCATTTCTGCATGGCATGGATTTCTCGTCAGTTAATGCTGCCATGATATGCAGTCATTTTTTGCTTCACTGCAATCACCAGCAAAACTGACACTTGGATGTACTCACTAGTTTAACACCAGACTTGCTAACTGCTTCTCTTTAGTGTCAGTGTTCTCGATTGATTTGATTGGCCAGTCACCAGAAGGTTACAATAATGTTCTTGCTAAATGCTGTGCATGCACTTAGTACATTAGTTTACAGTTTTAAAAACTCCCTAGTGGTTAGGGAGTTGCCCATGTGATTGAAAAGCAATAGGCTCGAATCCCAGGACATGGGGTTAAATACAGAGAAATCATTTTATGCTGTTCACACTGCATGCAGTAGTGTGATCACATATGACAAACGTCACTTGCACACTTCATGTGTACTGAAGATATGATCCTTTGCAAAACTGGTGGGGAAAAAAAAAAAGTTTCGGAAAATGTAGACAAGGCCACACCTCGAGAAAAAGTTAAAGAAGGAAGACAGCAGTAGGACGATAATGGGATTGAGAGGCTCAGCATCACTGTATGGCACTGTTATGGTTATTCCTGCAGCCCTAGTCTTAAATGATACACAGTGAAAAATAGTAACAAATGCATAGCAGTGAAGTGCTATAAAATGCAGTTTCAACCCTGGAGAATGGGTCAGTGCACTGAATATAGAAATCAAGAGATAAGCCATTGGTCAGCAAAAAGCCAAGGTATGGCTCCTCCATGCGTTACTCCTGCACTGCTAATTGATGGGGCCTAAAATAGGCCTCCAAGCCTTCAGGAGACAGGCCAACCAGCCATGGACCGGGCAACTGGCTGACACTTAATAGCTCATTATCCCTGCCCCCCCATGTGAAGAGAGGACAGCAGAAAGGACGTTTTTTTTCTTTCTTTTATATACAGAGTGGAAAGAAAGCCCGCCCACCTCAAAATATTCTGATGAATATTTACTATTCATAATCAAGTGTGAAATGGCCATGCAGAATCTCAAACCTGTCTGAAAAGCAGTCCTCTGGAGAAGCACTTTTGCTGCTCATGCATGACTAAAGCATATTATGCTTCCTCCAAACCTCAATGTAATCAGTCACACACAAAGTTACACTGGATTTCAAAACATATAAATAAAAAGTGCAAGAAAATAATGAGACTTAAATGGATCATTATTTTCTGCTTATATCTTATTTCCTCATAAGACCTGACCGATGTTACAGCGAAGTAAATAAATGAAGCATACAGGGTTAGAACAATCAAAGACAGAAAAGGACACGCTGTCTTCCATCTTGGGCCCCAGTTTTAGTATTTAGCTTCAGTGCTGCTTCTAAGAATCTGCCCACTCCTGACTTGCTCTATTTTGCATAGATGAAGCCCAATGAAGTAAAGAAATACCTATAACACCTATAAATCAACCATATCAAAATGTAATCTTCCCTAACTGCAAGCACTTGCTTCTCATAACTTGAGATCAGTCATTCTTTGGAGGAATATGGGCCCACGCTTTTTTGCAGAATTCCTTTTATTTACAGGGCTTTCAACAGTTTAAGGTCCTGCCACAGCAATTTGTCAGGACTTTGACTAGGCCACTTCAAAACCGTAATTATGTTTCTTTTGAAAAAAGCAATAAAAGACATATTTAATAAGCTATTAATATCTTATTGGCCAGAATTATTAGTTAGAATCAAAGGGACTGAAATAATTAATATCTAGGAACATTATCGTAACACTTCAATTGAGCACTGTCCGAATGAAAGCAGACACAGCTCATTTTACGGTTTAGGTACGTTTGAATCATGTCTTCTGGAATTTGTTGTGCTGTTGGCATATTGTACTGCCACACACTTGCCTCCTTCACGTAGCTGTAAAGATTCCATTTAAGTGAGTCTAAACAGGATAGGCAATAGGATGTCTCAAGTCTATTTAATCTTAATTTATGAGTAATTAAAGAACAATTACTTTTTCACACAGGGCAATTTATTGTTGGATAACTTTTCCCCTTCAGTACATGTTAATCATACAAAGTCTCATGATGTCCCTAAATCTTAATTATTTAAAAAGATTGATTTGAAGCAGTAACACTGGCTCCCATAAATCTAATTACCATTTTAACTCAAACATCCTGACACGACACGTACATCTTTAAAACGATAACTTTAAAGATTTGCCTCTCCCAGGGGCAGAGTTTTAGAACCAGTCATTCAATTTTAATTATTAAACGTTTAAACACTTAACGGTCATACCCCTGCTTTCAAGTGCTTACATCATACAGACATATAAGCAAAGAAGCACTCTCTCAGATGAAATACTAAACATTCATCAGCCCACAAAAACAAGCCGTTTGTTTATTTCTGGACATGGTAAACACCATGTACCATAATTTGGGTAATAAATAACTGAATTGGCAGGAGAGAGCTTCGGAAAAAAAGATGAAAGAAAGAATGAGTCATAACTGCTTCTCCATTCCTTTGCAGGAACTTCCAATAAGGAGGTCTTCAAGGAATAAGCAGGCCCCTGCGCACACATGATAGAGGCAGCTAGGAGCATGTAGCTCCACCCAGTTCTGCTCCCTGTTTATCTGTTGCGTGCATACACTCACCTTTTCCCCCCATTACATTTACATATGCTAACTATTCAAGCTCTGTTGCGTCACACACACAAAAAGGAAATGTACACTGGCATTCTTGAGAGACAAGTACTGTTTACACGGCGAGTGAAGAGGAAACGGCATATCTTAGTAAGGGATTAATAATGATTTGCTTTCTTATATCAGCACAGATTACGACGCCCAGCGCATCCTCTCAAACGAAGCTAATCTTGGTATCAAAGTCCTGAGCATGTTCCCTTTTGCTGTTTTCTAGAGCGTGCATTTTAGTGCCTTATCTTTGCATGTCCCAATTCTCACATGTGGTATGGTACAAAATGAGAGCTAAGCATCTGTTTCTTGAGGAATATGTGAATCTCTGTCTTAACTGTTGCTACACACGAGAGGGCACACATTAGATAGATGTAAAATGCAAAACAGATGCATATCATTAAAATTAGAAAATTATTTGGACACTTCAGACATTGCATATATTATATACATAATGTGTATGTGTATACATTAGGGGTGGAGCCAAATACAAATAACTTGTTTTTTACAAAAAGCGTATTTGGACAAATACTTAAAAAAATATTTGTATTCAGGAACACCACCCACTGCTCCCTGGTAACCGTCTTCACACACTGCACCACACGGGTGCAGAATTCATGGGTGCCTGCTGCTTCACTTGGTGAATGGGTTTAAATGCAGGAGGAATTTCGTGCTGTTCACACTCTATGCAGTGGTGTGTTCACATTTGGTTGATTGATCACTTTCACTTTTAGGGTGCTTTCACACATGCCTCATTTAGTTCGGTTGAATCACACTAGAGTTCATCTTCCCAGTTGGTGCGGTTCGTTTGGGCATGTGAGAAGGCAACAATTGCACCAGAGTCCTCACCAAAAGCGGACCAAAAAAGCGTACAGAGACCTCCTTGAAGAGGTGGTCTCGGTATAATTTAAATCTAAACCTGGAGCAGTTTGCTTGTGGTGAGAACACAATCCGAACTACAACAGACCCAACTGCAAAAAGTACTGCGCCTTCTTGCACTAATCCAGCAGCCGTAGTCAGCTGTGCTGTGCATTATGGGATTTGTTTACAGTTAGCGCGTAGCCAGATGGAGCTCACGGAAAGACCCGGAGCTGCGAGGAGGAGCGGAGCCTCATCCAAATTTCATTCGATGACCATATTAGGTCCCAACTTTCAAAAACTCATAAGAACACAGCAATATTTTGCTTATTTAGCAAACAGCTCAGGGAAAGGGGGTTTAATAGTGCAGTCGAACAGTGCAGGGTTAAGGCAAATAAATTCTGACCAATTGTCCAGATTTGCCACTGAACGTATCTCGTAAACTGCTTTTCAAAGAGTGATGTATATGCTGTCACGGGACTGCATTATGGCTCGTTTCAAGTGGTCCGGACCAGAGTACTCAAGTGTTGTGTGAAAAGGACCCAAAACTGCAGGAAAAATCTACAGTGTATTATTTGTTGCCCTTGATCTGGACCAAATGAAGCAAACCTCATATGTGAAAGCACCCCAAGATATTCCGCCTCCCCCACCCCCTCCCCTCATCACATGCTCAAATTCAGGAGTAGATTTACTCGAATACAAATACAAATACAAAAACGAATAATTTTCCCTTTTACCAAATACAAATACGAATAGCAGCCGCTCTGCACACCCCTATTATACATAGTGGGCAATTAATTATTTGCTGAATTTGTAAGATTGCTGTCTTCCAAAAATAAATTAATAATATAGCCTGTAGCTGGTTTCATTTTTAGCCAGTTTCAATATTATGGAAAGAGACAGAATATCAACCAAAAAAAAAAAAAAAAAAAAGCAGTAACGTGTCATATAGTTGGTCACCAGGTTTGAACATCTCATTAGGGATTTTGGTCCACTCCTCTATGAAAACTTTCCAAATCCTTTAGGTTTTTATTGGATGGGTTGTAGGGGATAAAATTATTATTTATCCCTATGCCATGCAAATCAATTCATAACTTTTACGTAACATGACGTTGATGAAAATACCTCATGCATTAGAGACTGTTCATCAGCAACCTTACAACACACGCACACGCACGCACCCATGCACAATATTCTAATTAAAAATGTAATTCATTTATGTAACAAATACTACTGGTATAGTTAAATGATATTAGTGTTAATTATGACACAGATGCCACACTCACCAGCCTCGCAGCTTGTATGCCTCTGGCATATCAGGGTTAATCATCAGTGTACTGCTGTAGAGAGTAGAAAGAGAGCGTCCTCCAAAGTCTGAGAGTCTGGCACCTTTTATGGCCAAGATGGGCTGCCCACTGCCATCAAATGTCTCTGCCTAGATAGACAGATGGGCAGAAAGAGAGATCAGATCTTGCAATGTGTACTTTCTGCGGTCCGCTCTTGATCGGAAAAGGTTTGTACAGGCGTTAAATTTACTATTCTAATTGCTAATTACTGCAGTATACACAGCTTTCTATGGCAAATCCCCTGAGGACTAAGATTTCCTAATAGAAAAAAAACAAGTGCTGCTACACTGGGCATTAAAACAGTTGTGGCATCCTCATTGGGTTTCCTTATGTGACACTGTACAATAAACCTTATAAAAGTATCTTCACACACTAGAACAGAGGGTAAGACTAAAGACCGGCACTCTAATTACACCCACCCATACACAAACAATTGGATCTGTGATACACTGCTGGTCTAATCAGTCCAATACAGAAAAAAAAATTTATTAAATGCTAGCTAGCCTTGATTTATTTTATTTTGAACAAAGTCCTTTTCCATAAAAGTAATAAGATCTCGAAAACATCAGAAAAACTGATAGAGACTCAGAGATTCCGTTTCAAATATTTAATTTGTAGCAATAATTTTTAACTGCACGGTACAATCCATTATAAGCTTCATAGTGCTACTTACTGCATACCAGCTAGAGTGCAGACTTCAAGAATGAATTAGATTTTTGCTGGCTTTTTAGCATTAAGGAATTTTTTTAGACCTATTCTTTTTTTAGTGCATGTTCAAGCATAATGTTTGAGTGGCATAAGGTTTTTAAGCCACATAGATTCCAAAATACGCTTGAGAGTTTAAAATACATTTAACACTTATATGTTCAAACAGCCTCAGCAATCTGTTCAGGGTTGGCAGATGAAGAGGGACTAATCATTTCATTAAGAAATAATTATCAATGCTACTAAGTTAAATAATAAACAACCTGATAAAACCATACAGAAACATATATATTACTGTTTATTACATATATATTCTGTGTTATTGTTTTATTTTTTAACTCATTTTCATCCAATTAAAGTAAAATGTGTCTTGGTTTCTTTAATCTTTATAGATTATTCTTATATTCAAGATATTTGATAGTACAAAAATTAAGCTGCAGCTGTAACGTGGTGTTATCAGGAGACATGAGAATCAAAAATGTATTTAAAAGGCCTGGAGGAGATTAGATAAACTATATAGATACAATTTCCATCTCAAGCTAGATTCAATAATGCCAAGTGTCGCAACAATAATGTTTTAAAGGAAGATTCTGCTACCAGCTCCATGTTTTTGGTCACACAAGAGATTCACCACTTACCAAACTGTCTACTATGAATTTATGTTAATTCTAATGTTTCTGTGACGGTTTCTCACCTCTGTTCCCCACAAGGTGACTTGGATAACTCTGCCAGACATGTCCATCAGCTGGATGTTCCTCTTAGACACCTCCCGACTGTTCTTAGTTGTGATGCGCGTCATATCCTCCACATTCTTACACACGCCCATCACATCTGACAAAAATATATTTCTGATTAATTTCTCATTCTGCAAGCCAGCTGGCAGGCCTTGTGACTGTTGACTTGCTACCCTTTAGACTCTTTAGATGACTTGTCACACCTTCCTGTCTGCAACAGCAAGGTATTGGACAATGTCACTCATTCTGAGTATAATCCAATAACACATGTCACCGCTTCATTACCGTGAGCTACCACACTCCTCAGCTGCCACACTAATCCGCTTATCTATTATAGTTATGACTCATCGGAGCACCATTAAGAATTGCACAAATCACTGCCAAAACCTGACTCAAAGTCTGCAAGTGAAACATGCCTGCTGCACCTTACCATGCTCTCGGTGCCATTACTGTAATTACTACCGTGCTTATCACTTTCTCATTCTGGCAGACACAACACATTCCCTCTCTGCTCTACAAAAAGGACACAAAGTCAACCTGAGCCACAGGCTATTACTGTCGGTTTTATTAATTTTGCATTTATCAACATTATTATAATTACCGCGGCCTCGTGGGCCAATGCTGCATCCATCACAGGGAGCCACAGATTTGCTCTGTCTGCTCCGCTACCGCTAATTATCAAAATGTCTGTTATTAATGATGGCTATCTGACAGTCAGAAGACTCACCCACGATGGCATCCTTCTCTCGAGCCTCCAGGTCAGCGATGGAGACAAAGTCACACTGCACCATGGGAACATCTTGGCTGTCTTCACATGGGATGATGGTGGACTCGCCATTCAGGGTCATCTCATAGTCATTCTTCAAAGATGTGTACTGTTTGTTGGCAATCTTTAGGCTGCCCTTGGAGATGTAATACACCTGTCATGTAGTAATGAGAAAAAAGATAAAAACCTGAGACTAAATCCCCATGAGAACAGCATGTTAGACAATTCAGGATTTCATTAACAACAGAGGAGAAAGATTGAATTTGAGCGGAAAAGGTCAGGTATCTATGGTCAAACTACAGTTTATTGTTGACACTATCGCTGGACTGAACAATAATAACCATGAGAGCTCCGCATTTAAAAACAAAAAAGAATGATTAAAAATCTGGGAATATTGGGAATAAATAAAGCAAAGTAGCATTTGCAAAAGTAGGAGCTTCCAGTACATAGAAACTTCTGTTGGCTTTAATCACAGGCTCAAATGTTGCTTGTAGCACTTCTTTTCTTGATTTAGGATCATTAAAATATTCCTAGCAGAAAGTGTTTCGTTTTAAAAAATCCAATGGTCGTGTTTGCAAAAAGAGCATATTTAACATCTCATTACAGGTTTATTCCCTGACTGTAGATAATCAGCTTCCCTGAACTGTTGATATTTAGTCCCTTCCTCCCTCTATTCCTACATTTTCTTCGCTACTGGCTGCCCTGAAGCATACGATTCAACCTCATGCTTAACAGCTGGCAAGGAATAGTTTTACTGAAATCCTTTACCTTTATTCTAAACCCATTTTGGAAAACGAAGCCAAAGTGTTACATTTGGTTTCATCAGACTCCATAACCTGAACTCATATTGACTCTGGTTTATCCAAGTGTTGAGAGTTAAGATAACCTTCTGATGATCTTTTCATGTAAACATTTTTTGTACAATACCACCATACAATGGGCAAGTGTATCACTGTTCCTGTACCAAATAAAACTTCATGTAGGTCCTTGGAATTGGTGGGGTGTTTTGCTTCACGAACATCTATTTTTAAGCAGATTTTCTTGGTGTCCAGACACTTGACTAACAGTTTTTGCACCACTTGATCCGTGGCGCAAAAAATGTTTGGGTCGCTACTCTAGAGCGGCACACTGACTCTGCAGTCTTACAGTAACGCAGCCCTGTAGCATCTCTGCCCCAGAATTATCAACAGACACTCATCTCACCATCCACAAATGGAAAATATTAATATGAATCATCTGATCACTACTCTTCTTCCACTGCTCCGTGGCCCTGTTTTAATACTTGCATGCCCGTTACTGCTGCTTTTGGTGGTAGACAGGAGGCTGCATCAGCAGTATATGGCTATGCAGCAAGCAAGCTGTGATGCACACTTGTGTTCTGATGACTTTGTTAAAGCCAGTGTTAACTTATTTAAAAAATCTTTGCTTCAATATCTCCTCTGTGGGACCGCCAGATGGGCTAGCTTTCACTCCCTACGCACATGAGCCTTGGGTGCCCATGACCCTGTCGCTGGTTCACCAGCTGTCCTCTTTGGGAGCATTTCTTGGACCAGTAGGTGCTAACCAATGGATTCCAACACAGAACCTTTAAGAACTGACTGTTCACTTGTTGACAAATATCCCATGGCTTTATAGAATCCTGTAAGATAGTTCATGCTGTTTACCTCACCCTTAAGTGGTTTTAATGTTTTACATTTACATTTTTAATGTTTTACATTTACATTTACATTTACAGCATTTAGCAGACGCTTTTTATCCAAAGCGACTTACATTCCTAACTACAGGGGACAGTCTCCCTGGAGCAACTTGGGGTTAAGGGTCTTGCTCAGGGACCCAGTGGTGGTGCTTGGGGTAGGATTCGAACCCAGGACCTCATGGTCCAGAGGTACCCTAACCACTGAGCTACCTCCATCCAAAGTTTATGTCTGTTTACAATTTCATGTGCCTCATTTTCATTTTTAACCAATTCTCTATATAAGCTGTATTCACAATAAAATATTCAGCTGTATTAAACATTTTCAACTTTGAAATGATAACTCAAGTAAACATATAAGACAGATTTAGTCCTAGTAATTAAACCAAAAAATATTACAAAAAATATACAAGCAGACATCAACCTGACCTCCTAAATGAGCAGAGAAAATAGAATTTTAACTTACCTTCCCCTGTTCAATAAGGGAGTAGAATTTGTCGACCTCCTGGTTAAATCCTGTTACCCTGATCTCACCCTGCAAATAACCAACAGTCAGTGAGCAGACCAGAGTATTTACACGTTGAGGACTTAACTGAATTTATTCTAAATTAATTCTTACACTCTCATCAACAATCTCCATTGAGAAGAGTTTTCCATCTCCTCGAGAGTTGCTCCAAGTGCGGATGGCGCTCTTGTTGGTGACACGTGCTCGAACAGTCCATCTATGGAATAAGTAAAATGAAACAACAGCACTACATGCGGCATATCCTTCAGGAATCAGGTATGGAACAGTTCATAAGGATTAATGTTCAAACTAACTTTGACTGGTAGGGGTTAAGGCTGGCAATGGGCACGACTTTCGAGCTGCCTGTTGGTGTGCTGGGTGCATTCATGGGCTTCTTTCCAAAGTCACGACTGGGGCCTCTGTTCGCAGGGCCTAATGAGAACAGAGACGAAAGTAGAACCACTGAAGTGTGCAAAGAGCTAAACCTGGAGGAGACAGCTAGAGTTAATTAACTTACACTACACACTACACATAGTTCAAAAGTGCAAAAACCTCACAGTGGGAGAAAAGCAAACAAAACAACAAAAAACAACATTAGCATAAACGATTAAGCTAATAATGCACTTAGATCAGGTTCAAATGCACTTGCTGGCTTCTCTTAAATCCTATTCCATGCTTCATGACATTTTCTTATCTACACATTAGAAAGGGTTACACTTAATTGTCAATTGTTAAAAATCTGTTCAGTTGCTCAACATACCAAAAGGAAAATTAGAGTGCACCCCAGATACATGAAGTTAATGAGCTCTCAAAATCTAGAAAATGTGTAAAACTTTCTAAAAAAAAAACCCATTGTACCCCTTTAAAGGCCATGTCCAATTAAAATGTTCGAGGACAACGAATGAATCATACAACTGCATTTTGTGTTCCAAGTTCTTAAAACGAATTCTGCCACCTGCTGGTACATTGTGAGAACACATAGGGTGACCTACATTACACAACCATGCTTCTCCATGATGGCATTGCCCTGTACACCAGTACAAATCTAAAACTAAATTTTTAATACAGTAAGTTTAATACAGTTTTTAGAAACATGTGTTGACTTCAAAGTCTGATATATGTAAAACACTAAATATGTAATATTACTTGATATTAAGGAAATTCTCAACATGACTCCCAGTCTAATAACTGTAGATGAAATGCACTTATTTACCAGCACCTCCATTCTGAGGTTGCAGTGGACGTGCAGAGGGAGTAGGTGCTGCAGGCTGTGGAGCCTTTGATTGACCTGCATGACCAAAAAACAAGGAATACATCAACATAAAAACAAAGCAAATGAGACAGCAGAGCTAATTAATGTTTTACTATTGGAAGCATGATGCAGCTCTCTGACATAAACTTGTGTCATAAACTGATCATGCAGCCAAATACAATTTAGAGAGTTTGTCCACAGAGGTCATACTCACCTTCCACATAAGGAGTTGGATCTCCTATTTTCCCTCCCATCTGATCAGCCGACTTAACCACCTCCATGTCCAGTAAAATTACCACAGGCCTGTCACATATACAGTTTTATGGCATGTATTACAGAGGTCTCATTCTGGATTTATACATATTTCTGCATTGTTCCTACATGCAGGCTCTTCATTTTACAAAATAATATAGATAATTCAGGCAGCCTTATTTAACAGACAGGACATTTTATAAAACATAGGGGTAACCGCCAACAAAGGAGGCTGTACTATGACTGTTCTTTTTTAACAGCAATGGCACTTTCAGTGGTGGATGGGGTTCAAAATGGGCACCCTGACTGGTCTGTGGTTACTCTGTCCTATATGCAGTACGTTGTGAATTACTGCACCTTTCTATCATAGCCAGTCTTAACTTTTACAGTAATTTGTGCAAGAGGCGTTTTCTGTGGAATTGTCTATTATGCTAAGAACCAACCATTATTTGCTAGGAACATCCCACAAGACCCACAAGTTTTGGAGATGCTCTGAAGATCACCTAGGCCAGCATTTCTCAAACTTATTTGTCCTGGGGACCTGTCATGTCAGGCTTTGGGGCGTCAGGGCCCTGTATGTATAGAATACCCCCACCCCCGATCCATATATAAAAAAGATAGATATTAAAAATAACGTATTTGTTTATACACACAAACATACACATACATATATATATATACACAGCAATGTGTATATATAGTATTGTATTATTGTAATTATTATTGTGTAGACATACCTATATATAAGCACCAAGAAATCTATGTTTTTTCACATTTTGAATTTATTTATTACATTAAATTATTAAATCACATGATATCATTTTAAGGTGATAGTTACGCCTGCTTTCTCACCAAAAACTGGTCTAAACGAAGCAGGCAGGCTGACAGAGCTCGGTACTTGTGTTCTAAGTTCAGTCTGTTTGTTTTTTTTCCCTTATCTGGGGCCCAGAAAATTAAACCCTACTCCTCCCGAGCCTGTGCACCTTGTGTCCAAACACAGACCGACCAGACACAAACTGTAAATATCGGCCCAGTTCTCAACTGTGGGAGCGTTCAGAAACTCTCACTCTCGAGCTCCGAGCTACTCAAATGCTGGATCACGGCCACGGCCCGGGGATAGCAGCAGGAAATATCGGGCCGAGCCGACCCGCGGGCTCGGGCAGAGAATCTAAATTCTACTGTCAGTTAAGAAAAAGCGTCTCGCACATATACGTGAGTGGAAGACACTATCCTGAGGGTGCGGGGCACGCAGTGATAGCAGCGCTGAGATCAGAGCTGGATCTGACCGAATTTTGAGTGCTGCAGAACCGAGGCACCACGGACCAGCATAGAAGATCTCACGGCTCGGCACCGGTCCGCGGCCCATAGTTTGAGAAACGCTGATCTAGGCATCACCATTCAAGGCTTATCGAGTCATTCAGATCATTATACTTGCCCGTTTTTCCTGCTTTCATCACATCAACTTCTGGAATTCTCTGCCTAATACAACCCATCCCCTGACTGGTGCCATTGGGACTATATAATTATATTGCACTTTCATTTATTATAAGACTGTAATGCTGCAAAACAAAAATGAACAGTCAAAATGATGACTGCTCCAAAGGAAAACAGCCCCATGACAGACCGATATACTGCATTTTATTTATTTATTTTTTTTTTACCATGCACAAGTGACAGAAAAGGCTTTTTTTTATTATTATTGTAACATTACCATTATAAACCACATCTAAAGAAAGAAGAAAAAATCATGACTTATGTTAGAGGACACACATCGGTAGCTTAAAAGGAAAGGATGCGCTCTTACCGTCCATCCTTAAGGACATTGGTGACACTTCGCTTGACCAAACACACACAGTTTGGAGCGACGTGATTTTGTTCAGCCATGTAGTTCAGCTGTGTGGAAAGCATGAAGGCTAAATAAAATAAAAAAATGAGAAACACACGAAATGTAAGCATACGCCTGCTAAACCATTATTTAGAAATTATAAAAATGGCTACAAATTAGCATATACACATACACAGTTGTGTAGAAAAGGTAATTAAGATGCACAACAGTGCTTCTTAAAAAGCATGGGGGTTGTTATCACGATGCCTATTTTTCGCTCTTTAATCGCTTTCAACTCCTTCTCTCCACAGCACCCTGTCGACCTACTGACACTTTGATTTTCGCATCTCAGTGCACAAAATATGTTGCTGTGTTAAACTATTCTGCTTTTCATTCAATCCAAATACTCATACATTGCCTCTTCAGTGCTACACTGAATGGCTACTGTAAAAAGAAATAAATAAATAGACAAATAAAAAAATAAACCTAAGGATAACTAATGAAAAAATCTGGAAATGTGCTTTCTTCATGTTTCTCTGCCACCCCTCAATGTAAGTTAACACAAACAGCTTTACACGTAACTTTAAGTAAAGCATAGAAAACTGCGTAAATGGGATAACTTACAGGACATAGTATGAATGCCATCACTCATCATGAGCCGAAAACGAACAGGTCCAGTACCCCCATCAATCTTCCGGATATTCTACAGATGACATGCAAATTAACATCTTATACCTGAGAAGACTGCTGCAAAATTAGAAACTTATCCATTTAGTGCTATCTGGCCTTGTCAATTGTTATACTGTATATTTAATGCCTAAAATAAACAGTCGAAACTCATCAGGTATCAGGGTGGTACAAAATTCATTGTTCAAAGCATTAATTTCTAATTAATTCATTTTAACCCACCCCTCGAACCACAATCTTCTGTTAAATTATAAAGCAATAGTTGATTATTCTTCAACCATTAATTAATGTGGCCACAATGTTTCATACTTGTCAAGAAGGATAGATGTTTAAAGTGTGTATACATAATGTGATTTAGCCGTTCATTTAATTCACAACCACACATAAGGGCTCTGGGATGCTGAGAGGACAAAACATAACTGTAACAAAATTTGGAAATATATTTTTTTAACAATAACAGGTTGTGAAGTAATATCGTCTATTTCATAAAATAACTGA
Source organism: Ladigesia roloffi (assembly GCA_037577295.1). Lineage (NCBI taxonomy): Eukaryota > Metazoa > Chordata > Actinopteri > Characiformes > Alestidae > Ladigesia > Ladigesia roloffi. The sequence goes on from JBBKCR010000001.1 coordinate 19,761,708, forward strand.
ATTTCAATACCCAGCCCTCAATATCGTTACAATGCCCTCAGACTGGAATCAGACCTGCCCCAGGGAACATGTGGCCCGGTTTGAATACAAGTAATAATTTGTGAGCATAAAACAGTTTAGTGGCATCAGTGTTAACCTATTAAATCTGGTCACAGACTTTATCCAGATGTAATCCTGGTATTCAAGATAAAATCAAACCCAAAACACATTTTAAGTACAAATTCAATAAAACAAATGTGGTTCAACATGCATTTAAGCACACAGACAAGCAAAACTCCACAAAACCCCACTGTCTGTCAACTAAATATGATACATGTGGCTAAAATTTAAGGATACATACCCAGATACTAGTCACATGTGAGATCAGGTGTATACAGCACATGAGAACTTAAACAACACGACTTTTTAAACTACTGAGTGATTCATTGAACCAGATGATACTTACAACCAGCTGGAGCACCGGGTTTGAAACATCACTACCTTTGATCAGGGCCTGAAATGAAAGAACTTAATGTTATCAAAAAGAAATCATTAGACTGCATCCACACTTACAAAGCATGTGTGCCTTCCACTCCTTTCAGTTTACAGCAACAAACATCTGACAGAACCATACATTTAGAAAATATTTCAACATCCCAGGGTTGCTCTTGTGCTTAAAAAGAAACATAAGCAGGAGGAATTTATAAGATAATCGGCAGCTCTGGACTGGGTATTTATACTGGCATGTTTACCAGCCAAAAATACCACTCAAGTCCTTTTTTTGAAAGGTAGCCACCCAACAGTTTTTGGTGACTGTCCTGCACAAACACACCTTTCCAGCGTGGAAATTAACTTCATATACCAGGTGTGCACATTTCAGGACACAATATGTACACTGCTCCAAACCCACACCCCATGGACACAGGTATTGGGACATCTGACCATTTCATCCACAGGGACTTTGATGACACTGCATTGAATACATGGACATTAATCGGTGCTCCTTGCAGGTACAACAGCTGCCACTCTTCTTGGAATGTTCTCCACAAGATTATATGTGGGAATTTAAGTCCATTCATCTTGAATTGCGTTTAAGAGGTCAGGCACTAATGTTGGAAGAGAAGGCCTGTTCAAGTTTTTCCACACCGAACTCATTCAGTCTTTACTTTAAGGACCTTGCTTTGTACATTGGGGCACAGTCCTGCTGGAATAGAACAGTTCTTCTACACACTGTGTGTACAGGCGTTGACCAAAACGTACTTGTGCGCTAAAGCATTACTGACAGAAAATGGATACGTGAATTCGATCATTTAGATGGGTGTCCCAATACTTTTGTCCATTGACAATTTTAAAATCGTCCTACTGCTAACCGTTTCCAGGTACTTGACACGCTGACAGATGTCTTAAAATCATGCCAGTGAGTTAATAGCATGTAGAAATCCGTACTGATGACAAGAATAAAGGACACTGCCATCACTAAACCGATAGATTCACTTCAGTTTAGCAGACATGCTAACATTTCTGAACCACATACTGTGGCCTTGCACCAAAACTGCACGTATTTTTCACTTTTCTCGTCACTATGCACGTCGTCACGTACCTCTATCGCGCCCTCTGACAGTTTAACAGTCATGTCTGCGAGCCGGGGCCGCTGTAATGAGTGAAAAACGTGGGTTTTTGCAAAATTTCAGCTCCTAAAGCAGCTCCGCTTCTTGTTGTTGTTCAGAGTCGTGGCGCCAACTTTCAGGGTAAGCGCGCGCTCCTGCTTCTTACGTCACATCCGGCTCGAACATACACATTCAAACATGCCCACTCCAAAGTCCCCTTTTAGTCATGTCCACTAGTCTTTATGTCCTTTAGAGGACTGTCCTCTTACGAATGCTTTATCAGACCAAGGTATTCCGGACGGCACCATGCTTCAAACTTCAAACGTAATGTATCCCAATGTACAAAGCAGTTCCATAAAGACGTGGCTTTCTGAGAGTATAAACTTGGCAGAGTCCTGACCTCAACCCCACCCAACTCTGCATAAACTCTGTGAGGAATGAATAAACACAAATTCCTGCAGAAACCCCAAAATCTTGTGGAAATCATTAACGTCCACATATTAGAATGTCATTAAACTCCCTGTAGGTATAATGGTACGGCGTCCCAATACTTTTGTCCATATGCTGTTCCTACGAGTAGTAATGGCGAGATAAAGCTTCATAACACTTTGAACCCTTCCAGCCAAATGTGTTGAAAAGTGGTTCATTTCTCGAGACTTCAAATGCACAGTGGGGCCACCTACTGTTCAACACAAGAAAAAGAAAAATATGAATGCCGTGGTTTGATGGGCGAAATTTTCACTAGCTTCATTTTTAAGCCTAATACAAATACATTGTGATGTTTTGTATCTATGTTAATCAACGCAACTTTTGAAATTGAATAATTTATAATTGAAACCAAATTGCGAGTACAGCGTCTTAATATACATGCCACAACACATGCGTTCTTTAATTAGCCCGTGCACTATCCTCCACAGTGAAGAGATTTCTTTGCATTTAAGCCGTCCAAACAAATGAAGCTGAGTGACCGGGAGCAGCTGGGATTTGAACCCCAGTCCTCTGTCTGCAGGGCCAATGCGGAACCAATAGACTATCCAGCGCGCTTCAATATCATGACCGTATGTTGATATTTCGCTCATATTAGTTTTTGCATGTTATGAAGTTAAAAAATAAATCAACATTAATTCATATAGGGCTTTTGAAGTGTTTTTAATGTATTTTTGATGACTATGCACACATGTGTACCACATGGAGGTTGAATGCTTGGTGTAACTTATTTAAATTTAAAAACACTTTCTGTTCCACTGCCTTTTGGAGTCGGTTACTTTTCTTTGAAACAATTTCTCCTGCCTTTGAAAATACACGCTCACAGCGAACTGAAGTAGCCGGTGTACATAGTTTTAAAGGACTACCAGGTTCGGGTAAAGTGCTCTGTGTGTTCTCCAAGGCACATGAATAAACCTCCGCGTATGTGACAACTTTACACATGAAACGTCCCGCAGCAACTGAACCACTAAACGAAGCGCAAGTGTCCAAACGAAGCATCGTACGTGACGTATGACGTCACTTCACACAAACCGAGGCCTCGGGTGTCCTCTGTCACGTGATTTTTGGAACCGATACAAGCCTCGATTCGGGGCTTCATCTGACACGCCCCTTTTTGCTCGGCAAACGCCTCGAATCTTTGCTAACATCAATAAAGTAGATTTATGGTTTGTTTAGAATTTTGGAGTTACAGATGTTTCCTAAATTCTACAAATAAACACTCCCCAGCAATATATCAATTAAGGTTTTACCCACATTAGTTAAGAAATTCATTAACTACGTTTTTTTTTTAATCTCTCCCTACATGTCCTTAAACATTTTTAAGGTTAGTAATCTCACTCTGGTTTAGAGGGTCCGCCAAATGCCATTAATTTGATTCTTTTTTTTCAGGAAAGTGTTTTTTTTTTCCCATGCACTGATTAAAAAAAATCAAGTACAATTTCATATTTCTATAGACCTCCTATGTAACTTCTCAACACACCCAACATATATCAGCATAAGACCTGAACTTCCTAAGGTGCTGTTCTTTGTTTGAGAAACACACATTTTAGCACAAAATGGTATATCAGTTTACATTAGCCTGTAAGATTATTGAAGTGTCAAGTAGTGTGTCTTACTAGCCTGTCAACTTTGAAAAAATACACCAAGGAGACGCTTCGATTCTTTAAACATACATTTGTTTAATGATCTACAGCATTTAAACATTGTGATCGAGGTAAAATTATGGCAATATGAGCTTGAAAGGTCATTTGTTTGGAGGATGAAAAGGATTATTTCAATTTTTCCAATATTTTACTTTACACTACATTTGAGCCATGTCCATTAAACATGTTCTATGCAATATGATAACTGTGCCTGTATTCGCCCTTCCGTGTCGTCCCCGTGCAGCTCAGGATCAGTTTACTGAAAAACCCTTACTTGGGGGGGTGCACAAAAGATGGTGCGTCATCCTTGTCAGAAAGGAATCCTGTCTTATCTGAATCAGTGGGGTTTGAAATGGTGGCAGATCCGCTGGGGTTAGGGTTAGAGATAACCCCGAGAAAGAGCGGCGTGTGAGAGGAATCATCAATGAGGGCCAAGAAAAAAGGCTGGTTCACTGTGAAGGAGGGGTTGGAGCGGGAGATCACGACACTGGTGGCAGCAGCAGCTTCTGCACCCTCTTCGTTGATCTCCATGCTGGATTTGTGCTGCACACTGGACACCGGCAGAGGGCCATCTGAGATCCCGGCCAGGTTGGGGTTTGTGAACAGCTCCCCTAGACCTGCACAGATAAACCAAACACTCATTTATGGAGAGGTTCACTAATTAATGATCACAGTTGCAGCAGACGGGCGATCACAAACCCAGAATCAGAAAACCTTATTGATCCTTAAGGAAATTGCTTATGCTACGAAAGCACAGAAACATATATGCACAACAACAAGAACAATATATAATACAGAATAAGTTAAAGTCAAAATAAACTCCAGAAAATAAAAATGCATAGTACACAATTCAATATTATTATTATTTACAAAACTATTTACAATACTATACCACAATATTATTTACAAAACAATTTACAAACTATTTTCTTCTGTTGTGAGTAAGGAGAGTTGGAGATAAATACCATATATAGATAAATAGCATTACTGCTGAATTACTGTTGTTTAAACAAGTCACTAAATTACAAATATGGACAACTGAGCAGTCCTAAATATCGCTGATGAAATGATACACATATTCTGTATTTACATATTTGTAATTTTCGATATATTTTTCTTACCTAAGCTCTTCAGTGCCTCGTCAAGTTCCTGAGTGAAATCTAACTTGAACTTGGGGAGCTTCACCTGCATGTTTCTCTCCCGTGGGAAGCGGCTGTAAAGGTTTGATATATTGAGCTTGTCTGCGATGGCAGTCACATTGACACGTCCAGTCATAGGCATGACAATTACCAGGCTCATGTTTCCTTTGAATGGAAAACGAGCGACCTGCAAGCATTTCCGGGAAAACAACGTTGGGTGTTACTGCACATTGCTTTCCCTGAGTGTTTTGTAGACAAAACTGTAGCACATTGCAATGCACTGAACAACAATTAAAAAATAATTAGAGATACCTGTGCATCAAGTTCATTGTAATTGAAAATGCTTAGTGGGTATTTTGGCCCTAGCATCATGTCCACACTGACCACGAGATTTTCATCAATGTAAAAGGGTTCCCTGGAGGTAAAGCGAGGGTCAAAGCGTGTGAGCCACTCCCCTGAAGGAAAGAAACACAACCTTTTCATTACAGCCGAAAAAAGTCATTTTTTAATCTATACTGGTTCAAGGTAGATCAGTTTATCTAATAATACCTAACCTATATAATAATGGATGTCAACTCATTGTTATTTTCAAGTTTTGCATCTGCTGTAATAAAAAACAAAGCTATCCATTAATGCCATGTGCTGTAGAGGTCTGCAATGTGACGGGATGCCTGTTGGACCCACGGGACACGGCGCAAAAACATGCGGCACTGGTCTACATTTGCAAGTTTCATGCAGGAGCAGGCGGGAGATGGGTTCGCAGGAGCAAAGGAGTATTCTTTTCCTTGAATACCTTTTACAGTTTGTTTAATGTGGGAAATAACAGAAGTTGTAGGCGACCAAACTTACGGATGTTTGCGTTGCGTTGGAATCTCTGGGACGCCAGGCGGCAGAATGGAAGTGCAATGAACGCAATGAGCTCTGACTGAGAATAAAATAAACTCTGAGCCGCGCCACAAATTTAATTGTTCACCTATATTTCTCTCACTTTGACTATGAGGTATTTCTATTGAGCCTGCTTAGATATTTTAAATTAAGGTCTATAGCCTAGTTAGAAACGTTGTTGGGAGTCAGAGTAGTGGGGTTTAAAACAAATTATTTAGGATTTTATATACTTATATCAGTAACACAGTATCCATTATTTTAGGATTATCATGTTCTGTGTAACACAGTTCAGAATATAAGTGACTAGACTCAAACATCACAAAGGACTAAGACAAACAGACTCATCCCAAGAACGGCCTCATTCAGTCAATCTGTTCAACAACTGTTTCTAGTCCCTTTACTGTGTTGCATTATGAGATGTACTGTACAAATGTTTTTTCAGAGTGGACACCTAAGTTTCTTTGATGTATTGGAGAAATCCATACTGGACAACTAATTACAGTGGGGAAAAAAAGTATTTAGTCAGCCACCGATTGTGCAAGTTCTCCCACTTAAAATGATGGCAGAGGT
>JBBKCR010000001.1:19772950-19792583 GCA_037577295.1 Ladigesia roloffi
GACCTCTGCCATCATTTTAAGTGGGAGAACTTGCACAATCGGTGGCTGACTAAATACTTTTTTTCCCCACTGTATAAACGACTTATTAGTTTCAATTACTGTACTTACTGTAAGTAGCTGTTTAACTAGATTCTTATTCTGTAGTCATATGAGACCAAAATAAAGAGTTTTAGCCATGGTGTTTGGTTAAATGGGAGCTGGAAATGGTCAAGCAGACCGACCTTTATAATATAGTATTGGTTGTGAGATGCTTTATATGCTTTTTAGATTTAAAATTATGAACACCATGATATTGAAGAGGAATGTGTAACTATCTTACTGTACACAATGTCTGAAAACAGAGCAAGTACCGTAACTATAAACTGAGCGATGCTCTGATATTTCATTAAAATAAACACGTCGACACGTCTTCAACATTAAATAGAACTGAACAATACTCATTTTCAGATCAGTGCTCACAGCCCTCCACATCCATGTTTAAGATAAGAGAGAGATAAGATGAGATAAAGGTTTATTAGTCCCACAAGTTGTTTTGTATGGAAGAAGGTGGACAGTACACAATTAAGAGCAGCAAAATTGAGAATAAAAAATAGAATAGAATAGAATAAAATAAAATAACAATCAAAATAAAAAGTGAAAGTAACCAATTCTGGCAGTTCTAAATAGAAAACAATTATTTACATTTCACAACATCAATCATGGAGTGTGTTCCCTACACAGAGGAGAGGTTACCTTTATAGTGAACAGCATTTATGAGCATGATGGCGAGGTTAGAAGGGAGGCTAGAGAGGAATTCCGTGACGCGGCCATCAGTGGACTTCTCTATCCACTCGTTCACCTCCTCCACCTCCGTCAGGACAGCTGGCTCTGAGTCATATATTTTCAGAGACTCTTGCACAAACTCCTGTTTTGGCTTAAATCCTTTGGAAGAAATTTTTCATAGAACTTTCAAAAATGATGCCATTAAAGGAAAACAAGGGACATACACCTATACAACCATATTTAAGAAGCTACCACTTAACTATCCAGGCATCAGACAGACTGTATTCAGGAAATGTCTGCACTGCACCTGTCTATTGTTAGGTCTCCTCACTCACCAGAGCCAAGGTAGATGCGGCTGGCGATTCGCAGGGCGTTTTTGCGGACGTGGCGGAGGAGGCCTCTCAGGGCTTTGTGGAAGCACGGCACCGCATCAGCATGCAGGGTCTGAAAGAGGAGCTCCTCCGTCTCGTTCTTTGCTCCTGATATTTAGACACAAACATATCTATCAGATTAATTATTTACAGTTTTCTACTGTCATTCAGCATAGCCTCAAGAACACATGAACATGGGTATACCATCTGTGTGATTAATCGGTAGAATCATGTTGTGAATCGAGCCAATAAGGAGCAAAAATTGTTATGGTTGGCTGTGCTGGGTGTTAAATCATTATCAGCATGTGCAATTTCATATTAGCATGTGCAATTTCCTATTGGATTCTAAATCATTGCAATTGTTATCAATATTTTACCTATTATGTGCAATTAGTCGTACAATGTGCAATATCACTTCTTATTACTATATTGCTTATATTTATTACTATATTACTTTATCTCTATTACTTAAATTAACAGAAATTTGCACAGAGAACAACTCTAAACCACTATTTGTGTTACTTGTAAACTACCTAATGGTAAGTTATTTATCTGTATTTATACTCTAGCATTTGTGTGGATAGCATAATAAACATATATTTTTGCAGACATTTTTAGTTTTCTGATTCTGCTTGTACAATATATCACCATGAAACCAAACCCCATTTTTCTTTAAATTTTATCCCTTAAAATTACCTTAATTTTTACATTAATTTCCATGAAAAGAGCAATGATTAAAGCTGATTTAGGGGTAAAACCACAAAAATGTTCTCTTTAAATAACTGGACCTGAATTAATGCCTTATGTTTAGGATTAAGGGGTTTCACACTCACACCTTAAATCCATTCTTAAGGTAAAATTGAGCGATTGATTAACAAATGAAGGGCCACTTAATTAAGGGGCATATTTAAAATTAAGGTTGAGTTTGGCACATTTTAAGTACATTGTGGTTCATAGTGTATGCCCTCAATCGGGGTCATGCTGTGTAGTGTCAGGAGTCAGGGACGCACCTAGGGCCAGCTGAGAGAGGGCCAAGGACACGCTGAGGGGCGAGATAATGACATTAGGCTGCTCCGAGTTTGCCTTCAGGTTCTCCAGCAGCTGCAGCCCGAACTTCATAATCCCATTGCCTATAGCCTGCCTGACCTCAGGGGAGCTCAGAGGTTTTCCACAGATTCCATCCAGGACTTCCTCCGAGGAGTTCTCGCCATTGTCAATGGTGGGGGTAGAAGCTGTTAATGCTGGTGGTTGAGAAATGTCAGAGCGCGCTGAATCCTGTAAGATATACACAGTGATTGAAGTCTCATGAATGGGATCATGTGCCTTTTGGGATTAGATCAGAGAGCAAGGTGAGTTCTTACTGAAATGGGTTTGCTGGGTATTAAAGGTATAAGGGGGACCTTTCCATCCTCTGCTACTGCTGTATCTTTCTGCTGAGAAGTGTGAAACCAGACCAGACCAGACGTTTAGCACCAATATGAAAAATAGGCTAAATAAGGAACATGGGAAATGTAATTCCAAACTAGTTGCTTTTACCGTCCAGCCTTGTTTGAGGTAACAGAGGAAGAGGAGTGCAAATAATCTTAAATCCATGTCCTTGCAGCCAGTCTGAAAAAAGGATAACTTGGCACCATTTCTTTAATTTTTTTACATATTCATGAATTAAGGTATAAGCAGTGTATGCTATAGCTGGTTATAAACCATATACAAGAAGGGCTGTATTCAAAAAAGAAACAGAAACTGCCAAAGGCCTTGATACCAATTTTCCTGACATCTAATTATAAGTGAATATGTCAGAGTCCTCTCTGCTTAGTAATTTCCCACAGATTGTAGAAGCTCTTTTAAAGATAACGTGAAATGATGAAAGCCCTCTGAGCAGAACACAGCCTTGCCAGATGAAAAGGAAAGCACAAGAGAGACCTTTTACCTCAGAGCAGTTTTTAGACGAATTCAGGTGATGTTAGGTCAAAAGATTGGAGGGTAATTGTTGCTGTAGTCCCTTGATTAATTCCTTGATCCAGCCTTGTAGTATCTAAAGCACAGGGAGTTTTTCAACTGAATAACCTTGTCCACCCACCGATATACATTATCTTTGCACTGTAAAAAATTATGCATTTTAAGCTTGCCTGGTTAACTAAAAAAAACTTTCGAAAGTAAGTAAAAGGAATGATCAAATTAAATAAAAGTTTTTCGCTAGTCTGTTCTCCCTTTTTCTTATAGAATTCGAAAATATCAGCTGCTATTTACACATTGCTGGATTTCCAAAGTCGGTCCAGTCCATGATGGACAGGCAAATAATGTGATTTTAAAAAGTATTATGCACACACAAACATGTATATTATCATATATATATATATATACACACATATATACACATATATATACATACGTACATAAATACACACACACATACATACATACATACATACACACATATATACATACACACACACATATATATATATACATACATATATACACATTATATATATACATACATACATACACATTATATATATACATACATACATACATACATAAATAGTGCTGTCAAGCGATTAAAATTTTTGATCAAACTAAATACATGGTGTGGCGATTAATTAATCACATTTAATCTCACATACATACACTTAGAAGAAGCAGGGTTTTTTTACCATTTATTATTGAATACAAGCCTATAACTTGGGCTACAAATGTCATGACATTTTTATCATTGACTGAACCAAACCTATGGATTAGGTTACAGTATATGACAGTTGTAAATTTTGATAAACTACGTCTCCTCTCTCTCATACACTTCAGCTACAGCGCTGAGACTCCGCCCCTCTGGAGGTCTGGTTGGAGAAATCTTATGTTAGAAAGCTAACTTCACACAATTTCCCAATGGGCCAAATGTTGAAATAAACATGTATTTGCTACGTGTTGACTTTCGCCTCACATGGCCGTGCAGCTGCGCTCCGGAGAGAAGCGAGCGTCTTTTCCAAAAGGCAAATATTCCCCTTCAGAGCCAGAATCTTCAAACACATTCACATGACATCCCTGACAAATTTTTATTAGCCATTTTATCGCTTTTTTTCTTCCAAATCTCACTGAACTGAACCGCGCTCTCACGCAGCAGTGATCTGAGACTGAGGATCTGAAATTCCCCTGCTGTTTATATATATATATAGTTTTTCATTAGTTCAAATATTGCATCATTTAAAATGCGGAGAACTATCTTGCATTGTCCGTCCAAGCGTATCATTACTAAGTGTTAAGTAGGTTGGCTGCAGATAACTCATTCTATGCTTTCACTACACAGACTACATGATCAATACATGCTGAAGTCTGTAATCAGTTTCAGGGGTAAAAGAGTCTACTCTTGGCACAAAAAGATCAAATTACACGACAAATAAACCATTAATCACACTCTAAAAGTAATAGTAAAGGTGTAACACATTTCACTGGACTCTGCAGAACGCCTGATAGAATATGGTACCTTCAGCAAACTGGACTTTTGGCCGCCTTTAGAACCTATTAACACAGCATGATCTGAACCTGCTTATTTACTAAGCTTCATGATCCTACCGAGCGTAAATGTATTAATAAACCAAATGGGTTCAACCTGCTCCTTTTATATAACACACAATCTATCCAAATCTACTGGACGTTACAGTAGTTTGGATAAATGTCTGTGGAAAGTCTGTGGAAATGGAAAAAATAATAAAATAATGGAACCTACCTTGAAATGTTTTATTAGTGGTGACCCCTCTATCCAGTCCTAAATTGAGAGAAAGACACAGCAAATGGGCAATAGGAAAAATGGTCCCCTGTTAAAGTTCGGCAGCCGCTGCGCAGGCGGTTACAGTTCAACTTTCATTGATCTGTGCCTCGTATAACTCACTACCTGTAAATATTGAGACAGATCTTGAGGACACGGACATGAAGAGTGAGAGGTATGCATGAGGGTAGAGACGTGAGCCTGTGATTATGTCAAATAGAATGGACTGTGACATGATTTAATATGGGAGTGAAGCAAACATGGTTACTGGAAGCACTGCGGGCAGTTACTGGACAAGAGTCGAAGCCATTTACGAGAAGCACTTTGGTCATTTGAGGGGGGAGATGAAACCACAGAGCTGCTATGTCTATATGAAAATGGGTAGATTGTGAATCTTGCTGCTGGAGATTGAGATCCTTTATCCAGCCAATGGTCTGCAGAAGCAGCCACAGCGATCCCTCAACTGAACATAGCTGAGAAGCAATTAATGGTAAACAGTGGAGAAGGACTTTGCTCTATTAGACCACTATTTCTAGTGGCTGGCATAGTCCTACCTAGTGAACCTCCAAAGGAACAAGCAGATAAACTGATTATTTCACTCTTACTCACATGGGGCATGCTAATTCTTAATACACCGCACAGCTAATCCTTTAGTATTCCCCATTAGAAAAGAACAAAAGAAAGAAAAAGGTCAAGATAGCAACAACTAACATTTATGATCAGTTTGTTTCTTTACTTCAAATCACTGAAAATGTCCACTTTTGACAACATGAGAATAGAGGGGGGGAGGATCAAAGTCTGAAAAGTATAAAAGAAAAAAAAAACAGAGAGCAAAAACATACAGTTAAACATCAGGTTCAGAGGAGAGGAGAGCTTATTTTTACTTGCATCCCTAACGAAGCTCAAACAATTGACCTAACGGGATTTGTGGCTAGGCCAGCTTAAACTTGTATAAGCAAGTTATAGGAAAACAACTACTGATCAAATAATTCCTGTATATGGATGTTATGGATCTAGAGTCAGAAACTGTAATGGTCATGTGAATTCCAAAGCATAATTTTGACTGACACAGTAATCAAACGTGACGTCAGGAAATGTTGTTCAACTCTGCCCAGTGTTCTTACTGGTCTGGTACTTGGCCATATTAATACAGCCTTGGTAAAACCCCAACTGTCTTCATGTATCAAATAGTACAAACTGGAAATTACTTGGAAATTAAACTGCTTTTTAACTGGAATGTCCAATGTTCATATAGATGGCATTCTTATAATCAATTTAATTGGTTAGTTTCTAAGTTATACAGTGTATATATCATGAATATAAAAGTATTACTACAGGTATACACAAGAGGTTAAGTCTGGAAACAATTTAATATATGTATAAATTCTTTGTTATAATAAAATGTAAATCCCCTTTGACCAGGGATTCATGACCTATTATTTTAACCCTGCTCATTGACAACCTATTGTTGGGTCTGTCCTAATATAGCATGGTTTTTAGAGCATTCTGCTGAAAACAAACAAATAAACAAACAAAATACTCCAAAATCATCCCACTGCTTCATCAATACTAACACCTTCGGCCAACAGACAATACTTGGAACATACTCACATTTCATATCATTAAGGTCCATTTGCTTAATCAGAAGTACAGCTACTTGTGGCTTAAAAAGCTATGAAAATGTATATCAAAAAAGATGAGGGCTTGTGGCAAAACATAATACTAAAATGAAAATCCATTAATACTGCATAGTTTTGAGTGAATCTGGTGTGCAGTGACATGATTGACAAGGTCTTGTCTGTGATCCTCACAGTGTTTTTTTTTTTTGTTTTGTTTTTTTTTTTTGGTGATTTTGATCTATTTGGAAAGTGTAAACACTACACCAGAACCATGCTTGGCTCAACATTCCTGAGCAGTTCTCCTTATCCACTCATCTAAAGAAACCATTAGTTTGTACAGGAGAAGAATTTACATCCTTGATTTTTTTTACTGTACATAAACATCAGCTAGTGCAGTCATGAGTTCCATACACAAACTGTAAAAACTGTAAAAATGACTCTTCTGTGAAGCTGATCTGTTGATTGCGATTTTATGAATTTGTGCGAATTATTTGCAATATTGTGTTAAAGATTGAGGCACTAAGTCCACCTTGAATGGCTTGGAGTTACGCAAGCTTCCTCCAAACGGCTTGGAGGGGCATAAGAACTTTTCTTTTGCCTCAACTGGAGACAAAGCTTTTTTCATTCTCAGGAGTAGGAGGAAGAGGTGGAGGAGGAAGAGGTGGAGGAGGAGGAGGAGGAGGAGGAGGAGTGGCACAAAGGACAAATATTTATGAGACACTCAGTATCAGAACTGCTTGTGCTGGTTTTGAAAGCTTGCTTAAGCCAGCAGCCTGATGGCACCGTTCTCTGAGCCCAGCAGAAGGAGCCTCTTGGTGGGCAGCACTGCCAAGCTGGTGAGCGTCCCGCGGAAGTTTTCCGAGCTGAGCTTGGTGCTGTTGGCTGGGCTTGCAGAGATGTCCAACACGGAGTATATCCCTATCTTGTTGGCTACAGTGCCTGCCACAATTTCAGCGCCATAAAGGTCGAAGGCATGAATGGGGTCAGAAGGAGTCCTGTACTGGTGAAGAGGCTTGTGCTCCAGATCCTTCCACACCGTCAAAGTGTGATCTGTAGAGGAACTGATCAGCAAATTCCCCTCTGCTGCCTGCAAGACCAAAACAAAAGCACACACACATGAAAAAAAATGTTTGGCAATCAATAAATACAAAAGTAGAAGCAGTCTGGCTGGTGCACAACAATCAGTGTGGTTCATATAAGTCTTCCTAATAAGTAACAAATGTCCATATTTGTCCAAACGGGGGTTGCAAATGCAGAGACGAAATCCTTGACCCCGATAAATGGGGTTAAATAAAGTTTGTTTTGCAGTAGTTGCTTGTTGACTGCTTCTGAACAAATCGACAGGGTACAGCTTCTGCTCACCCTGTAGTGAGCTGGGCTGCAAATTTATAAACTGAAAAGAGTAATGAAGGAGGGTCTACTTTATTAACTTTCAGATCCCAAAGTTCCACCCACCTCAAAAAAACATGACCATGATCAACTGTGTCCTAAAACTCTAAGAATCAACAATCAATATTTTATATGTTAGTATGTTATGTGGAGCATTGATTACGTGCCTTGTAAAGCAGAACAGGTCAGTTTGGAGGAGGATTCGAAATGGTTTGTTTTAGAATCTGAGAATTTTGTAAACACACAGTTTAGAAATCCTTAACTTAGGTTTCAAAAGATATTGCTAAATGTCTCGTTAATGTTGAGCAAGATGTGTTCATGTGAATTCCTCTTACTCACATCTGTTAAGACATCCAACCTACAAATAACTACTGCAGTCCCAGGTATATCTGACTCATTTAGTGGACTATGACCTGCATGACCTCATTAGTGAATTCATTAATTCTGCATGAACATGCACGAAAACACCTTTTCACAGACCTTACATCAGAGGAGAATACATTCCAATGTTTTTTTAGGAAGCACATGCCCCCACCTTCATTTGCAGTATATCCCCCTCGTGAGCAGGCCAGCCTCGCAGAACCAGTCCAGTCCGCACATCCAGCAACACTATGAATCCAGATGAGAAGCCAACTGCAATTGTTCTTCCTCCAGGACTCACAGCCAGGTAGCGAATCAGACCGGCACTCATGTTATTATGGGCCAGGCGGAATTCATGCTACGATTAGAGCAAAAGCAGAGTTCAGCTAAAAGATAACCAATAGCAAAGAAGTGCCCACTCTCCCATATGATTCAATCAATCAATAATCTCGGTTCAGATCCTCTGAATAGAAGAGTATTGACCCCAGACTAATGAGACAAGGATGATCAGGTTTGCATACCTGTAATCCAGGCTTGCGTGGGTCTATAAAGCGAAGGACAGAGTCAGCGCTGGCAAACGCTACACTGCAGTGAGGGGCCGGCATGGCAGTAACAGCAGTGATGGGGTTCTTCCCATCAAGAGCTTCATAAGAACGAATCTGTTTGCCTTCACAGAAAAAGGAATAAAAACTTAAAACCAATAAATCTGCACAGTATAAATAAATCCAGTATTGCAAATATAAAGTATGCTTTTTGCAATGTTTTATGATTGTCAATGTAAAACTTTTCATTGCAATTTTTCCAGCGGCACTGATACGTACATAAAATGAATTTACTATTGACAATGAATTATTCTTCTGGTTCTCATCTTTACCTAGTACTAGATTGAAGTTCCAAAATGTAACTACTGGTATTTAAACAGCCACCACAAAGAGCTTAGTAAATAAACATGCTCCAATGTGAACATTTTCTTACCAGTGAACTGATCCCAGAGGTGTACGGTGCCATCACAGCTCACCACATTCTGCAAGGCCTCCAGCTGTGCAACAGAAAACACAGATTTTCGGTGGTCCGTGTAAGTAAGCCGGGGCTCCACCTCTCGTGTGCCATCACCATGATTATACAGTGGCCACAGCTTGACTGTTTTGTCTTTGCACCCTGACAGAAAATAGTCCTCTCCTGCCAGCGGAGCCAGACACTTAACCGTGCTCGAGTGGCCCATGAAGCTCTGCAGGCGGATCTGGTGGAAATGAAAGTGCGAGTCCTGCTGGTTCATGCCGATCTCATATTGCCAGTATGCAAGCCAGTTCCCTTGCAAAGAGCGGCTGGTGCGTGGAAGCTCCTGCTTCAGCGCACTGTCCTCTGGGGTGTGGCCCAGCACCCAGGAGGAGGAGGAGAGGGAGAAAATGGGGCCCGCCGCTGTGGTGCTGGTTTGTGGAGCGTAGCTGATGTGAGGTCGGCCCCAGGTATCCAGAGAGGACAGATTCGGGCTCCCCCCCGACTCAGCATCTCGTGCTACTTGTATCCGATTCCCAACTAAATGACTACCAAAGGTTCCAGACTCAGGAAGGGTGTCTCCGCTGAGAGGAGTGGAGGTAGAGGAGGGGGCCGGGAAAGGGCTGCGGCCCAGATGGTGGCTCATGCCTGGAGAAAGGCCCGCAGAGGAAGCAGCAAGCTCTGCTCTCTGACCACTAGCTAGGTTGGACTCGGGGCTTCCTGGACTCGCTTGAACATGGTAAGACTGAGCCAGCCCCCAAACTAATTCATGGTTTGGAACCAGTTTGCGAATCACTGCATCTCCTAAAAACAAATCAACAAAAAAAAAAGTGAGTACACTGGGTCCTCGGGTTACAACAGTCTCGACAAACAAAGTTTCAAGTTTATGATGCCTACTCCCTCTCGGCTTACATCGTTGTCCTCATACATACAGACTACAGACTACCTGGGTGACCTAGTTTGGTTGCGTGAGGTGGAATCAGAGGCGCATCTTGTCAGCAGGTATGGCGGGCAGCTGCTTGGGACCCCCACGCCACTAGATGGCAAAAGAGAGCTGACACTTTAAACTATGGTAAAAGACTTGTTGGGGGGGGCCCAGGGAATTTTTGCTTGGGGCCCCAACAGACCCTAGAATCGCCTCTTGTTGGAATAATATGCAGTAACCTGGCATATGAGTGAGCTTTCCTTTACTTTCTCTGTAGCTTAGTTTTGTTTTTATGACTGTTAGGATGGGTAAGTGACTTGGGTGTGTTTAGACTAACACCAAATTTTGAGTTACATCACAGTTGAAGGGACCCACTGTATGATCATTCAATCAAATCCTTACATTCTCTGCTATTTTAATTCAAACACAATTTTATAAGATCCTCCTTTTTTCCCATCCAACAACACATGCCTAATTTGGAAATTAATTCTAAGTTTGGAATCAATAAAATCTAACAAACATGCCTATTATAATTCTATTTACCAATAAGACAGTAGAAAGGGATGTAGGATGCATATGCCATCTCTGGGTTGAACACAGCCTGTAGTTCTTCTAAAACAGCAAGTTCACATGTGACCTCCGATCCCTCTGGAGTACAGATGTCAATGTACGTGTACTCTCCCACTTCTCTTCGGTTCGCAGTCGCCATCTACGCAACAAAAAAATATCGTGTTTTTAATTATTTCGGTACATTTTTTTAAATAATGTAAAAGATAAAGAAGAACAGGACTGATACAACAAAATCAGTACAAAGTAAAGTAAAGCAGCCCCTTATAGTCCCGCATGAGCTCAACATAGCACAGCACACAGTGTGAAATTTTCTCTCTGCATTTAACCCATTCACCAAGTGAAGCAGGGGGCTGCCACCAATCAGGGTCGACTGGGGAGTAGTGTTTGGGGACAGAATTTTGCTCAAGGGAACCTCAAGTGGTCCCACAATCAATCCTAGGAAGACAGGGGTAACTCACTAACCACTAGGCCACCAGCTGAGAGAGTGAGCTGTAAGCCGAATAACATTGCTCTAGTGTAATAACTTCCACACACCTGGCTCTGCAGACTGTGCAGCAAGGAGAAGACCTGAAAGAACTGGCAAAGTGTGTCTGCCATGTGTTGCTGCACCATCTCCCTTCCAATGCGCAGACAGATCAATGCCATGAGGCTCAGTGTTTTCAGACATAGTGCTGAACGAGTCTGCACTCCACTTGGAAAGCTGCATGCAAGGAAAAGCCAAATAAACAGAGGTAATATTATAATATTTTAAGCTTATTGAAAAGAAAGGTGATCTCACTGTATTTGAATAGAGGTCATGTGAAAACAGGAAAGTCTTATAAGAAGCTCTGTTATTTGAGACTTTACCCCATTTTCGGAGAGGTGAGCAGGTCAAGCAAGGGAAGCAGCACATCCTGACTGATCTTCATCAGCATGTCCATTAGGGTGGTGTCTGACAGGAAAACTATAATCTTCTGAGTCAGCACAACAGCACCAAGCAGGCCTGCTTCCTTACGAGTATTCAGACGGCAAGAAGAAGGGGGAGAGACCTGGAAAGGGTTCAAAGAAAATTATTAATGTTTAAATTATGATTTTAAATTATGGTTGGGCAACTCTAAAAACCATTACAGCAGTGATGCGGCAGTGTATTATCAATAAATATGTTCAATGGATAACAAGGATAAGGCTAATTCAAAAACACAGAATGCATTTGCAATATATTATCAGAGTCAAAGATTTACAGAATTATGATCATGCTGTGACAATTACAGTCATACTTTTAACTTTTTGTTTGACAATCATTTTTGATTTAGCAAGAAACGTATTAATCAAAAATTGTATTCCTCATTTCACCAATATTTTAAATCAAGCAGTTGCCGACAGAAAAAAATATCACATAATAACGTAATCTGTCATCTCAACCTGATGAAGTTTGTCTACTAGGTGGCATTTAGCTACATGTTTTGATATGTTCTAAGACATGTGGCTGACTGAGTTTACAGAACCTTTAAATATATAAAAACCTATCCAACCCACTCCCCCCCAATAGTTATCTGCTATTGTGCATCAACACTATATGGATTTAGTTGTGCACTTCTTCTCAGTGAAGGACCCAACACAAAGTAGAATGCCTAGTGAGTAAAACACTTGCTTGTGAACCTCAGTGTCTCCAGAGGGACTGTCCCTGTAACTAATGATTGTAAATCGCTCTGAACAAGAGTGTCAGACATAAGCTTCATTTTTTATCAATTAAATTGATCACCAAAAATGTTTCTGTCCTAAAAATCTGCTAGTGACACAATCTATGATTTGAACAAAAGGTGGTAGACAGAATCTTACCAGGTAGCCGATGTAAGGCAGGTACTGGTAAGTCAGAACCGGTTCTCCGTACAGATGGGCAATATAAATGAGACAATCGAGAACTGGCTTTGCCGTCTGGTCACCAACGATCGGTTTCTTCTCATACACACTTCCTACACTGTCTAGACTACTCTCCCCATTAGCAGATGGCACAAATTGGTGTTTTTCAGGGCCTTCATGATGAAAAAAAACAGAAGAATTGTAACATATTTAAAATAAATGCACATTGTTCAGTGTTCTGTACAGCCGTAAAAGTCATGCAAGGTAATACATACAAAATATACAGTCGACAATATATTGTCCTTACCGATGTAGCAAGAAGTTAGTAGACGTAGCAGATTACGTGCTACATAGCGAGAGGTAACAGTGGGCCCCAATTTAGCAACCAGCCATCTTACCGTCTTACATACAGTATCTGATCAGAAACAAAATACACCACGTTAATGCCATTTATACAAAATGTATAATGTTTAAAGATAAAAATAGAAAAAAAACTCACACACATGCATCTTACTACTTACCCAATAATATCTTATGTTCTTTCTCTTCCGAATCTTCTGATGGGTCATGCTCATCTTCCTCTACCTCTATTCTTTTCTCTCCTTCTCCTTGTACCATTCCATTCATGAAATCACCCTCTTGAGAACCCACTGTTACTTCAGACTCTTCGGTGCAGCCAGACAGAGTCAATTCAAGACTGGGAACCTTCTGTACTGTGTCCTCCGCAGTCACATCGTCGTCCTCCAGTTCTCCTCCTTCTTCCCCATCACTGCTCTGCTTTAGGTCCTGACTGCTGTCAGCGGACTTTAAACTCGCACGATCCTTGGTGGAGTCTCCATCCCCGATAGATACTTCACTTGCACTACTCTTGTCACTTAGTTTCCCCACACTGAGGGACTCTTGGTCTTGGTCTTTGCTTGCAGAGTTCTGGCTCTGCTGTTTAGTGGAAACTCCAGCTGCTGGTACAGATGAGCCATTATTAACATAAAAGCCATTTGGAAAGTCTTCACCCTCAGCAAGAAAGACCTGGTCATTGAGACTGATGCCTGAAGAGTAGTCTCCAACACCACCCACACATCCACCGCCTCCACTACCTCCACCCACTTTGCCACCTGAGGCAGCTGATGATGGCCGACCATCTTCACACTCATAGTCCTCCTCTTCTTCTCCCACAGCACCCCTTAAGACTTTAAGTCCACTCCACTCATTGCCTGTACCCGTGTTGCAACTTTCAAACCCAGTGATCACCTGCAGGACATGAGGTAGGAGGCTGGAGAGGAAAGCATGTAAGCCGATACGCACAATAAGCTGTAGCACGAAACAGTCGGTGTAGAGGTAGAACCGGCCCCGAAGGCAGTGGGGATTTTCATATACACCTATCAGCGGCTTCATTAAGTACTTTGAGGCATTGCGGGGCCCGAGGACCCTGGAGACTGGCTCAAATAAGTACCAGGCAGCATAAACAGCTGTAGATTCCTCTGTCATTAAAGCCAGCACAAAGGGTAAGAGGATCTCTAATCCCTCCGCAGTGATATCACCTTGTAGAAGAGTCTGCAGCTGCTGCCACAAATTGAACACAATGTCCCGACCCTGAATGCTGTTGATGGACTCCATCTTGGATTGATAGGAGTAAATGAAGTGATGCAGGGCTGGGAAATATTCTGGAAAAGGTAATGGGGAGAGAAATGGACTAAGCAGCTGCCAGGGGTTTGGTGGTGGAAGACCCTCATATATTGGGTCGTACTTGAAGAGTAACGATGGGTAATTAGAGTGCAGCTTCAATGAAGCAGTCTCTGCCATGTTCTGGCGAATCTGCAGAAGGCTTTCGAGTGCATGATGAAGCGGCAGTGGGATGTCTCGAAGACTAGCAGAGCAAAGCTTCATTATCGCCTGGTACCGACCATGCAATGACGTGCCTGGTTTAACACCTCGCAATTTTGAGGAGTAAAATATTTCTCCAATAAAGACACCCAAGGCTTGCATGTCTCGATGAAAGAGTTCAGTAAAAGACAAAGGAGCTTTGGATACAGTGCTCAACTCTCTTCTGCCAGCATCCACTGAATCATGAACTTCGGAATGCAACCCTTTAAGCAGGAAGTTGCTGAGCTTCTCCAGCTCTTCCAATGGCTGTAAAGGTTTGAATCCTTCAGGCAAAGTTATTCTGCAATCATCTGTGTTAGAAGCAGAGAGACCTTCCTGTTTCTTCATCGTGGAGGTCCCTCTGGTAAGAATCGCACCCCTAATGCTAGATCCCAACACATTTGTGGCATTGTTTGATTCTCCTGGAAACGAACCATGAGAGGGAGACAATGCCAAAGCTGTGTGCTCTCCAGACGTCCTTCCTCCAGCAGAACTTCCAGCAGGCACGGGTACGTTGGAAGTGGTAGGAGCTGAAGAACTTAAAGAATCAAGTGCCTCTGTTCCTTGCTCAAGATCCTCATCCCGATCAACCACTGTCCAACCACTAGATTCACATCCTGTTGCCTCTGGGACCATTCCGTCTACGCTATTCATCATTGTTTCAAGATGTGGGACTTGCCAAGATGATATATTAAGTAGACGAAATTGGGGAGGTTCTGCTGGTGAATACTGGTAAGGTGCAAGGCGGGGTGGATGAGGTTGGTCAAACAACTGAACAACCCCGAAGCAAGTTAGATTTGTGTGGTTATCCACCAAGTGTAAGCATACATTCTTGGCTTTCACAGCTTCTTTGCCAGTCAGCTTGTAGCCAAATGTAAGATCAATCCAGTGGTGTAGCTGCTGAGATACTTCACGGCTCTCCAAGAGGGAACTGTGCATTTTAATAAATTCCTCATAGGAGTTGCACCATGGAGGTACTTCAAGGTCGGGCATATCTGGATGAATGGAGCGGAATATGGAAGGATCTGTGTAGAATTCCGGTATGCATTCATCTGGAGTCCAACTCTGAATGCGTTCCATGCTAGCAGGGTATTCATTTGGCTCCCACTGAGAACGAACATGGCTACAAAGAACAGATTTAGGGGTTCGTCTCGCTTTGTAGACATAGTAGGTGATGTCTGATAGAACATCTGAGATATGATGGGGTACATGGAGATGATCTGACTGTCCTGAACCACTGGGACCTCCTGAAGAATGATCAGTGGGGAATCCACCTCCACCACCCCCATTGGCTACTGCTGCTGCAAAGGCTTCTTTGGTCATTTCGTAAGTAAAATCCAACTGTTTGTCACCCTTATTGAGACGAAATTTTGACCTCCTGAGATCACGAAATCTTCCAGCTGGCACAGTGAAATCCACCACCCAGGGTAAAACCGGATGATAGTTGGGGTCCCCTTCACGCCTTCCGGCTAGTCGGTTCAGTTCCATCAAATAGGAGAAGTTGCTGACTCTACCGTGAACCCAGTCGAGGACCAAAGATTTGAGCTCATTCAGGCAGTCTTGGCAGTGCTGTTCATTCATGTGGGTTCTTACACTCACTGTGCCTTTTCCTTTTGTAAGTTTTGGTGCTTGTCTTCCTGCTGCATTTTCCAGTCTGACCCTGTCTTCGCCTAATTCTTCATAATGTGCTAGAGAGATCTTAAGGTGACTACAGAGCTGCTCATCAACAACTATGTCCTGCAAGGAGAGCTCTCCACATGACAGTCCGGATGAATGGCATTCTCGCATTGCTATGAGCACTTGGTACAAAATAAACAGAACTTTAGCATTGCTGTTGCCAAGCTTGGCTGGACTGTAGGTCACAATGTCATGAAGGGAGTACTGTGTGTATGGGAAAATGATGTACAGCACCTCCCCAGACTCAAGCAAGCATTCAGCTTGGAGAACATTTGGGCAAAAAGTGTCTGTATTTTGCTTGGGAACTGAGGAGTTGGACGACAAAGGACATTCTTTTTCCTTTTCTCTGGCCGGAGAGAGGGATGGTGACACTCGGTCAGTGGAGAGAAAAAAACAGCCAAACAGTTTCTGCAAAGCCTGGCGAACTGCATCAACGGCCAACACTTGTATTTGCTCGGTAGGTCCTGCATATGGCTGCACATAGTTCATGTATGCATCCTTCCACAGATTTCTATAATTGGATAAACAGAACTTCAGCATTTTCTTCAACACTTTACTTATAAAAAGAAATGTTTGTAACAAACATAGGTTAATCTGGCTCTTAATGGTATCTCAAACTGTGGCTCAAGGTAGGATCATATTAAGGATATTTCTAGGATAAATACATTGTATTTCTAGAATACAAACATTTAGGACATATAGGATATAAAAAGTCAAAGAAATCCGAAATCCAATTAGCACCCGAAAGCTAAAAATAAAGTCAAACTCCCACACATCACTGAATTTTTCATTTTTCTAATTTCATTAGAAGAGAATTTTCTGCAATATTCTACTAAAGCAATTCATTTAAAATTAATAATTTATTTAGACCTTTTTCCCTAACATTATACAAACCTTCCATAAGTGTGACCTATTTTCCTGATGGAAATTATTTAAGGTGATTGCAAAAATTGTAACTGACCACAGTTTTTCCACAGTTGTTAACCATGTGGTTCAGCGGGGATCAGTGGCGAGCGGCTAAACACAAACACTTATAAAGCATAAACACTTACAAAGCATAATAGCTCATTATTTCTATCTGCTAATTTTCCGTCATGATGCATTCAGATATTTTACCAAGTCTATCTTATATTACTCCTCACACTCATATTAATGTAAACAGAGATTTTGAATAAAAGAATGAATGAATATGTCTTTACAGGAAAAAAAAAAACTATTCTACTATTCACCAAGAGCAAGGTGTTCAAAATGTAAAAAGTTTAGTTAATCCATCACATGCATAGTTTCAGGTGTTTTTTTTCTGTTTTGTTTGAAGCTTTGATTGCTGCTTTGGATTTCTCTAACCTGTCTGGACACAAGCAAACCTTTCCATGTTTTGTGTTCATACTAGAAACCTTTTAACAATGAATGCTTTTGACATTAATATCTACATATTAAATCTTGATTAATACTGAGACTACTGTTCCACAGGTGATTCAATAATTAGACAGAGCAATATTTGTTGACCAACTATACCTGATGTTGCACTGGGACACTTCTTGCATCTGTCTCATGAAGGATTCTTGAGAGAACCCCTCCCACTGGCAGCCCGAGTCCTTCGCTAGCTTGTAGCTCAGCTTGCTTTTCCTCACGCCTTGAATACAAACACGAGTCCAGCCAGGTGGAAGCTTTACCTGAGAGCGCTGGAGGAGAGTGCGGATATCTCCATCACCCCCGCACTCGTAGCGAGCACAGCGAATCACTCTTCTGTCCCTCAGCCCCATCACCCAGCGGGTCGGAACAAGGGCCACCAGTTCATGGGGTCGCGTCCCGGGCCCAAGCTGCCGCTGGTCCACTCCTAGGTCTCTCTCAAATGCTGCAGCCAGCCACTCCATGACAAGCTCTTAGGGCGTAACCGAAACAAGTCACAATCTTCTGGAATAACCTTTACTCTGCTCCTCTAGAAGAGGAACCTCCTTCCGCACTATTCCCCCATGTGAGGCTCAGAAATAGATGGATCATTTGATTCAGTGAATGGACACTTTCTGTGGAAAGAAGACACAAAATGCACAAGAAATATACGACCATCAGGCTTTAATTAAGCATCTACAACATAGAAATCGTACTAACTAGGTGTATCGAAAATAT
Source organism: Ladigesia roloffi (assembly GCA_037577295.1). Classification (NCBI taxonomy): domain Eukaryota; kingdom Metazoa; phylum Chordata; class Actinopteri; order Characiformes; family Alestidae; genus Ladigesia; species Ladigesia roloffi. The sequence goes on from JBBKCR010000001.1 coordinate 19,791,206, forward strand.
CATCAATTCATAAATTAGTCTTGTTTATTGCTCAAACACAAAAGGGTGGGAAAGACTACTAGGTTCAAGAAGAGGACTCAAAAAAATGCACCACTGTATTTTTCTGGAAACACTGAATGGTGAAATATTCAAATGTAATAAAGCAAAATATATACACAAATATATATATATATATATATATCACAAAACCTGTATAAACTGCAACTTTGGACCAAATGCAAATGTTCCCACTAACTCAGTATATGATTACAATTCATTAAACCATATTTAAGCCCAACAGCTTAAACACAAGGCTGGTAAAAACTACAGGTTTCAAGAGAAGGACAATTGAAAGAAAATAAGTAATCAAACTAACGGACAATTCAAAAATACGAATGCTATACATACATGCATGCATGAATGCAAATATACATATTAAACCAGGCCTTACAGTAATAATCTGAATAACTTCGAGAGTGCCACCAGATAACTTTAGATCCAAGTGTAAAACAGGAAAATTATGTTGAAAAAGACAGCCCAAAATGTAACTTCTTCCAACAACTTCGTCTCAAACACTTAAATACGACCGGCTAAATTGACATTACAAACAAATTAAACACAAAAAAATGACATGTTACATTTCACGACACTAATGAAGAGGCGACTTAAAACACGTTGCTCCAAAGATATGAAGAGTAATGGAAAACAGTTGTGCAAGGCGATTCGTTTTAAAAATGAAGAAAAACTCAAAAAGAAGTAGTTAGTGATCTGTCCCTCTGTTCTGGAGTCAGTCCCTGTTCTGGGTGACAGGAGCTGTCCCAAGATTTCCTTGCTCCTAAATGTCCATTAAACACTCCGGCCAGGCCTGTTTTGTGAAACCGAGGGAAACTCACCTGAAAATATTTAATGTAGGACTTTAGCTCCTGACCAGGCGACAGTGTTTTTCTCTCTAGTCTGTAATGATAGAAGCCATGATGTTGATGTCGAAGAAACACGTGACTCTCCCCGCCTGACGTGCCGCTTTGTATGATCTGTAACCTACCCAGATTTACCAGCGCGTACACAGAAAAAGGCTTAGGCCTGAAAGATGGTTTACAGATCGTGATTTTGGTGTGACTGGTGCACGCTCTCCAGATCCACTCATGTGACTCTCTGTCGCCTGGTGTGAATATTTCGCTCTTTCTATTTTTACCGGTCTGGGGGAACTGGTTGAGGGATCTAACCGATAGATATCTAATCCATACAGTTAATGAAACCCATTACACGTATAGACACAGATTGAACTATGTACATTCGACGGTTTCTGGTTAAGGATTGATTATTAAAGTTAATACGTGTCAAGTGTTAAATATGAAATATCTCAAATATTTAAATGCCCTTTTTAACGTGCTACAAACAA
>JBBKCR010000001.1:19806097-19818340 GCA_037577295.1 Ladigesia roloffi
CTTTCCTATACAGCTTCCAGTTTAGATAGATGAGGTTTTTGTTATGATATGATTGATGATCTGTAATTATCCTTTGCACTTGACCTCAAGTGTATATGTGTGTGTGTCTCTATAGACAGTCTAAAATTATGATTTTGAGTTTTGTTTGTTTTCGTGCCATCTCATGAATTTTTCCATCCGTTCAAGGCGAAGGCAGGCATGATGATGAACATCATAGGGATCATTTGCATCACGCTGTCCATAAACACATGGGGCAACGCCATGTTCCATGTGGACTCTTTCCCCGCATGGGCAAACAAGACGAGTGTGTAAGAGCCCCGACCAGCCGGAGTGAAAATGCACAGCAAAACAACTCATCATCCTAAACACGCTTTTATACCTCAAGGACCTCATCAAAGGAGTCGTCTTTCAGATTCCAGCAGCCGTTGATGGCCTGACGTTCTTCCAGAGGTGCCATCACAGGCCCCAAAGGGCCCGAATCACCAAGCAGCATTTAAACCTGCTTTCATCATTGTGGGGAGTATTTATGTATATATATATATATATAAATATATATTCTGAATGAAATGTCTAGTCCCTCAAGTCAGGGTTTTATTTGAGTTTGTTTAAATATAATGTATATTTAAAGTACGTAGTATATGTATGGAAAATGATCATTAAATCTAGCCCGGTGAGTTGTCAGAGGACTGTAATTGTAATCATGGATGGGTGTTTACTGTGTGCAGAAAGATACTGTTTACAAACACATGTGGCTCCTATGTCAGCACCCTGTATTTTCATATGAACATTCTAAACAACTAATCTGCATTCAGTAGCTTGTTCAATCAGGACATGGTTCTCAATTTATCATCAGTGTTGTATATAGAATAGTAGCATACAGTAAATGTACAGTAGTGTTAACTTACATTATATGGACAAAAATATCGAGGTGCTTGATTGTTACACCAACAAGGGCTTAAATGACATTGCATTCAATCACTTAGAGTTTAATATGGAGTTGGTCCCCCTGTGCTGCTAGAACAGCTTCCACTCTTCTAGGAAGGCTTTCCACAAGATTTTGGAGTTTCTGTGAGAATAAATTTCCATTATTTTTTATAGCATTTATGTGATCAGACACTGATGTTGGACAAGAAGTTCTGGATCACAATCTCCGTTCCAGTTCATCCCCACGGTGTTGGGTGAGGTTAAGGTCAGGACTCTGTGTGACCAGTCAACTCATCCAGCCACATCTTTATGGAGACATGGTAATGCTTGAATAGAAAAGGTTCTTCCCTGGAATCATGGTGTTGTCTAAAATCTAATGGTACACTGATGGGTTAAGACTGACCTTCACTGAAATAAGAAGCCACCTAAGTTTTGTCCCAATACATTTGTCCATATAGTGATATACTGTACAACACTGCAAGTCTTCAGAACTTCACTGAAGGCCAGTATTAATGAGGCTTCACACATATAACCTTTCATGACGGTCATACCTTTACATAAACCTTTAGAACCCTTTAGAATCAGGTGTCATGTTTCAATGTCCTTCCACCTCAAACAACACTTGGTAAAATGAGTTTTTATAAATGTTTATACAGATTTGTGGTAAAAGGTTTATGGATGGGTCCTGTAGCCTTAAGAAGTTTGGCCTTCACTGAAGCAATACAGAAGTTTCTAATGGTTACAGAACAGTAGTTGTGCATTTCAATGAGAACATTTTGTATCGTCAAGTGTAAAATACCAAGCGTTTATCATTCCCATCAGTAAAAGCTGAATTCTCTCAAGTAGCCGAACACTGACTCTGTGCCTTGCTGCAGACGTTCCAGCTGTAAGTTTCTGAAAACACTGTGTACTTTTTTGTACTTTACTTGGCACACCTTTTGTTTCATGTTCAAGTAAAACCTGTGGTGCATTTGTTTTTGCACGATGGAACAAGAAGGTTCTCAGTTCGAGCATCATGTGTCCTAATGTGTCAACAGTGCTGCAAACATACTTTATGTATACTTGAAACTTGATTTAAAGTCTTGGAGAATTTTAATGTGCAATTTTGTTCGTGATTTGTTTATTGTTTTCTCATTAAAGCCCCAATGATGAATATCCAAATGAGCACTTGAGAACTAGTGGAGTTTTTCTTTTGGAAGGTGCAGTAGAAAATGTTGGAGCTTTGCTGTTTTAAATCATTTCTGTTACAGAAGGAAACCTGGCCTGTTAGGTTCAATGATGCTCGACTAGCACTTTAAATGTGATGCACTAGTTTGGGTATGTGAAAGGAATGTGGTGTTTCATTTCTGCTGAAGAATAGCAACAGGATCATTTAATTAAAACCAGTTAATCAAGCAGAATCTTTTGTCATGTTTCCTGCTTTATAAGACTGCTTTATGTGCTGTTCAGGTCAGCATACAGCATCAGTTTAAACAAGAATTATGGAGGCATCTGTACTATGCAATAACTATGGAAAACATGGAAATTCCCTAAATGTTTCTTCCTGGCTTTCTGTCATGTTTTGGAAATAAATATAAAAAGCACCAGCAGAATGTGTAGGTGTCATGAGTGAAAATCTTTGGAACCAAATGTCTTGACAAGTCAGTGAGGTGTTTTTCTTGACCACATGACCAGTACTGTATTATCTGTGGTTACACTGAAGAGTAAAAGCAGAAGTGGCACTTTCTGTTCAAGGGTATTCGTAAGGAAAAACATCTGCTTTTCCTCATCTGTGTTATATTATAAGATTGAGATTATAAGATTAATATCAATGAAATTATAAATATTTTCTTGTCTTCTCTTATTAAATGTCTACATGTCAATTTCATAACACATTACATAACCCATTACATAAATATATAATATATACATTATATACATCTATTTTGGTGAGCATGAAGGAGAGAAGACGAAAACACACAGATCTTCAAGCAGCAGTGTTTCAACTTGGTGTAATGTGCCTTCATACTGGACACAGAGTCTGCGTCTCGTCTGTCAACCCTCTCCCTCTGTCAACACACCAGGGGAGGGTGACTGATGAGAAGGTATCAAACACATCAAAAAGCACACAAAGATACATATAATAACAGACAATAACACATAACACACATCATCCCCTGCAAACTTGCCCCAAAACACAAACAAACACACATAATTGGGTGCCACTGTGACATGCCCGCTTATTACATTATATATATATATATATAGACAAGGCAGAACAATAATTGACACGTCTATCAATTTCATCTATTTTATTTATGTTAATTTTAGAATCGCATTCTTAGAACACTATGGGTTGGTTTCCCAGACAAGGATTAAGCCTAGTCTGGGACTTCCTGTTCCTCTTCAACTGAACATTTTTATTCACAGCACTACATAATCCAGGACTAGGCTGAATCCCTGTCTGGGGAACCGACTCAAAATGTGACAAATAAAATATGACTGAAAAATTATGCATCAACACATCTTTAAACCAAACCGATCCAAATAGATCATCTGCTTACACAAATGTTGGTTGTACTCACTGATGGCTTGCAGAGGATTAACAAGCTACTCTCTGCTGCTTTTCTCCAGGGTCAATAAAGTTTCCTGATTCAGATTCTTTGTACTCAAGCACATTCATTGATTAATTTTCTTATACTGAACAAGGGCGCTGGCAGGGGGAGCTGGAGTCTATCCCTGCTGTGATAGGGCGCAAGGTGGAGAAACACCTCGGACTTTACCTGAATATGTGTTTAGGCTACTTTTCCCAAAGTTGCAATATATGGAGCTTTTTTTGCTAAGAGAAATGGGAAATGGGACATCATTAACCCTATGGTAGTTTTAGCAATACCAATGATCACTTAAACCAGAGAAAATCAGACAGGGCCATGTAGTGCCTCTCTGTTATGGGGAATTGTCACTGCCCAAACAAAAATCTTTACAGGAGGAGCAGAAAAATGTATCAAACTTAAACGTATTAAACCTGTCTCTTCTCTCTTGTTGTCTTTAGTCTACTGTATACTGTATACAACATTGTAGTGTGGCTACAATAATAATAATAAGATATTTTTGAGATATAGTATATTGCCCCCTCCCTAGTAGCAGCATATCAATATATATAATTTACTTCTTTTTACTCTGAGAAAATTTTGATTGAGCAGGATTGGGCTGGATGTGGCCCCCTGTAGAAATATCCCCACCTATCATGTTTTATTTTAAGTGAAGTGTTTGTAAATGTAGATATATTTATGAACAAATAGGTTAATATATATGTCCCCACTTTTTTCCCTCACTGCTGTTCTGCATGAGTGCTGCTGGGTGATATTTAGTCTCAATGTCTAGTATAAATATATGGCTGAGATGACAATAAAGCTTTACTTGCTTACTTATTTCCATTGGTCAGTTGAAATCTTGATAGGATGTAATTGGCAGCTGCTGTTTTGGAGCTGTGACAGCAGCTTTCTGTTTCCGTTATGTTAAAGATATCCTTATCCATTATGGTAGAAACAGAACACGTTGGTTCAGTCACCAGACAATGAAACAGTCTGCTGCAAATTGACTTTTAAAAATAGAGGACACCAGTAACGGCGCATTACACAACCTTGACTTTGCAGAGTAGGACTGCTGCGTAGCCAGGAGACATTTTTAGGCATTTAATTAACTTCAAAGGCAACTTTCTATAACTGAAATAAAGTCTGAGCAGCAGCTGGATTATGGCACGGACACAAGCATGGGCCGAGAACACCAGCGTGTGCAGAACACAGTGTAACCCATAAATTCCGCTTACCAGCTCACAGTTATTTTATGTGGAACCAGCACTTTCATACAATTTATGTCTCTTTTTAACTAGGATACAGCCTTAATATAGACAGCGCTAGCACTCCTCAGGGATGTTTTATAGCTAGTGTCACACCACTAATCCAAATTAATCCACAAATGCTGAAAACCTCTGCATCTGGCCTCTAGCACAATAGGCAGAATACAAAATGTGGCAATGCAGTTAATTAAGTTCAAAAATTGTACTGGCCTTCATCAAGATAATTAAAATTGGCTTTGCGTAAAGAGTGATGTCAGCATGCGTTTCTAACAACACTTGTAGAGAAAACGTGGGAACATTCTGCTCCTACACATGAATGCGATGCACATCTGTCTCCAGAGGTGGGAAGAAACAAAAGGACAATACCTTTCATCAATTTTAATTATCACAGTTATAATAAAATATCTGTACACTCAAAAGGTCAGTTTTACTCCAAATTATATGAAAAAAACCCATAAATTTTCCCTCAAAGGTACAATATGGTCCTTAATGTCCAATCGTGTACCTTAAAAGACTCTTACAGGTCCCATAATATATGTTTGCCTTTTATTTTTTCCCTAAGCTCTACTTATGATGTTTATGTGATTTTATATACCGAAACAGGCTCATTTTTACATGGTCATTTTCAGACTATTTTTAGACCTTAAGTAAACAGGGTGCTGTTACTGTGCCTGTAAAAGTTTAACATAGAACCTGGGTTTTGATTGGCTGCCTTGTCCCATGCAATCCAGGCTGGATGGTAATGTGAGTGGGTGAGGCTAACCTCGTATAGGACTGTTTAGTGTGCATAGTTTTCACTGTAAGGACTCGGAAATGAATGTTAAAATTTGTGCTCTTTACCTTAAACTGCATATTTATACCCTAATAAAATACAAGCCTGGAATGAAGATAGGCTGTCTGAAGTTATTACCACTTTCATAAATATAATGGCAAAAAAAAGATAGCAAAATATCCCAAAGGCTTAGAATTCCAGTGACAACATTTTACTCTGAAAGTTACAGTTTTTCAATCAGTGTATTTTACTTCAGCATTTTCTCTCAAACCTTACTTACATTTAGAAGGATTTATTTCTACAGATCTGACCTCAAGGCGGTTTTCAGATCAGACACCATACAGAACTATAATGCCTTGATGCATTTATTTTCACATTTTTCCATTTAACCCATGATTGACTGTTTGTAAATCTTCGTGCAAACACAGGGTCTCACCAAAGGAGAGAAGTAGAGTAAGTAAGTTTATTTATGAAGTCTTTTTTACAGACAGATAGCGACACACTTATCACAAAGTGACACACTTATCCAGAGCAACATCAGTGCTCAAGTAGTCCATGTCTGTTCTTTATACCTGTAAGGCTTAGCTTAAATCAACTGCTTTTAATCAAATTACACACCTTAACAGACACTTGGAAAGAAAGAACTCAGAGGTTAATACACAAGTTAGGAAAAAGAAAGATTTTATTGCTTTACTGTTGGTCACACTTGTTCCTTTGGAACTTTGGTATATTATTCTAGACCAAATTGGAAACACAGAGCCTGACAAACATCAGTTCCCCTGCTGCTGGACACTGGGCGAGGGGCTGCAGTTCTAAAACTCACAGAGAATTTACATTTTTGGCTTTGTACTTTTTGGCATTTATTCGAGTCATTTCAAATAACAGTACTTTAACCTTAGAATGGATTAACCCTTTAATGCACAAGTTATTGGAACCCCCTCTAACACACAACATGGGTCCCAAATGACCCGCATTCATTTCCAATGTAATTCCAAGCATGGACATGGTTTTCTCTCTTACATCTTCTAAAAGCAATACATTTAACCCTATCATATTTTATAAGTTGATAAATTATGTAGGGTTTAAAGCATAAAAAATATTTTATTATTTTACGTTTGTATCTTATAAATAAACATATATTTGTAATTACTCCATTAATTTGCAGACATGGGTCGTAAGGGACCCGCATGTATTTTGAATGTAATTCCAAGCATGGCTTCTAAAATCAATACTTTTCACTTGTAATATTTAAAAATATTATAAATTAGATAGTGTTTTAAGCATAAAAACTATTTTTACTTTTGTATCTTATGTATAAACACAGATTTTGAATTTTTTTAATCATTACTGTTTATTAAAAGCTGAAAATATAATAATACATTTTGAAATGATGAATTATACTGATTTCAAACAATACTGCAAAGAAATTCAGATTCTTGCTTAATTTTAGATATGAAAAGAATGCAGGTCACTTGGGACCTATGTGTGCAAATATAATATAGGTGCATAAAAAGTGTCATAATTCAAGGAGTAACCATAAATGAATTAAAACAATGATTGTTGTTTGAAAAAAAAACTAAATAAGTGATGGAAACTTGGAATATAAAATGACAAAATCAATTATTTTTTAAAGGCTAGCTAAATAACACTAACCCTTCAACAAAACTCCTCCACAGGAAATTAATGTGGGTCACTTGGGACCCATGTGTGCAAATATAATATAGGTGCATAAAAATTGTCCTAATTCAAGGAGTAACCATAAATGCATGAAAACAATGATTGGTGTTTGGGGAAAAAAATAAATAAGTGTGGAAAACTTGGAAAATCAAGTATTTTTTAAAAGCTGAAAATATAATAATACATTTTGAAATGATGAATTATACTGATTTCAAACAATACTGAAAAGAACTTCTGATTCTTGCTTAATTTTAGATATGAAAAGAATGCTGGTCACTTGGGAAATATAATATAGGTGCATAAAAAGTGTCATAATTCAAGGAGTAACCATAAATGAATGAAAACAATGATTGAAGTTTGGAAAAAAACTAAATAAGTGATGGAAACTTGGTATATTAAATGACAAAAGAAGCTAAGAAACACTAACCCATCAACAATGCTCGATAGAAAATGAATGTGGGTCACTTGGGACCCATGTTGTGCATTAGAGGGGTAGTGACAAAAAAGTATTTTTATTTAAAAAGGTTTAGAAAGATTTTTTTCAAGTTTTGAAATGAACAAAACCAAGTTAATTGAGGACTTCATTGAGTGTTGGCTCATGAAAATGAGTTGTTGTAGACATATAAAGCAAATTACACTTAGCTGGGTCCCTTAGGACCCATGTTGTGCATTAAAGAGTTAATGGTCCTCTACCCACCTACACTTGTATATGGTACCCTTTTCACAAAGAGTGAAGCTGAAGAAATGATCAAATAATCTGTTATGAAGGTGACATGAACAATCATTCGAACAATAGCAAACCAATTCATTTTGCAGAAGCAATTACATCACATTTTTCACATCCGTCACAAACTCATTTCACACCTATCACAAACCCAACTTTCAAAGTGCATTAGAACTGGTTACTCATACATAAATGTCTGTTATTTAGTGCTTTGAGTAAAGAATTGGGACATTTAAGCTCAGGAGGAGTCCACTGATGAGCATGAATCTGTGGTAACTGTTCAAATAATGTTAATATTCAAATTCGTTTTATTCTTAAAACACATTCTAAATATTCTAAAAATATTATTATTCTGAACAAACTGCAATGTTCATATATTCCAAAGTCACAGACTTTTTAGAGGCCATCTGTCCATAAAAAAGAGACAAAATACCTGCCTCTAATAAAGTTTAAATGAACAGAGCAGTTCTCTTGTAACTTTAGTAAAAACTGTGATGTTTAAGGAAGAGACCAACAATGATCATGGAGGTGAAAAACCTTTGGAAAAGGTTGTTTTGGTCCAGGTTGTTGTTTTTGTTGTTGGTGTTGTTGTTGTTGTTGGTGTTGTTAAAGGCTTAAGTAAACTTGTTCGCCCACTATGATGCAAAGCTGTGCATCATGGCAATTTCACGGGATGACCTCACGAACACGAAACGGTCAGAGTCGGCGGAATAATAACAGCTCATCCAGACAAAAGGCGAAATTTCACAACCACATATTTATAATCTCCGGCTATGCGGCCGGGCCATTATAGCTTCAGTCCGGACAGGTTGAGACCAGGTGAGAATTTGCCACAGTTTTAGACTAATCCGGGAGGCTCGGTCACCTTTCTTCATCTGGAATGAGTCGTGCTGAGTCAGACAGGGCTGGCTAGTGTGTGCGGTGCAGCACAGACATTCCGCACTGAAATACACACGGCTGGCTTTTGCAGAAAGTGATTTTGAGAAAAACCCCGCCCTTGGCCGCAGAGTCTCATTTTCCTATTGAGGCAATTAAAAGGTCAGACGCCTAACGAGTAAGCGGTTAACAAGCGGTTGCCTGTGCAGTGGCTCTCTGATCACTATGATCATGAGTCTCTGGGGACAGAGGCAGATATAATTACAGTGCCTTTCTCTCATTTTCTGCTGCTCAAACACCCAGTTATTATCCTGCTGAAACAAGAACATGTGCCCGTGTACCCATTTGGGCTATATATACATAAAAGTATGAGTTCAAATTAAAGTAAGCATGGAATTCGCTTTGCTGAGGTTGCATGAAAAAGAACAATTCCAGATATGGACCTTGTAATGACCCCAGGGCAAAACTGCACAAAGAGGCATGGTCCTTCAAAATAAGTCTCCTCATTGGTAGAAGCAGTCACAAATCAGTCTTAATCAGTCTTGGAGAGTGTGCCTAAACTAACTGTACCTAATGTCCCCCAGTGTGGAACGACTTCCCTAAACATTTGAGGAAAACACAATTCTCTGTCTGCTTTAAAAAAAAGTACTTAAAACATTTCTTTGTAACTCTCCTTAATTTAATGTTTCTATTCTGTAACTTTTTTTCTGAATAATTTCTGTAAAGTGACCTTGAGAATCGTGAAAGGCACCTATAAATAACATGTATTATTATTATTATTATTTTTGTTTGTTTGTTTGTTTTTTTATTATTATTATTGTTAATAATTCACAATCAGATCTACATCCTGGCCATAAGTTTTATCATCCACACTGTAGAATTTTGGCCACTCACATAACAAAATATTTTATGAATGTCAATAGAAATTTCATCCATTAGTTACAAGATTTACTCAAACAGAATTTTTACCAGTCATATAGGTTTCCTACTATGGTTTGTTGGAACATAATTTGTCACGTTCATATGAATTCCATGAAAAAGATATAAGCAAAATGTCCTCTGGGCTAATTGGGGTCCATTGTAAATATCTCAATGGTTTTCCTCCTAAAAAGTAAAAGTTTATTAGCTAATATATATATATATATAAATATATAAATGTATATAAATGTTATATATAAATGTGTGTGTGTGTGTGTGTGTGTGTGTGTGTGTCTTTTCCCATATCCTTACTTCAAATCTATAAGAAGAGCTGTAGTTATTTGAAATCTTTTTACTTATTTTTTTCTTTCCCGAATGGACAAATAATTATCTAAATTTTACGAGTAAAAAGTATTTGTTGAAGCTGTTGTTAAAAGTCCAACCCTATGAGGCAAAGGTGAGCATCATCACCCTTTCATGTGGTCCTGGCAAATATGTGGAAATATCCTGTAAGCTGTGGAAAATCTGCTAGAAAATGTATTTTGGCCTCAAGCACAGTGAGAATGTTCCTCAAGTAGTGTAGTTGGGAGCCCAGCTGGACAATTGCAGGATTTGGTTGCATTCTGGAGTCACCCAGTCTCCACAACTACAATGAGACACCACTTCCACGCTACCAAAGTGTCTGAAAGGCTCGCCAGAGAAAAAACTGCATCTTTGTCAAACCACAACTGTAGATGTGTGGATTTCCCTAAATGTCACTGGAGCTTGGGTTGTGTGGTCAGAGAGACAAAAGTGGAGTGTTTTGGCAGGAAATGTGCAGTTGGCATAAAAAGAATCAAGGTCATGTGGCAAATAACCCACAGCCCATTGTGAAGTATGGTGGTGGATCGTTTGGTTCTCTGGAATGAGAGAATATTCTGAGAGAATTTTTAGATGCAGTCATATGCGAAAATTTGTTCTAGTTCTAGTTACATGTTTTCTGACTGAATCAGAAAGCTTTATTAATCCCGGAGGAAATAGCTTATATAAATGACTGTAAAGATGCACAGAGACACAGGGACAAGAATATGTCAAAAAGCTGTCTAAATAAAATATAAATCCAAATAGGTAGAAAAAACTACATATGAAATGCTACACACAGAAACCTTGGTGCAAATACTTTAGAAATCTACCGACACAAATGATTGGAGTATGTTATTGCAGTTAAAAGGACACATTTTAAAAAATGTGTTTAGGAATTTTTTTTGCTTTTGCAGGAAAAGAAAATCGTAATCATTTTAGTTACGACCACACACACTGACTGAACACCAAAGAAAAGTTTACAAGTGAGAATGAAGGATTTATATAGGTTTTGTGTTCCCCCACTTCACCAAACATAACAGAAGACTGTGCTGTTATTTTTCTATTGACAATTCAAACTGATCAACTACTGCTGTTTTTCGAAAAACCTTTCTGTACATTTAAAGCTGCACAGTGCAGATACGCACAAGTCCTGTACACTGAAACATCAGCTGTGCTGGATGAGTTTGGAGTTCACACGAGGGGGCGCTGTAGGCCAGAATTAACATCAGAGCCTGCACCAGAGCCGCTCTGGCCTGCACAAACCCTGCAGTGACGCCAACCAGACTGCAGCTCCTGAAGACATCGCTCCATCTTCTGGCCATTTTGTGGAAAGACATGTGGACAAAACTATACACACTGGTTAGTCTCAGATTTCAAGACATACTTTACTCCAGAGTCTATACTCCTGCCTTTGTGTGTGTGTATGTATGTGCGTGTGCTAAATCCAGGGGTCTCATTTATAACCATTTCGTATGCACAAATCTGGCCTAAAATATGTTGCGTCAGAATGTGTATATGTGTGCAAACTCTAACCCATGCGTGCGAACTTTTTGGAAGAAAAAAATGTGGCCGCGGGTGAAGAAATTCAAAGAATGAAAACGTTTTCTGTCATGTGTACAGTACGAGACTGCATTTGTTTGTGCAATGAAATTCTTTCTTTGCTTTCCAAACACAAATGCCAAGGTTAGGTTAAGCAATTTAGTTTTTAAATAAAACAAAATTAGAACATCCATCCATCCATCCAACTTCTACCCCTTTATCCCGCACTCGGGGTCAGGGGGTAGGGTGGGAGGGTGCTGGAGCCTATCCCAGCTGCTATGGGCGAAGGCAGGGTACACCCTGGACAGTCGCCATACACATAAATACATAATTAGTCTACACAATGCACTGCAGCTGTTTAAATGTAAATGGATAAGTGGTGGCACATGTTAAACAATCATTGATTGCTGAAAACACACAAATACTGCTGTGAAATACGCGTGTAATGTAGCATAATGAAAGAGCTTGTATTGTTAGAGGATTATGCCAAAGACAGAATTAAGAGGTGTTCAGGGACTAGGGATGAGCCGGATACTCGGCTGAAACGAGTATCCGTTACGGATAAAGCACTTTTGACGAGTACGAGTATGATACGAGTAAAACGCATTAATTATCTGTGCTCGGATTGAATAA
>JBBKCR010000001.1:19826398-19838166 GCA_037577295.1 Ladigesia roloffi
TACAGACACACATATATACAATAATCATTTCTTTGTAAACAATATCAATATCAGATTATGTAATTAAGATAGTATAATTTGAATAATGTGGCAGTGTGGTACAGGAACAATCTTCTGAAAAACTACAGTCACCACCGCAAAACAAACACAAAGTCGTTATTAGACTTATTGTAAACGATGGTGTACTCAGCTACTACACCCAGAGTAGCATACTTGCTTTAGGTTTGATCATGATAACTGAAGCTGAAATGGGAAAAGGTCAGGCACAATAAAAACCCCACTGATGGTGAAAAGTCCCATCTGGCTGCTGCTCCCATAGCTGCTGATATGAAAGGTGTGTGTGTGTGTGTGTGTGTGGGTGTGTGGGGGGGGCTTTGCTAGCATTGACTTATCATCCTCTAGTCGAGCCCTGACGCAGGACACGTACGGGGGAGAGCTGCCTGCGGAATTTACACAGAAGGATTATTGCAGAGACCAGGACCAAGATCTGTCCACACAGTAAGTCCAGCAGGCTGTGAGCCTCCCTCCTCAATATCTTATGTCTGAGCTGGAATCGTATCGGATGTCCTCTCGCCTTTCTATCTCGAGAGCGTGGCCCTCCTGTGTTCAGCTCCTCTGGAGAAAAGGCCATGTGGATCACCGAACAAATCCACACAAATCTGAGCAAGAAATGACTGGAACCCTGCATCACGGCCTCCTCGGGACATAAGAATCAACTTAGAAATGCCACAAACACGATTGGATTTTAAAACTTCATTACAAGACAGCAGAACCCCCTTTTCCTTCCTGTGGCTCGAGCAGGATAGGTCCGGCGTCAGCGGCTTTATACATGACCTTGTGTCAATCCAGCGAACACAGAGTTCGTAGCAGAGGCAGGATTTGTCCAACTCTGTCGTGCCACATCAGCCCAGGGTTGAGAGGAGGTGAAGGAGCTGTGGGGGACAAAAACAAAATGTTCACAAGGGCAAGTTTGCGCTGCTTTGATGCTTGAGTGAGCACCCTTTCTCTTTGGTTTAAAAGGTCATCAATCGCTACTCATAGAAGGATATAATCCATGCACCGATTCAGTTCATATAGCAAACATAATTTGCCCTAAAGTAACTGCTGGATTAGGAGCATGTCTGAGCACTCCCACTTCAGATCATCAGAGCCACTGGAGCAGCTCCCTTATTGGACATTTGCATATGGATTTCAGCAGCAGCAAGAGAAATGAGAGAGTAGGAGGTGCAGTGAGCTCAGACAATAAAAGAGCTGCTCCTAATAATAGCTCCACCTTGGGTTTGGTTGTGAATATAAATAAGGCTCTGCAGGAGGGAGGGAAGCCCAGGCTTAGTGAAGGAAATAAGAAGATGTCGACTCTTTCCATTTATTCTCTAATGATCTGCCCGTATGCCTTGACGAAACACAGCCCAGTGAAACAGGGAGCTGCGGCAGATGCATCGAAATGCTCTTTTTATTCGCAGGTCTGCTGAATGTAAAATTTAAATGATAACTTGAATGATTCAAGCGCCGTGTTGGCATGGTCTGCAAAGACCGAGAAAGAGATATCTAGGTGAAAACAAAACAGGTATCTGTTAAGAGCCGACTTATTTCAGAGCTCAATGAGAACTCAAATATTTAAATTACAGAAGTGAATTTGGAGTATAAGAGAGATGGCATTATTGAGACAGTAGTCTGTATTCATTTCCCAAACCAATCTTGTTTTTCTTAAGAGTAATAGCCTAACACTGGCAGTCAGGAATGATTGCTCCAATTTTGGTTTGCTTGTTTCTTTAGGTTCTTTTTTACAGGGCTGTTTCTAATATTAGATTAAAATCACATTTCTGTTGCCTATAAATGAACTCAATGATAGGTTTGCAATTTGAATGTAAACAGAATAGGCACATTATTGTAAAGCAGGGTTTAGAGCAGGAGGGAAGATCACGGAAGATAACTGAGCTTCAAAGAGTGACATGCCTGTCACGCTGGCTCTGATTGGCTGTTTTGAGGGTCGTGGTGGTTTCTAGCAAATGGCATTGGTGGCACTATGTAAAGCCAGAGGACCCAAATATTTCTGTCCCATGTACTACTATTAGGGCATTGTGACAGTTTTAGCAAAAATATTTTATATGGCTCATATAAAATCTCACTGTTTAGTGGTTTAGGTTTCAACTCTCTAGGTTTCAACTGTCATTCAGTGCTGAATGTACACCATAAGCTTTAGCCAAACAACATTCACATGCTATTGGAAATTAACATTTTCTTTTTGGAACTCTGGTGAGTTGGCAAAATAGGTCACACTGGCACAGAGCACAGGAATTCAACTGCATTTCATCATTTTAACAAAACTCTATAAAGCTGAGTAATAAACATTACTGTCCAGGCCTTAACTAGATTATACATATGCAGAACTGTAACTAGAATTACAAATGTCTGTTCAGAAGTTTATATACCACTGTGAGTGGAGAAGTCTAATCAGATATGCCATACCTCCAGTTTCTGTAGTAGAAATGTCAAATTTGACCCTTTCCCTGATCTGAACATGGGAGAAGTATAAGAAACCACATGAAGCATATCATTAAAGTTTTTGTTTTTGGCCGGGGCAGCACGCAGTCTTGAAGTAAACTGCTGAGGTTCACAGTTGGAGCAGTGTTTGTTGTGGAAAGCTTACCTTTTTAATTACAGCCAAAACACTCCACTTTTGTCGTATCTTCACCTCATCCCCCCTTTTTTAAATAAAACCTGTAAGGTACTTTTGAAAGGCACTGCAGCTGTGATGCAACCATTGGTAACAATTGGTAAGTGGTTTACCTGGAAGCTGAAAAATCCTTCTTCCTCCTCTCTCGTCTCTCTCTCATACCTCTTCTGTGGTCAGGGAGTGGTGTCACCACGGTGCATGGCCCCCCGTGCCCACACGCTGTGGCTCCCTCCCCCTCCGCCCCCATGGTCCTTGTCCGACTCCGGCTGGCTCTGGGCTCGCTCTGGTTTGGGGTTGGGGGTCATGGGTGGATCAGGCTGCTGCACAGACATGGTTCGGCGCAGGTGTGTGCGCTTGCACAGGAAGTCCGGCTTGGCTGAGAGGCCGAAGGAGCCCTTCCGGAGCACCATGCGCACCGAGGAACTTTTCTTTGGCCGCGCCCGGTGGCCAAACTGCAGAGAAGACAGGTGCACAGCGTAGCCCTCACTCAGGAACTGCAGGAGAAAGAAGAAGAGAGCAGAGTATTAAGCAAGGGTTAAAGAGTTACCAAAAACAATATTCCCAGAGGGTACCTGTATACAGAAGCAAAATCATTGCTTTTGATTATGTGCCATTTATTATCTCTCACATAAAATAAAACTTTTTAAATCCTTTCTAGATTCTCAGGTGATACCAAATCAAACCCAGTAAAAGTTTGCTGGATTAAAACAACTAAATGGCCCTCCAGAGAAACTTCAAGATAAAAAATAAGCAAAACCTGCCTCACCTGGCACTGATTCTGGTACTTCTTAGATGGCCTGCCCACTATATAAATCTGACTTGGGCTGAGGCCCAGAATGCTGTACACCGAGATATCCTTCATGGAGCCATAGGCCGAGTTGATCTTGATGTGACACTAAGAACATGAGAAAAGATGGGCTGTGATATACAAAGGGAGTTAGCTACAAAGGGAATTAATAGCAAGAGTGATGTGTCTGTGTGTGTGTGTTGAGTGTTGGTGAGAATATCAAAGAAAGGGAATGGTTGCTAGAAAGATGGAGGAGAAGAGAGAGGGTGGGAGGAACAAAACAAAAAAATATTTTGGCTAGTAGGCATCACAGCCCTGCACATGCGGTCTACCTCTTGCACCAGGTTCCTGAGGAAGATGGTTTTCTGCCGCAGGGGGTCATGCACAAGCCCCTCAGAGAAGAAAATCATGCCCTGGGGGAAGTTGTGCTGGGAAAGCCAGGAGACCACTCTCTGCTTCTGCATGTCCGGGCGCCCGGTGATGTAGATGATGAGATAACCCAGGTCCTGCCAGTGTCTGAACATCACAAACAGCGTCACTCACACTCTACAGGCACGCTTCACCCTTCAGAATCCAGAACAGAGGCCCCACAGGTACATGCATGCAAGGATTTTATGAACAGCCGTTTTGTCTCATCAACTCATTTCACATACTTATATGTCAAATAACTCTTCAACAAAAGTCAATAAGATTCAAGATTATTTATTTGTTCCATACAAGTACGACATGTAGTGAAATGTGCCCATAATGCAACATAATTCTACAATTCACAATAACTGCACTGCAGATAATAAGAGAGTTATGAAATTACCAAAGCTTGGGAAAACCAGAAACTCTTCCAATGAATACCATCTGCCCTATTATCTCTGATCAGCAGGATGTTCAGCCTTCTTTTTTTCTTTAATTCTAAAGTCTCCCCATGCTGAAACCATAAGGTGTCGGAAGTCACAGATGTATCACAGTAACCCTAACTCATACCTTTGTAGATAACCAGCTTAAATTTGACACCCACACTGAGTCAGAGAGGCCAACAAATACTCTGTGAACTTAAGAAACTTGACAAATTTCAGGTTGAGATTTTACGGAGTCTGTTATGACATTTTTTATTATTTGCTGGCCTGGTAATCTTCCTGTTGGAAGAAAAAATATTTAAATGGTACAAGTAGTGGGAGTGTAGTTTAGTGGTCTCTCTGAAATGTTTAACAAACATGTGTTCAACAAAACTAGGTTTATTAGCCAAGACTCCACTCACCGTCTTAATACAGAAAATATGTTCTTACAAACTGCCTTTCGTTTTAGAACTTCCATGGTTTTTAAAAAGAGCTATAAAATTAATTTTTTTCCAATTTCCATTCATGTACTCACCTTAGTGAAAAAGTTCACATAGTTAGTCCTATTTCTAGCTATTTACCTATTTATATTATATTTTTTGTTTATTCCTTGTTGCGGTTTGTAAGTGGTCTGTGTTGTATGTTGTTTGTTGTTTTTACAGTGGTAAATTCCTGCTGCAAACAATTTGCCCCTTGGGAACAAAGAATAAATACTTTTTTTTCTAATATGTGTATAAATTCATGGAATTTAAATATATAATATAGAAATATATAAATAATGACTGGACCCATTAATACATTAATATGATGTTAACACATTATTTACTTAATGTTGACAATTATTTTATCATGTGTTAATGCAGTTTTTGCTTTTGCGTGCTCATTAGTTCGTGCAGCATGTAGCTCTATGCATAAACATTAAATTTTCTTTTATGGCATTTAGCAGATGCTTCTATCCAAAGTGACTTCCATTCCTTAACTACAGGGGGTAGTCTCCCTGAAGCAGCTTGGGGTTAAGGGTCACGCTCAGGAACCCAGTGGTGGTGTGTTAGGATTCAAACCCATGAACTCTTGGTCCAGAGATAGAAAGATTTGTTTTTATATTTGATTACATTCATTTTTAAGTTGAGATTTACAGAAATAGTTTATCTGTGTGACTGCGTTAAAGGGAACACTGCTGTTAAAATGCTTCTTATTTGTTAGCAAACCAAATGTTATTGCACATTTGTTTGTATAGCGCTACAGTACTTCAAAAATAAAACTGTGCCATACACTACTTTCGAATAAATTATTTAATTTTGCATATAACAACACAATTAAAATAGAAATAATTACCCAGCATTATCATAAATATATATTTACAAATATATACATATTGGTAAAATTGTATAAAGGCAGTTATTATATGATACAGACCCCTCACGTGTTTATTTTTGGCTAATTTTTAGCCTTTTTTTTATCTATTAATTTTGATTAAGATGCCTAATTTGATTAGATATCAGTCAGATATGCATGTGTGTCTAGTCTGTTGTTTGCTACAGCAAAAGACATTTCATTATGAGTGAAATCAAGTCCAGTTAACTTAAGTAGGTCAAGTGTACTGATTTTCATATTACCAACAAAAAATGACGTAAAGATATGGGTAAATAGAACCCGCTCCCAATACAAAACAACTCATTTGCAAACCCCTCCTGAGTTAGAGCCGAAGAATGCTCACAGGGGCTCAAAGTAATGCTGCCTGGCATTTATGACTAAAAAGTCACCCGTCACATATTCATGTCAGGCCAATATAAACAATAAAAGTGTGACGTTAGATAAAATTAATAGACTATAAGCTATTAAAGACAAGTCTAATTAACATGATGATAAAAATGCCGAGGCTCGCCGTGAAAAAATTGTGTGGACTTCTGCTTCATCATTTCTGACAGTTTAAATTAGTCCGGGAAACCTAATGCCTGCCTGAAAAACCTCGACATGCTGTCAATTTGCAAAAAACGTTTTAAATAGACATTTAATTAGCTAAATATTCAAATACATACCTCCCTTCTTTCTGCAATCTCTTTTCCCATTCCTTCTTACTCTCTCTTTCATTCTGTTTCATGCTTTTTAATCTTTTTACACTAAGGGGACACAAGTATTAGGACACACCTGTTTTTCTGAGTTTGGGCTAAGACCCTCATTTCCAGTGAAAGACAATCATAATGTGGAAGATGATTCATATAGGGGACGAAGGGGACCAACATATTAAAGTCTATGAATTTGAATGCAATGCTATTAAAGTCCTTGTTGGTGTAATGGTCATGTGCCACAATACTTTTGTATTATATAGTCTCTCTCTCTTATACATGCACCACTCACCTGACCACGTCAACAGCCCCAGGGCGCACTTTAGGGTCGCTCCCCATGATGGAGACGCTAGCAGCGAAGGAACCATCGATGCTAAACACCACACACTCCATCCCCCTGGGCAGGACTGTCAGAAAGGCCTCAGCACTCGTCTGGTCTCCCCTGAAAATCAGAGGAGAGAGAGAAGGGACAAGAGAAAAGAGATAGGAAAAGACAGATGACCAAGAGACCAAGAAAATGTAGTCATTTTCAGCACGGACTGCACCAGAGGCCTTGGAATCAATTCTAGCACCTGCTTGAAGTTATTGTGCACAGCCCTGAGGCGAGGAGCTCAACACTTCACTCAGCCATTCAAACCCAGGCCTACAGGGACGTCCTTTGAAGGCAAAGGCAATTTGGCATATAATGCAACAGTGAATAAAACAGCAATTATCTATAAATCACCACACACATCATAAGTAATCTGCAGGCATCCTTGGGATAGACTTACTTGACGACCATTTTAATAGGGTAAACCCCCACAGGCATTTTTTTGCTGTCAGGGATGGTGTAGGACACTCTGCCACTGCTGTTGGTCACTTCGGTGTCGAAGTGCACCCAGCGACCAGATTGAGGCTGAGGCATCAGATATACATCAACCTGAGAGAGAGAGAGAGAGACAGAGAGACAGAGAAAGACAGATAGAGAGAGATTAAGAGAGAGAGAGAGAGTGAGAGCGAGAGAGAGAGAGCAAGAGAGACAGAGAGAGAGCGAGAGAGATAGAGGGAGAGAGAGCAAGACAGATAGAGAGAGAGAAAGAGGGAGAGAGAAAGACAGAGAGACTCAGAGTCTGTTTTTTTCTTTGTCTTTGCCAGTATGTTTTCAAACATATTATGATACTACTCAGCGGCTCTTTGAATGCTTCTCCTGAAATAAGGCACACTAACAAGGAGTTTGTGAAGGCTTTACACTAGTTGAAATATTGCTGTGAGGATTTGATTGCATTTAGCCACATATGTACTACTGAGATCAGGAACTGATCTTAGATGATTAGATATACAGAGCCCAACACAAATTAACAAGCCACTACTAATGTTGGCCTCACTGCTGTTTAGAGAAAGGTCCAGCACCCAGAGAGTATCTGGTCAGTAATGGTCCAGTGATGGTCCTTTCCTTACATGTATTAAGTAGATGGTCACCAACAAACCAGGGCCACAGTCAGTATGTCACACGTGAGGGTCGAGGACATACGTGAAAGATCCATAAATGTTTAATACGAAAAACAAGAAACAAATACACAAACCCAAACAAAGGGGAAACACAAACAGTTTAGCAGAAATATTACAAGAACAGATTCAACAGGGAGTCTACGGGGGTATAGTCACAATTTTGGACACACCTTCTCATTCAATGATTCTTCTTTTTTTATTATTTTCTACATTGTAGATTAATATAGAAAACAAACAAAATGATGAAGGAACACATGGAACCATGTAGTAAACAAAAATAGTTAAACAAACAAAAATCTGGTTTGTAATAAGGTAATGATGGACTGTTGTTGCTTTTTACATAGTTAAATGGTTCATGCCATAATGTGGAGTAGAACTGGATTACTAACTGTGTACCAACCCGACCAACACAACTGATGATCCAAACACATTAAGAAGGTAAGAAACTCCACTAATGAACTCTTGAAATTAACACAATTCCAGGTCGATTCCTCACAAATCGGATTAAAAATCAGAGTCATCAGAGTAATAGGTAATGTTTTCAGTATTAATCTACAATGTAGCCAATAATAAAAACTAAGAAGTCCTTGAATGAGAATGTGTGTCCAAACTTTGAACTTGTAGTGTAAAACAGGGGTATTTATACTATATAGGGAAATATGAACATCTTATCAAGAGAAGGAGACCGTAATGAGTCACAGGTGAGCAGAATAGGTGGGCTATGGCAGGGCTAAGACCGAAACTACAACAAACTCACATGGATATGATAAACAGAGACACATGGAGAATGTCATCAATAACATAGAAAAGAAAACAGGAAATAGATGCAAGGAACCTACAACAACTAAGAAATGGGAAATAAGCAAGGTAAACATTACAAATTCTAAACCTACATGTGCTGTGTTTCTAAAATATGGATGGTTGAATGGTAGTCAATGAATGATTTGAATACAGGGCAATACAGGGCTCCTACAGAAGAGGTTTGGAAGTTTGGAACCACTGGATAAAAGCAAATTATAAGCACACACATTAAAACAGAATAAGAATAGGCAATGAGGTGTATAGATATTGACAGATATTTTACCTTCTCCCCCGTCAGAGTCACCATGTCAAGAGGGCCGTACATGAAGCGACCGACAAGCGTCTGCAGCCCGTCCTCAGTTGCGATGACATCATTCACTCTGTGGTTGGAGGTGACGTTCTGCAGAGAGAGAAACAGAACCTGTTTTTTTCCTTTTATTCTCTTTATATCCCCTCTCTCATTTCTCAGAGGGAGAAAAGCTGACCGTTTCTAGTCCCGGGTCTTTCTGAAAAGTGGCAGGTGCATCCCACTGTAAAAAATCTGAACCACTGAAAGCATCTAAAATGAAATATGTAAATATATATAAAATTTCTCATTATGAGATTAGGAGTTTCCTATTGGTTTCAGCTGAGGTTCACTTACTCTTTTGTGTTTTTTTCCTTAATATCTACAGCTGACATCTGTGTGCTTTATGTACCAAAAAGAATGACCTTTATGTACCAAAAAATTAAATGACCTTTTCCCAACCTCTCTTCATCTGTTAGAACTAGACCAGCTGCTTTTGAAGTTGCTGATATATGTAAAGGACCTTTAATCTGATTATTTGTTTCAGTATAGAACAAGCAAACTGCAGCTACCCTTCATGTAAAAGTTTTTTTTTTTTTACAAACCTTCATTATAAATCAGGATTTTATTCCTTCCCCATGCAGGTTTTGCAGATGCAAGGTCTTATTACACTAGTGACAATTTATGTATTACCACAACTGGTACAAAACATTTTCTTGTATATTTTATGGTCATTAAACATGTTAGATTCTATAAAAACCATTATTAAACGCTCAGAATGTTTCTCTTTCTCCAGTATGGGCATCATTTTGATGATAAAAACAGCCATACTGTTCCTGCAAGTAATCTGTTTGTAGACATTTTCACTTGAAGAAACCACTTCATAAAAGTGAGGAGGCTCAGAAATATGAATATTCTGCTACTCTTACACAAGCTGTATAATGAGAAGTATTAATTTGTTGCCTACATTTCAGAAACTCTTACTTGCCCATACGGTTTTAGCAGAGCTCTGTGCTGCCGTCCATGATGATCCTGCACTTTTCCATTAAATCTCCTTTTAAATAGCCTGAGTCACTGCGAGCGTGGTGGAGATAAATTCCACGGTCTTTGCTGAGGTGGCCAGACTGGGAAATTAAAGCAGCAAGAACACTGACACATGCAGATCCTAACGAGTGCTGGTTACAGTAGCCTTCAGGCCAGAAATATAGCTGACTGCCTTTGAGACAGAAATATTCATGCAGACTTCCCATCCTGTCCAACTAAGGCAGAAAATTATTGTGTCAGCATAAGCTATTGCATCCATATAGGCCCTGTATTGTAATGACATGCACTCTACAAGGCACTATAATGCATCCTAGGCCAATGTATTCATGACAATACTGCGGCTGCCCCTTTTTCAAGGCTTTAGTAGATGTTTCGGAATGGAAAAAGAAAGAAATTCCACAGCGCCGGTAGTGCAACCCACACACAATCTGCAATTTCAGGCACATAACTGACATAAACTGCACCGCCATGTTGAAGATTAATGTTAACATGCCAGCGCCGCGTGGATTTAAGCTCTGAACGTAGTGTACCGTGCTATCAATCGTTAGCCCATGTGAGCTAATGAGCCTGATTGAACAGATTTGACTTCTAATGAAGCAGTTAAACATTTTCAGGCTTTCGGGGGATTTGCATAATAATCAAGCAGGTCAATAAATTATTCTTGCCAGCACTTGTGTGAACATGTGCTCTCACATATAAACACTTGTGTATATTCCTATGGCCTAGCTCTCAGAAACACTTTATTTTAAGTGGCCCTATCCAGATGTTTTCAGAGGCAAAGCTAGTATTTAACTTATCAAACTAAATGTAATTAATTGTAATTAAACACTAAATATAACAGATTTTCTTCCATCTAACCCTAGTTTTAACTTCAAGTTAAAAGCCTAAAACTAAAACTTATTGCTGTTGATAATCAGTATTCCACAACATTACATTACAATCAGCTATCAGATGCTGCCAAATTGACTGACAATATGTGGACATGTTTAAGCGTAAGGACAGTGTGAGAACCAGAGGAGAGTATCAAGTGCTAAATCTTTGTGTAAGAGTAGTGCAAGGAGATGCATTAGGGAGGCAATGCTTCAGTCTTCAGGAGGTTTTTGAAGATAGAGAGTTGTTCTGATGCTCTGGTCGGAAACCAGAATGAGATCCGTCTGGACTGGGATGGCAGTCAGACAAGGTTCCCAGATGGTGTGGAAGGAGTGAGTAGGAACACTGATGAGATGAATGATGAGATGAACGTAGCTGGATTCAGACCCAGATCCACTCTATAGGCAGGAGTTAGAGACTTTAACTTTAAATTTAAGAGTTAGAGACTTCAACCAGCAGTGGGTTGATATGCGACCCTTTGGAATGGTGAAGAACCAGCTGTACACAGTGACTAGCAGCTGATTGTAGGTCAGACAGTTGGCTATAGACATAATTAATTACAGGCACATTTAATCCATTTCAATGTATTTACCAAATTCTGAAATTCTAATCGATGCTTAAAGGGATAGTTCACCCCAAAATGAAAATCTGATGTTTATTTGCTTCCCCCCAGGGCATATAAGTCGAAGGTGACTTTGTTTTCTCAGCAGAACACAGACACAGATTATTAGCTTTAGCCGTAGCAGTCTGGTAGTCATTTAATGGAAGTGGATGGGCGTCAGACCGTTCAAAATAAAAAAACATGCACAGACAAGTCCAGATTACACCCCGTGGCTAGTGATGACACATTGATGTCTTAAGACATGAAACGATCGTTTTTTGTGAGAAACTGAACAGTATTTATATCATTTTTACCTCT
>JBBKCR010000001.1:19856089-19867908 GCA_037577295.1 Ladigesia roloffi
TGTGTGTGTGTGTGTGTGTGTGTGTGTGTGTGTGTGTGTGTGTGTGTGTGTGTGTGTGTGTGTGTGTGTGCTCTCTTTGGTGTGAGATTCTCACCCTGTACTGAAGGAAGAACAGTTCGTCTCATGGCTAACACCAGTCCGAGTGGACAGCCTAGAAGGAAACACTCCGACACCTCAAAATCAAAACGGCCTGGATTCAACGCCGGACTGCTGCCTGTTGACGTCAGGTCTACTCCATCCTGTCTCAAACTACACCAACGAACAAATGCACAAAACACATGGACATGTCTGAGGTCTAAACAAGGCTGTGACATATATTTACAATTCAAGCAGTCAAGAACTACATTCAAATTTACTGACAGAACTGAAATTCTATACTCAGTGTGAAGCTACTAGTTAACAGAATGTATGAAATTGTATTTTTTTTTAAAGTTTCAGTGACATTATCTATTGGACAATATCCTGCAGTGACTGTGTCCTGTGGTCCTGTGAGTTGCCAGATAAACCTGTTGAAGATTGCTGACATCTTACTTTATACCTCAAAGATGACTAGAGTAGAAGATACGGAGCAAATTAAATAACATAGTATGTTAAATAACAAATTTAGAAAAGCTAACAACAACACACATTATGCGTAACATATTTACAGCCATGGAAAAAATAAGAGACCACTTTCCCCTAGTTTATGTTCACTCTTTGTACAGTTCGCAGCAGTGTGTGTGTAAAATGCTACGGTTGCTACTCTTTTATTAACTATTCCAGTGTCTGTATAAAAAATAAGAAACACATCCAATATGTGAACGTAGTAGTGTTTGTAGAGCAGCTTTCCTTTGGTCTGTATTCCAGCATCTGCACTCCTGATTCTGATGGTATGAATCAGAGTCACACATTTATACACTTTGCTTTTAACATCACTATTTAATTGTTGCAATTGTAACCTAATGTTGTAAAATCCTTTTGTGTTGTTTCACATTTCCAAAGTATAGTAATTTATTTATGTACATTATTTTTTAATTTGGAATTGTAAACCAAAAGTTGTCAGTAGTGTGTAAAACAATAGTTACATAGGCTAGAGGCCGCCACATGTTTACTTATATAGGGGCTTTTGTTTTGAAGGATGTGGAGAGTGGTTTAGGTTATTATTCAAAGCAACAGTTTAACATGTGCGGTTGTTTTATGGTGGAGCAGTTTAATATTTAAGGTTGCTAATGGTGGACCACTTTTTTGGTACGCCGTCACGCTAGCTTATCTAAGAGTTTCCATTTCTCCTTTTGTGCTGGTCCTCGTGCCTTAAGTTTACTTTCTGTTTTCAGTGAATAAAGAAGGCCAATGAAGCCCTTTGACTTCCCTTGGTATAAGTGTGCCTGCAGAGGGAGGGAAAAAATGACAGATGGACCAACCATCCAAACAGCGAGCCTGCAGGGAGGAGGCCGGCCCCAAAGGAACCCGTACTTGAGGCATGGACTAGTGCCCTGCTGCAACAGAGGGGAGAGGAGGTGGCCAGGAGTGAGGCTGGCTGGATTCAGCTCGGGAGTTAGCCGGGGAGGACAGACCAGTTCACTATGGCAGAGCTGTTGTGTGGTGGTGAGTCAGGGGATGAGGAAGAGGACCTGGGTTTCTGGTGAGCCACGTGGATCGACGGATCACCAATCACTGATCCAGAGCGCAATGTGGTCCCCCTCGTCATCCGACTCGTCCATGGAGGTGGTCCTGCTTGGAATTGCCAATAGGTGAGGTGGGAGATCTGCGGAAAAGAGACGTGGGGTTCCATGTCGCTCTTGTCTTCAGCCCGGTCACAAGCATCCCTGGAAGTCTGAGGCTTCCTCCAACACTCCACCACTCTGGCTCATGCCTGGCTCACCTGAAAAGGCTCGCCCTCAGCTGGAGCAGGGAGCCTCACTTCGGGCCCACCCAGGTGGTAGGACCCAGAGGAGTCAGGTTTGTGCCATCAATCTCTGGCTCTTCTAAGAGTGTGTTTTAAATTCTCCTTTTGTGCTGGCCCTTGTACCTTTAGTTTGGTTTCTGTTTTCCATCAATAAAGAATGACAATGCAGCATTTTGACTTCCCTTGGTGTAATTGTGCCTTCAATCTGTGTCTGGATTAGGAGGGAAAATGTGAAACTATGTCTATATCTGTGAATATACTGTATATATAGGGCAATTTGCCTATTAAAATATCTAGTGCAGCAAATTTATTCCACAGGCATAATGACTTTGCACCACCTTTTAAGAGGCCTGAAATGCGAATCGGGTTGAATCAATTGAGATTTTTTTCCACACATCAGAAGCCTACAGTAATAATGTGGATGTCTGAGATCTTACATCAAGTAAATATCGGAATAAGCCATTAAACAAAAAGGTCTAAAATACCATACTACTGTAGGGCACGGGCAAAGGTCCGTGATGCCCGGCTTCGCTGGACAAGCCCATTCATTGCAGCGCCATTAACCTTTATTTGTGGTAGCCAACAAATCCTTCATTTCTCCTTTATATCATCTGCTCATCCTTAATAGAGAAGATCCACATTTATCATCTTCGGCAAATAAATCTGTAGAACTGGGATCTTTGGATTTCTGCTCTCAGGAGTGTTGGCAAATTTGTAAAAGAATCAGAACATATTATAGAGCTTATGTGAAAAAAATACAGAATATATGTTAGGAATCAAATAGTTGGTAAAATAACTGAATTATTTGTCTGCGTTACATGCCAAATCTAATCTAAGGGACTTCATATTATTTAAAGCTTATATCTCTGCTGTGTTGCCTTATGAGTCATTTAGATCAAAGAAATAATGACTTCCAACTTTAACTGTGGAGTATGCCTAGGAATTTCATTAAATAAATGTATCATTTACAAGCCATTTCACCTAGGCCTACTGCATAGAAAAGTTTATATTGATACATTTTACTATATTATCAATATAGCTATATAAAACAGTCATAATAAATTAAACATGTAAATTATAGATCTTAAGTGATATCCCTTCATGACATTTTTTAAAAGCATTTTTTTGAAAACTGTGCACTTTGAGGGCTGTTTTAGGAAGAGAGTAGGGAATAATGTTTGTTTGGTGGTTAGGGAGTTACCCCTGTGAATGGAAGTTTATGGGTTCAGTCCCAGGACTCCCACTGGCACCACTGTGGTACCCTTGAGCAAAGTACTATCCCCACACTCTGCTCCCCGGGCGCTCCATCGCCACTTCATTTAGTGAATGGGTTGAATGCAGAGAACAATTTTAGACTGTTCACACTTTGTGCTGTGCCTTGCTTACACTGGCTAATGCAGTCATGAGGTCAGTCAAACGTAATGGCAAACAATTAATTGTTTTAAAACTGCATAACTATATACAACATTCACATTTCCTGAGCAAATTACCACACACTGCAGAAACAAAATATGCATGACACAGTTTTTTTTCTACTATTAATAATAGCAACAAGACCTTTTACAGGACAACTTTGGCATTATAATTAGGACACTGGCAGTGTTCCCTAAGAAAAAAACACACTCAGGTTTTTCCTTTTAAATATGAGAGCCCCAAAAATAACAGCTAGTCTCATGCTCACTATCTCTGTCCTGTGATGGATGCGAGCTCTAGTTCAACAACAGCACTCTCATCTCTCCACATGCTACTCCAGGCACCTCCAAACTCTGCCCTGGCCCAGAGGATTATAGCTTGAATCAATCAGACTGCAGTTGCAGAGTTCTCTGTCTGTCCCCTACCTTCCTCTTTTTACCTACATTCAATTCTCCACTTTTATCTGGTTTCTGCCAAAACCGGGTATAACACCGACCTTGAGCAGTACTGTTTGGGGTCTAAACATCATGTTTTGTTGATATCCTAAATGAAAAGTTCAGATACTTCACAGGGAACACAATCAATTTTCGTTTGTAATTTCCATTTGCTTGCTCAAACTTTTTCAATAAATAAATAAATAGAACTAAATGCACAGGCAAAATTCAATATGCAAAATTTCGAACACAACCTATTTTGTTGATTTTCTAGGCAAAAACAAGAACAGATCCTTCACATGGAAACACACTTCAAATTAATAAATAGAAATAAAGGCATTGACAATATTCAGTCCCTTTTTTATTTTCATTTTAGCAGAGATTATGCATTAAAATATCCAGAAGTGTGTTGAAATCAGTACCATGATGGTGACATTTTCTTACCGGTCAGGCCACAGACAAGCACACAATCGGCTCATGAGAACTGACCAAAATTGCAAAAGATCACTGAATCTAACTTCTTGGCAATTCTTCTTTAGACCATCAACATGACCCTAGAGTTCTACTGATAGTACTGCCTCTATAAGGTCCGGAGTCTAGTCATCACTAAGCTGATGCCTGTATATCAGTTTTGATAAATCCATGCCATGTAACATTGAGAAATGTTTTGGTCCTGTAAAGAGGTTCTGACTCTGACTCTGCTCTCCGAGGGCACGTAAAAAGGTTAGCCGTGTAACGAGGCCCCAGAGACAGGAAAATGGCAGTGGGATGTAGACGAGATGAGAAATCTGAGCACTGGTCAGGCAGGGTTTCCCTCAGGAGAAACACTATCAGCTGTTTCAACAGTGAATCAGCACTTTTACACAAAAGCCTCCACATAGAGGACCCCTGAGGGGTAAAGGAGAAGCCAAGCGCAGGCCATGGCTGCGGGCAAGTTTTTCTGTGAGAATGGCTGAGGTGTGTTAACTAAGAGGCTGTTTGGAGAGCTCTGGCTGAGTGCTTTAGCGTCTCCTGACTGCTGGTACACAGCACTATGCTGAGAAGCCTCTCTGCCAGTATCAAGCCTCTCAAGAGGCAGGGATTTAGACAAAGAGCAGCTGTTAGCTCAAGCCATGTTGACACAGCAATAGGCTCTTTCAAAGAAAGCACTTTATTCCATTCCTTCTAGTATGTCTCATTTTATCTTAAATATACAAACAGAGCTGGACTGAATATCAACATAAAACCTGGCTAACAGAAAAGATGTTTAATACAATGACTAAATATAATGACTGACCTTTATTAAAGCAAAGTAACTTCAAATAAAGTTATTTCATACTTACACACCTTAAAGCATAGTCTCCCATTAAAAGTTTAGTAAATTTTTATTTGGCTGGTATGCTTTAAATGTTTTGAAGGAATTTAACCTCTGTTTAACTTACATTCAATCTAATTTCTTTACTAATAACTAAAGGTAAACACCCATGGGGCTTATGTTCCAGGAGCACCTGTGTATAGTGAAAAAATGCAATGTTATTATACGTTGAAATAAATGCCTATTTTTTATGTAACGCCTCAATACGCCCACACATATGCTTCCAAAACACATTAATTTCATTTTCAACTCATTAGCCTGAAAAAAGATGTATCTGTCCATACTGTACAGTTTACAGTGCTAGTTTGAAATACCTGTGCTAGACGTTACCCCTGTATAGACAGGACTGTAATTCAGGCATGGGCATTTTCTTTGGTACAAGCAGGTAAAAATGGTAATACAGTCATTTAATTTGAAATAAGAAAAATACAGGGCTTTGTAAACAATAAAACAAACATGAGAACACAATTCTGCATGAGAATGCAATTCTGGACTGTAGATGCATCAAAGGGCAACAGCCAAAAAGGAGCTAGGAGAAATAAATAAGTATAAGTATTTCACCATCCCAAGACACTTTCTTTGTGTTCTATGTATCATATCATTTATAGTTTTTATATCAACTTTAGCTGAATTTACTTTAATATTTATGTTGCAATATTAGTAAATTATATTATTCTTAATAATTTGCACTAAAATGCATGACAAACTATATATAGCCATGAAAAAAGCTGTTCCATCCAGGCCTCGTCTGCCACACCCCCTTGTCCTCTTGCTGGGTTATTTATGTTTGGGTGTGTTGCTTAGCAGTTTTTACAAAACATTTGCAATGGACTAAAACCATGACTGCTGATCAGCATTAAAGTGAGGTTTTACTGTACTGGTTCTATTTTGTATCCTAATCCTAACACAATGAAGAATCAATTTGTTAACAGTGTAATCTATATCATAATTTCATAATAATGAGTGTTTCTGAGGAATACAGAACCATCTGCTCTTCTTGTTACAGCAAGAAAATATCGAGACAATTTTTTAAAAGAGATCCACACAGTATTTCCTTAAAGTCCCTAAGATGAGATTTGGAGGGTGTGGCTCCAAGCAAGTTTACACATTTGAATAGGTTGAAAGGGCTAAAAAAATTTGTCTCCTCTATGACAACACCTCACAGAGCACCTTTATCTTTAAGAGCAAACCTCTGTCATGCCTATAGCATACCATGATTTTCTGATAAAAACAAAAAGCTTAGAAAAGCTTAGAGCACAGGATTCATGCACTTAATATTCTCAGTAGATA
Source organism: Ladigesia roloffi (assembly GCA_037577295.1). Lineage (NCBI taxonomy): Eukaryota > Metazoa > Chordata > Actinopteri > Characiformes > Alestidae > Ladigesia > Ladigesia roloffi. The sequence continues at coordinate 19,862,466 of JBBKCR010000001.1, forward strand.
AACGGTGAAGCCCTGTTACTTCTAAAGAGGGTGGGAGTGAAAAGAAATGAGCCTCGTGCTGACCGTCAGGACTGCCAGATGACTCGGAACAGAATGAGCGTGATAATGAGGGGTCTGAACAGGATATTTGACCCAGTCTGGCCAGCAGTGCGGCTGATTGCGTAACAATCACAAGGCATTATACCAATATGATTTTATCTTTAGGAGGGCTGAGCTCCAGGGCTGCAGGAGAAATGTCAAAACCAGAGCCAAGCGGGGAAACTTCCTCCCTCTCCTCCCGCACATCCTTATTCACACAGACTATTTTTAGCAGAGTGCAGGAGGCAGACGGGCCACGCCATCATGCTGCAAATATTGATAAATGGCGGGGTGAAGAAGACTGACACATTCACTGATAATGTGGCCAAGGGGCAGCTGCACACACGTTTGCTCCACCTCATCAGAATAAATCAGCGTACACATCAATCTGCACAAGGTAGAATCAGCTAAACTGAAAACTTAAACAAATGTTTTGGGTTTGCATCATCATCTTAGCCATAACAAGGTAGGGGCAAAATGTCGATGACAGCTCAGTAGTGACAGACAGCATGCGTTGCTATTAGGGCTGTCAAAAATAACGCGTTAATGAAGTTAATTGTTTTTTGTTGTTAATTACGTCCATTTTTTTATGCATTTCATGCATGCGGAGTGTGACAAATTATGTCAGGAAAGTGGTTGGTGAGCTAAAGGCAAGATGGAGCAAGGTGAGCAAGATGGGCCTATGCTGTATTCAAATATAAAAAGAATGATGATGGTACAGTTAACAAGTACAAGGTTTATTGCAAGATTTGTAACAATCAGTTTCAATTTCACCTGAGCTGTTCAAGCTTGAGGTACAAGCTTGAGAAACATGCGTTTGCTGGACCGTCAAGTTCAGCAAGTGGTTTGCGCCAGACCCCGCTGGATTTTCGCAGGCCATTAACAAAATCAACCTTTGATAATTTGACCAACACAATAGCAAAATGGATTGCAAAGGATTGTAGACCCATTAGCATTGTAGAAGACTCAGGCTTCATGGACGTTTTGCAAGTGGAATCTCAAGACTCATCTTATAAGCCACTGTCAAGAGCCACAATTATGTAAATTTTAGGACCCTGACAGAAGACCATTGGACATCAGTGAGTAACATCAATTACCTCGGAGTAACTGCACATAGCATCAGTGAAAAGTGGGAACTAAAGTCTTTTGCGCTACCTATATTAAATACTTGTAAAGACCAGTTCCTGTCTGTTGCACGTAAGTGGGACATCAAGAGCAAAATGACAACCACATGGTTGCCGCAATTCGACTTACACGCTTTGAACACATGGACTGTGTCGCTCACATGCTGCAGAGAAGTATCACAGTCAGTCTTACTGACAGTGGCTTTGTGAATGCTTTGGTCAAGGCTCACAAATGCTGCAGAGCTTCAAGCACAACAAGTCAGCCTGGTAAAGAAGCAAGAGCCATTGATCCAGGATGTTCCAACACGTTGGAATTCAACGCTGGAAATGGTGAAGCGCTTGAGCAGCAATATAGAGGCTGTCTTCGTAGCAATGGACAATCAAGAGCACAAACTCTTTTGCCGACCGCAGCAGAGTGGGATAAACTGCAGAAGCTGGAGATGCTTCTAGAGCCATGCAGGTAAATCAGTCTGTAGCCTATCAAATAACATTGCCTTGATTATTTTCTGGAATACATTAAACCAAGTTAAATATCAATAACATGTATGTATGTAAAATAAAAATAATAATATGTATGTGTTGCTAACCTTTGTTCTAATATTACACTGTCTCTGTGTATGTGTGTGTGTGTGTGTAGGTATGTACTGAGCTCCTGGGTGGGGAGGCCTATGTCTCCTGTTCTGTGGTACTACCTTCTCTCTGCCACTTGCGTCTCAAGATGGAAGCCTGTGATGAGGACCTTGCATATGTGGTGAGATTCAAGTCCAAGTTCAAGGAGGACTTGGCATCTTGTCAAAAACAGCTCAACAATGCATGGTTCCAGATTGCTACAGTATTGGATCCCTGTTTCAAAGACTTGAAATGCCTGCCCAAGACAGACAGGTAAGACATTTGGACCACACTTGAAGGAATGCTGCAACAAGAACCACCCAGGAAGATTCAGAGTCAGAAGATGAAGCGGTCCAACCTGCCATACACAGGTACACAGAGCAGAGCCATTAAATCTCCATTAAATTGGAGGACTGCCCCTTGAGGTGGTGGGCATCTAATTCAGGAGCCCATGAGAAGCTCACTAGCTCACAAAAATCTAGCCACTCCTACAACCACTGTTCCCTGTGAATGACTTTTCTCAGTTGCAGGTAACATTGTGAACAAGAAAAGGTCAGCTTTACTTTCGGAAAACATGAACAAGTTAGTTTGCCTCAGCAAATGGCTGAAAGATGATAAAGCTCAGTGGATTTGAAAGGTGATGTGCAAACATAACGATCAGTTTCAGTGCAACATGTTATAGTAGTTAGGCTTGGTTGAGCACCTGGATTAAAGTATGGAGGTAAAGGTAGAAGATTGTTCTTTAGGTTTGATTTAAAAGTTTTATTTAAAATACAACAGATGACTCAAATTGTGCATGATAAAAATGTGGTAGGCCACTGTTATGATTTGACTACATTTATTGCTTTCTGTTCAATTGAATACTGTAAACCGTACCTCCTGGTTAAGAGGAATGGCAAAGAAGAAGCGGTGGGACATTGCAAAGACACATTTTATGGTGTGTAGTATGTTTCAGCTTGCTTTAAACCACAATTATTTGGCTGTTTTAATAAACAGACATAATATTAAATTTATGTATCTGTGTCCTGTTATTTATCTTTTGGTATGCATAAGATTAAAAAAATGTTTAGGATTCAGGTGTAGGTGCAAATAGTGATTAATCCTGATTAATCCACTGAAAACTCTAATTAATCTGATTAATAATTTTAATCATTTCACAGCCCTAGTTGCTATAAATCACAGAGGGTGTTTCATCAGAACGCCACCCCGAGTTGTGAATATCTATGGAATCTCAACGTCCTGAAGATGGATTGAGCAGAGCTGGAATACTTAGGAGCCCGTGAAGTTCATTTCATAACTGTGTAAAATACTATATCTGTAAAATGTAAAATGTGAGTTGTTTGCTCTGTTAACTAATTGATGTTCTATTAACTACACATTTTGGTCATTTACCAATAATTTAAAACTTCAGTGAAAAGAAAAAGCTTAACTTAAATACATTTAAAAATGTTTGTTTACATTTTTGTTTACATTTACATTAAAGTATTTTATATATTCTAAGTGTAGAGTTTTTGGGACAAACTATAAACCAAACTAAACAAAAAAATAGGCAATAACCAAAGACCAAATTTACCAACAAAATATCTTAATTTGCTTAGGTACGAAAAATGCTTCTTTACAAACTTCACGCAATTCAACATGGCACTTTAACCTGTGCCATGATATAACATGCATCAGAGTTTAAAAGTGGAAACTTGGTTATAGATGGATATATTTTGTTAAAAGTAAACAAGTTAACATTCTCTGGAGATTACATATTTTAGTGCACATTTATTGCTTATCTGCTCTATTTCATATACTAGAGAAAAGAAAAAGTAGACTGTAAAAACGTTTTGGCAAATTATATTTTATTAGTTTTTTCTGATATGTTAAACTAATAAATAGAGTTTTTTCGGTTCCATGTAAACTATCTGATAAAATAATGAAAACGTAATTACACCAAGTTTTTCAAACTATTAAGCATGACAATTTCATACCATTTGTATTCATCCATTAGTTATGAAATGTGCACACAATATGATGAGCAGCTGGTTTCAATGGGTGGCAGGTGCAAAAATGTTTGGGCCCACTTTACACCCCTATGAAAATAATGCACTTTCATGTTGCCAAAATACTACAAAAGATAAAACAGAAAAATAAGAGAATATGTTTTCAACGTGTTCCTATTTTTCATATGGGAGAAAAACAGGTCACAACACCCCCCTGCCCACCCAACCCCAAATTTTCCATAGCCCATGTGTGAGGACTACCTGCTGATAAATGGATGGTGCTGGCTCTTGGACGAATCGGCATCACACGAGTCGCTCTGCTTGCGACTGAGTGGCCCCCTCCTGGCGCGGCTCTCGCTAGGGGCAGAGATGTCGATGTTGCTCTTGCTGAGGCGCTTGCTGGAGCTCAGGCCCGTGCCAGCCTCTCCCAGTAGCCCCCGGTTATCCTGCGTGGGAGTGCAATGTGGGACAAAACCGGGTCGAGAGAATCACCATTACATAAACATGCAAAAAAAGGAAAAAAAAACTGTGTTTTTACAGTGGTAGTTTCAGAAGAGGTATCTGGAGAGCACTGAAGTGCAGTGACTAATGGAGTCTGAAATATCAGGACAGAGTGCTCTGCAGTACTGAATTGGCATGTTTCTAAGAGGCTGATATGGACTGAGAGGAAACCTATACTGAAAGTGGCAGGGAAATAACTACCAAAAAAACGAGACAATGGAAAGTGAGTGGACTCGATGGTGGCTTTCGGAAATGGGGCTGGAAGTGACCCAAGTCACTCAGAGTTAGGGCAGAGGGTCAAGCTAGCAAGCCGGGTGAAAGTGGTTTTGGGCTTTGAATACGTACCTTTAAGCTCTCGGTGCTGCTGTGTCTGCTTCTGTGGCTGGGGCTGGCATGCTGAGGGCTGTTGCTGAAACACAGAGCATCAAAACACAGCACGCCGCCCACGCAGTCCCCCAACAGACACACCTGGCCGACAGGGTACACACACACACACACACACACATAAGTGCCACCCTTCCGAATGCAGTCAGTGCTGTCAGTCGAAGTTCAGCAGCAGGGGGGCTAAACCCACCGCTCAATCCGTCCGTCAATAACGCTCCTAATTAGAGCAGGAAAGCTGCGCATCTGAAACGCCGCCTTTGCAGCTTCTTAATGACTTGTTTGGTGAGGATGAATGTCAGACAATGAGCTCTGACTGTGTTTGGATGTTGAAGATGCACTCATCAAAAGAAAACACCTTCTCAGCACTATCTGGTAAATCCACAAATGCTAGAAAGTCTGCGACAAACATATTGACTTTCCAGGCTCTAATTAATCAACATCTTGGAGCCTTATCAGTGGCGTGCATGGTTTTTTCCTCCAGAATCAGAGGGTTAATGTGTTCCTCATTCAGCATCTGAATCTCTCTCTCTCTCTCTCCCCTCAGGAGCTGACGCGCAGCGCACAAATTACAAACACTGGCCACTTCCTCTGGAAATCATTTGTGCGTGGTAAATTGACAAGAGTGTATTATTGGATTAATCATGTGAGATTAGGGAGCAGGAGGAGTGCTGAGAGTAAGAGAGTGAGAGAGAGAGAGAGAGAGAGAGAGAGAGAGAGAGAGAGAGAGAGAGAGAGAGAGAGAGAGAGAGAGAAAGAGAG
>JBBKCR010000001.1:19868008-19880525 GCA_037577295.1 Ladigesia roloffi
ACACACACACACACACACACACACACACACACACACACACACACACACACACACACACACACACACACACTTAAAGCCAGAACCGGGCATTTATGAATCACAAAGGGGGACCAAAAGGCAACATGCTGGATTCTGCCAAACACCGAGAGAAGGAGCTGGGTTTATGAGGCCCTTTGAAAACGTATAATCTCTGATGGCATGAAGCAACAGCACTTTGAAGCTACTGGCTTATTCATGATTACATGGTCATTGTTGTCAACATCAATCCTGTTTTCTCTTACAGTGGGATCTAATTGCTGTTCTTGTCCCTGAGATCTCTGGAAAGTCCAACAGGTTCATCATCTCACATGGTCTATCCATGCAAAAAAACGCACAGATCCAGGGGGACACATTTCAAGCCAATTATTCAATTAAATGAACTCTATCTAAGGTTAAATGATGATAATTATGAAATTCATGTAAGACTAATGACTAATGTAAGATCCTTCTTCATGACACCACTCTGAAATGCTAGTTAGACAGAATGACGTTTCGATGGTTAAGTGCAGGAATGTAATTATACCCAGAGTATCTCTGTGATTGTTCACCCAGTCAAATAAGTCCTATTCAGTATCTTATCTGATTCTTATCCAATTTTTATTATCAGTTACTGTTTTCTTTGTAGACCACTTCAAGTTACTGCTTGCAGTAGCATATAAACTACATACTTGTTATTCAGACTGAGAGATATACAAATATTTATCATTTTTTGGAGATACACCATTTAATTAGGCAATCATGTTGCCTTCACTGGGCAGTCAGATGAGTTTCCTTAAGTCTGCAGCAGTTATCTTGCTAGTATACACATTATAATCAGCTTCGCCCACAAAATGACACGTTCTAGAGGCCATGCAACACAACACACATCTATACCCACAGTGAAGGTTTACATCTTCATGCAGGCAGAAAAGTCTTGGCTATAAGTGTCCTAGGTCAAATCGCCTACCATTGTAAGCTGACATGGAAAAGAGCAAAAAATATATTAAAAATATAAGTATTAATGAGTCATCTTGTGTGAATCTGCTATACGCATTAGAGATGTCATGAAGAAACTTTAGCATATTTCACAGATGTGTCTGAATAACCTATAGCTCCTAAAAGAATACAAGAACACTGCAATTTATTTTTAAATCAGCATCTCTATGACTGTGAAACCATTTAAGTGTCTGTTAAATTCCTACACAAGAACCTCATTCTGCCTTATGAGGGACTGATTACTGATCTCCTGAATCTTATTTAATTAGGAAAAGTATAAAACCCTGCTGTAATCAACACTCTCCTCTCACAATGAGACCAGTTGGAAGGTAAAACATTACAAGAAGTCCCTCCAAGTTTATTAATGCCATTTTGTTTAAGCACAAACAAAAAGTTGTTTTCATTATTCCATGTCTGTAAACGCTGCATCATTTCTCTAATTCTGATGTTTTGCCATTTCCTTTAAAATTATGCTTTAAAGAATGATGCTTTATAATATTTCTTTAAATTATGTTCAATTCAATAATTTCACTGATAAATGCTAAAGCCTGAGAAACTGAACATTTTTGCATTGCTCTATTTTTTCCAGAGCTGTATATCCAGACTGTAGTGAACTCTTACTTGGAGACCAGTGAGAATGCCTCTGCGCACACCGCAGGACAGGGCACCAGTTTGATCAGCACATGCTGGGTGGCAGCCTGGAAGTGCGCCTGCGCCACCTTCTCCAATACCGAGGCAAAAGTGTTCACATCCGCAGCCTTGGCCCCCGGGTCGCCTCCTGCCGGATCCAGAATGTTCCCACCATGCACCACCAGCACCAGCACCTGCGTCTGACACTTTGTCTGCAAGAGAGGAGACAATCCTGTGAGATGAAATAGGCCAAGACAAGTAAATGCAATATTTAGAGCCCTTAAAGGCCAACGTTTGAAGAGACTTTTAACCTAACAACAAAATTGTACTGACAGTACAGACAGTAAGCCTTCAGTAAAGGCTGGTATCCATAAGACTACATGACACATGCATAAATATTTTATGACCGGCAACTAGCATAAACCTTCATAAAGGTTTCATACAGCTTCATAAAGATTTAATTAAGCTTCATAAACTTTATAAATGCTTACAAGTCCAACAAGTGTTTGTTCTCAATCACGTACTATGAGGTGAATCAAAACAAAGCTAGCTTTTATGACAACTGGTGAATGTTAAAATTGATTTTATAGGTGTAGGTTTATGTGAATTGCCATGCAAGAATTACATACATGCCATGAACCCTTCTGAATACTGGTCAGGTGAAGAGTTATTATATAGACAATACTTGCCTACTACTATCATTTTTAGTCAAGTTATGCATCACAATACAATACATAAATAAGTCTATGGGAAATTATCCAAACTTTCACCCCAGTTTTTTAGTTATAGGTAGCTTTGTGCAAAACTGAAGAACTCTGGACTGATTTTTGGTGTTTAACTATATTTGCAATAACATTTTGTGTAAAATATTGTTTTCAATAAAGTGTGAGAATATATGAAGGGTTTCCTTCCAAAATGCTAAATATCAATATCTAACCATTTTAAATATAACAGGAAATAGTATCAACTCTGCAACAGCTAACATTTATAACGTAAAGCAAATATTGTTCCCCGAATAAACACACTGTTAATCCTAATACAGGATTCATCCCCGGCTGCCCTGAGCTAATTCATGTTTTATTGATTTTCTAACTGAAAGAAAGTACAGATTCTCTTGAGACAACAGACTTTTTGATTATGTGCGGACCTTAATATCGTAACTATTCAACGTCAAGGTCTGTACAAAAGTTAGCAAGAAAGAGTAATTGCTCAGGAAAATTAGCAGAAAATGCCAAGACTGTTCACTGCCGAGGACGCGTTAACGTTTTTTTACTAAAAAGAATATTTAGAACAAAACCCTCGATTTACAGGTAAATACAAGCTAAATATTTTGATTGATTGCCTAGGTTAGATTTATAGTACCATTAACAAGCAAAATAATAAAAGGAGATTTACTGAATTGACCTGAGATCATCCTTACCTCAACATCTTCTAGGCCATCAATGCTGGTTTGGGGGAGGACACACCTAGGACGCCCGATTCGATACAGGCTCTCTGAAGCACATGCCAGAAAGAGAGAGACAGACAGAGAGAGAGAGAGAGAGAGAGATCACACATATGAATGGATAACACAGGCAAAACCAGTTATCAAACCACTGAAGCTTAAGCCAGATTTTTCTAAGACAGGAAGTGGGGACGCATAGGTTGTTATGTTTTCACATTTCAAAAGAAGTCGATACAAAAGTGCACAACAGATGGGAAGTGTACAGTCAAAATCTTTATTCCTCCCATCAGCAGGTTTATCCAGCGTGAAGTGAAGGTCCACACAAGCTGTAAAGATCGTGGGTCTTCCCCCATCCAGCCATTACACCTCAGCCTCTCCTGCTCTGTTCATTTGTAGTTTCCTCACTCTCTCCCTCTTTGCTCCAGTCTCATTTTCATGCCGGCCATCTCCTTGTCTTCTCATGGCCACAACTCTTTCGCTGGATTTTTTCCTATCGGAGGGGGGGGGGGGGGGGGGGGGTTGGTCTTTAGCCCCGATGTTTCGTCCCACAAACTTTCTGACGACCCTGCTGTGTCTGAACACTTTCACAGACCTTGTGACAAACACAACCTCCATTCCCATCACAGAGTGAAAGCTGATAGAAGAGGAGGTGTTGGTGTGAAAGACTGGATGAAAATAATGTTTCAGGGTATTTAGCCCATTACGCCACAAAAGCCAGTTCATCACAGGCGTGGAGAGGCCAGCAAGAATTCAAAAGGCTCCACATAAGAAATGCAATAATTTTTTTAATGCTGCTAAAAGACCTATTCAGAGAAACAAAGAAAATGCTTCACAAGCGACTGCAGACTTGCTGTTAGTCTATGCAGCAGGCAGGTGGGCCAGGTGATGTCATTTCTCAAGTCGCCATTCCTTCTATGAAACCATAGGGGGAACTTAACACATATGTAATATTTATACATAAACCTTGGTACTAATAATGTATTCATGCAAACTGATTTCAAAAAGTATAAACGTTTTAACGAGTCTAGAACTGGTGTTTGTTCTCCTAAATGCTCGATGTTTTCTGCTCTTTCTCTTAGCACAGCCCAACTGGGCCGCTCTCCTGCATATGCGTGTGTGGGCTATATGTGTCTGCATATACACGTATAGCACACACTTCTGTTTCTTTGTGTATAAATTGATCTCAGTAGCATATTTGTTTTTCCTTTAAAGTGTTTTTCTGTTTTTTCACCTGTTTTTCCTAACGCTGTTACCTGATCTGCCTGTTTTATGACCCCGGCTGTAATGGGTGTCAATACTTGAAGGCATCTAATAACTAGATTCACTACAAACATCTTGCAGACTGCAGGCATCCTTTTTACTGATATTCGTCTTTCCTTTGGATAGAAATGCAGCTATTTCTGACTGTTGCAAATTATAATGAAATACTGCACTGGTAACCTCTTTAAAAAGTAGCAGCACATAATCCTGTATGCAAGCAAACATGGGACTGGTGTTAATCCATACACGCCTCATTCCCTCAGTCGATCACTGCAGACCACAGCCAGGGTGGTGCGTTAGTGAGGGTGTCATGACAACCCCGAACTGAACGGAGATCAGAAAGACAGGCACAGACTACGGCGGCTCTTTAAATAGCATATGCTTTCACTTCCAAATCGCCGGCTCTCTGAGGAGTGATTGTGCCGAATGAAAGCCTGTGCTCGTACTCAAAGCCGCCCTGCCTGCTTGATGTGGAGGGTCTCTGTGGCAGCCCAGCTGCAGACTCCTATTCAAAACTGCATCCACTGGGGCAAAGTACCACAGGAGCGAAGCTGTTTCTCCAATGCTTAATGTTGCGAGTGTCAATCAGCCCTGCTAGAAGCCACTTAAGGCTGCTGCCTTTGTGTACTGAACTTAAGATGTCACCAACTTTTAGCCCATACTGTGTGTGTTTGTGTGTGTGTGTGTGTGTGTGTGTGCATAATTGTAGCCAATTGAACTGGGTGTATTTCACAAAGCTGTAAGTGAGAGTAAACTGAGAAATCCTGTGAAACAGGCATTTAATCTGTTTTTCCCCCTTAATAGAACCTTACTGGTGTGTTATCTGACTTTTGGCACTGAAAAATGCTGTGAGATGCAAATGAGGCCTTTAATAAATGACAGCATTTTTCTTTGTGTGCTGCAAGCAACTAGAACAACATGCTGTTGTGTCTGTCTGTGGGTGCTTTGGTCCAAAGGTTTTAACATGATCCAATTTATTACACATTTTTAATTAAACTGAATACTTTTCATCAGGATGAAAAACATTTTGCACAGTACATGCATAATATATGTTCAAAATTCACTAGATTGGAAACAGCTAATATAAAGCATGAACACCATTAGGTTAAGCATAAAGTGTCCACTTGTCATACATGGACACATCACAGCAATTTCTCTGCATTTACCCATTCACCAATTGAAGCAAGGGCCGCCAGCAGCACAGCATCTAGGGCGCAGTGAGATTCAAACCAGCAGCTGCCCTGTTAGCTAATACAGGTTACAAATCATACGTTTTACTATCCAGTATTACAGTCCATATTTGTAAACTGAGATAAAAAAAAGCTCATTCTGATTTCAGCCTATAGCAGTTAAGCCCCGCCCATTCACACTGTAGCTGTAACAAGTGTTTCAGTCCAGACTGCTTTTTGAATGAGACACAGTGAAGGCAGCCAATCAGAACCAAGGTAATTTGCAAAAGAAAAGGGGTTGGAAAAGAGGATGGAAAATGTTCGAAAAAAAATGGTTTGCAGTCCATAAAATACAAATTTCCTCAGGGGGAAAAACACGAACATACAAGAAAAAAAGTAGGCCATGCGCCCTTTAATAATCTGTTTTCCACTGCTGCAATCACATTACTTTCTACTGCAAGGGATGCTGTCGGAGGTGGTGAAAGAGGATTTTTTTAGCTACTAAATCTTTACCCTCCCCATCTCTCTCTATGTTTATTTCACAGACACTCTCATCCAGAGCAGCTTAATGGACAAATGAACAGTGGTATGCTGTTTTCCCACCTGAAAAGCGAATCTAACTCTGGTCCACTGTGCGAGCACAATTGTGTTAGGTTTCCATTTTTAGAATAGAATAGAGTGATCATGTAACTGCAGTGGTCTTTAAGAGTCTTAAAAGCATTAATATTACTTAGTCGTGCATAATTTTGTATGTTAAAGGGGAAATATTATGCAAAAGTTTTTGCATCCCTTTGTGTTTCTATTTGTGTGTCTACTGCTTCTGTAAACATTCCAAGCACGGAAAAAAACACATCCAAACTCTTTCTGTGAGTCAATCGAATGATTTTGTTGTCAGGAATCAATGAGGAGTAAATTTGCATAGAACCGCTCTTCAGCTTTTGAGCCCCTCCCACTAGATTAGTAGAAGATCCACCGTTTTTATGAGAATGCATAAAAAGCCGAGCGCTACGGCTACAGGCAAAGGCAAGTCAGCATGAAGTGTTGGGTTCATCTAGTACTGGATCTGACTTGGGTTCCCAAGTATAGGGCTGATGGCACGTATGGTAAATGCACAGCGTAAGCATGGGATGGGTAGCCGAAAAGGGGCATCCAGGTCAGATACAGTAAGCAGGAGGTCCCCCTTAGTGAAAAGATCCCAAAAAATCCAGCATTCTGGTGGGTGCAGGGCTCCAGGCCTCATGGCAGTGGTGATCATGCCCAAAAAGGGGCATCCAGTTCGGCTACAGTAAGCAGGAAAGCCCCCTGAGCATTCGGCTGGGTGGCAGGCTCCAGGCCTCATGAGATAAGCAGAAATAGAATGTTATGGGGTGAGACCGGGATGGCAACAAGATGGAAAGAAGACGAATAAATACAATAAGCAAAGGACAGCAGAGAGACGGCATTTGTGCAGAGCTGAGGGAGAGATGAAATATTGATCCAGAGGCATTTTCTACAGCCACTCCTTTGCATCTGACAGTCGGCTCTAGAATGGCACTTATACACAAATTCAATGAAATGCGCATCCGCTTTCCTCTAGATAGGTAACAACCATATGGCCTTTCTGGTTATTGCTCATGCACTTATTCTCCATTACAGAACCCCCAAGCCCACTCCCTGGACCACGAGCACTTAGCATAGAGATTGACTGCATCTCAGAGAGAGCAACTCAGCCCAGAGAGCAAGAAAAATAAACGAAGACACGAGCAGGTTTAACCGATAAGGACACGCACTGGTGGAAGCACTGAGCATTGATATAATGTCAAAATTACCTCCAGGGTTCAGAGGGTTTCTTGCATGCAAGGTCGGTGGCAATATAGTAGAAGCATCTCGGTCTGTTTAGCTACAGAACAAACCGAGGGCAGTGGGTTTGTTGTGATAACAGAATTCAGAAGACTTTTGTAACCTTTCAACATTGGCTCTTCGAGAACAAGGGCAAATACTTCATACTATTTAAGACACACCTATATACGTTTCTATATATTTCAGATTTGCCAGTGCGTCATCACGCCTGATTCAGATTAGTAAGCACTGTCTATAGGCATGATTTGACAGCCTCATTAAATAGTGAAATGTTATCAAATTTAGGGAAATTGAGAATTTACCAGACTGCAATACATAAAATATGTTAGTTTTAGGCTCAGTTTAATGCCTCCAAGACTACACAGCAAAGGATGAAGAACAAGAACTAATCCAGAGAGAAAGAGAGAGAATTCATTAAGTGTATGCCAGTCAAACTGAATTCATATTTACAGGATTAGTATCTTTCCGTTCCAGACGCAGCAAGTCAAACAAGCTACACGTAAGGAATTAGGGAGAACACTGGTTTGTACATTTGTAACAGTGGATGGATTTAGGTGAGAAAAAATTCAAGTGAGAGATATAATCACTGACACCGAACTATTGGTAACAAATTACTCACAGATCATGTTCAATTTTAATACACAATAAAAAACTCCACAATAATTATAGCCTTCCCTGATCTGAACATGGGAGTCCAACGGTCTGTCCAGAGTTAATACCTACTTTGAACCAATAAAACATCACAGGAAGATATGTAGGCGGTGAGGTACTGAATAAAGGTCCAGTTTTGATTTCAGTCATATTAGATTGTCTGGGTCGGACACAATTTCATGCTTCAATTGAGTGGAACATGTGTGACTAGTTGCAATGCCTGTCCCTTCATGTGGTGATTCACGATGAAAGTGTAAAATGTGACCAACCTGAGAATTAGGGGCAATGGATATGTCCTTAGTTGATTTGTTCTTCAGCGATAAAAATTCCGTCACTATTATTGGTTCGTCACTGATACCTGGGGGCCCATTTTCTCTAATATGCATCGACAGAGAGTCACGCTCGAATGTAGAGAGAAAATGGCAGCAATGTGAAAGTTTCCCTTGGTGGCATCAGAGGACAACAGATGCTCATAAACGAACATTTTCGAATTCAGTGCTCAGCATAACCACTTAAGCAAAACAGCACATTAACCATCATGCATTAGCAGCAATTATCTATGGACATCGATTCCAAAGTAGCAGAATGGTCAGTAAACTGTCGGTCAGGTCCTTTAGTGGTGGTGTTCTGACAAACTCTCAACATACACAGTTTACACAGTAAGTGATTTGTCAGAATAACTACTGATACACTAATAAAACCAGTACAAAAGCTTATAATATAAGGTGAAATTTTCCAAAAGAGTGCTGAGTCACTTAATTACGTGCAATATCTTATGTCCAATAGTCTTCATGTGGAATATCAACACTGGGTACTCTATACTACCACCTGTGTCAGTAGATTTCACTCAACTGTTTCATCTATAGTATTTATAGGCATTCTGTATATGGCACAGTATTTTAGATTTCTTTAGATTGTATTTTTATATTGTTCTTGTCTCTGTGCGTTTATGTGTATTTGCAGTCAAAACATAAGCAATTTCCTCCTGGAGCATTAAAGTTTTCTGATTCTGATTCACATAATATCACTAACTGGAATATTCTAACATATTAATCATCTTTAGTTTGACTAATGAACAGAATTTAGGTGTCTACATAAAAAATTGGACTGATCGCTCAGCAGCTATCCCATGTTATATTCGCTACCTGTGTAATTGATTACCGTATGTTTCACAGCATAAGACACACATTTTCTTCCCCAAAAATTATACGACGAATATAAATTTTGCTTGCATTAAAACCGCACCTGTGTGGTGCTTGCTCGCAGTCCTCTTTTTATGCTGTGTGTGCTGCAGGCTGAATTTGTGGCAACAAAAATTATGACAAAATATCTCTGCCAACAAACATTTTTCACGTGACATAAACGAGACGAGACGGGACATTAATGTTGGTCATGTGACGATAACGAAACAAAATCTATAATGTATTTTTGTTGATGAATAAGAACGAGACTAAATGTGGATCACAATATAAAAACTGTGCTAAAGTGTCTCTTCATTTTCGTTGACTAAAACGAGACGCGACGTTATTTCCTGTGCGATAGGGAGGGGAGAAAAAAGTAAAGCACGCTCAATGTTACGTCCCAAAACTTTCGTCCATTGTGCGGCACCGTGAATTTTACTTTAGATTCTCTGCTCAAACCCGAACCCGGCCCGATATTGCCTGCCACCACCCTCGGATCAGACCGGGCCGTGATGCAGCATTTGAGTTGCTCGGAGCTCCAGCAGGGCGGGGTGTCAGTTTATAAACACACCCACAGTTCAGAGCGTGTGTTACAACGGCCCACGTATAACATTTTAATAATTACAGTCAATTTGTCAGGCCGGGCTGGTTTCGGACATAAGTGCACGGGTTTGGTTCATGTTGGTTTAAATTTTTTGGGACCGATCTGGCCTCTAATGTAAATGAAATGTATCTAGAGTGGACAAAAGTTTTGGGACACCTTATTTCTAGATTTTCCTCCTTTAAAATTGGGTGCGTCTTAAATTCCAGAACGTCTTATATGCCGAAAAATACGGTAATTGGATTAAAGTACCAAAGCAAATACCATCAGCTCTTCCTAGGAACCTATTCACACACAGCTTATCCTATGAATGAAAAACACCTTCAGACTGGCTTGTTAAAATTTTTAACTGAGGAAATGGTGCTGTTTTTTCTTTATGTAATGTTTTCTTCTGCATTGGAAATGTTGTACCCCAGTTCATCAGAATGTTGAAACTTATAAAGTACATATTTGACATTTCGAAGAACAATCAGTATATTAGCACAATGAAAAAAAGCCATTTTTTGTTGTTTGTTTATATCTACAGGTCACGTTTTTTATGTCAGTAGGCTAGTCATTGCACCACAAATTTTGAGTTGAGATTTCCTCATACAATTCTCGCTAAATGCAAGTTTATACGTATTCCAAATTAATTCAACTGACTTCATAAAATAGATCCGCATTTGAATAATGTCTTTTTACATGCTCTCGGCTGTAATTTCAAACGTCAACAAAGCCCTGGGTTCGATTCCTGACCAGGGTGATCCACAATCCTCTTTCTGTGGGTTTTCATGTTCTCCTCGTGTTTGAGTGGGTTCTTGACACTCCTATCCAAAGACATGGTGTACTGGAGATGCCAAATTGCCCTTCAGTGTGAATGTGTGCATGAATGTGCGTCTGCTGTGAGATGGACTGGGGTCCTGTCAAGGGTGCTTCAACGCCTTTCAACCTATTACAGCTGGGATAGAATCCAGCATCCCCCCTCAAACCTGGTTAGGTATAAGCGGCTCTGACGATGGATAGATGGATAATAGACAGCCCTCAGAAACAAGGACTGATGCTGCAACAGTGGCAATGAATAATCTTTTACAGTCTGGGATTTGAAGCTGCAATATCAGTCATGACATCTCCCAAATGGTGCAACCTCTGTCAGAAGGAGAATGTGAGATGTGCAGTCAGGAGTTCAAGAGAGCGTAACTGGCCTCACACTCCCTCTATACCTGCCCTCGCTTTTAGATGTTAAAGAATTGGCAGTGGTTATTGTTCTCCTCAAAACATGCTGAATATAACACTTGGCTTGTAAGCCAGATTCACACTCCCAGCATGGCACTATGTGACCAATGTAATTGACCATGACTAAACTGAGAGGAAAATGTAATCAAATTCTATCTCTCATGAGAATACTAGTACCAGGATGATAATATATGCAAATATTCTGTCTCCAATATGTCCAGATGTTCTGTCATCAATAGATCATCATGGCTAAAACACACAGTCATACAAACAGCTCTCTCAACAGCTGCATTTAAAAAAAAAACATAATTCAAAGCTGTCTTCAGTCAAAGCAGCACGGAGAGGTTTGTTGCCCTCCCACTCGCCACCATCAGCTCAGCACCTGGCATGACCACAACATAACATGACTCAGGCCTGTCAGGACTTAACCTGCATTCTAAAGGTAACTGACTCCAACAAACCCCCCACCACCAACACCATCCCACACACACACACACACACACACACACACACACACACACACACACACACACACACACACACACCTGCCACTAACACCAGTGCAGAATAACATGTAACAAAAACACACTTGTACAAACGTACTAAGATGGTTGTGAGTCATACAGAAAGAGAGGCATGCACTGCATAACAACCAAAACAAAATTCACAATACAATACATATATATATACTAGGGATGGAGCCGAATACGGTATTTGGAAAGGCACAAATAACATGTTTTTTACGAATACGGTACTTGGTATTCCTGGTTAGGGAACTCGCTCTACGATAAGAAAGTTGTAGGTCGATCCCCCAGACCACTAGGCACATTTTACTCGAATACAAATACAAATACAGATACGAATAGCGACCGCTCTGCACACCTCTAATATATATATATATATATATATATATACATATATATATATATATATATACACAAACAAAATTGTTGCTCCAATTATCAGGGTATCTCCCCATCAAAACCATGCATGGCCTCTGTTTTGTTTTTTATTTGTTCTTTTTTTGCAGCAAAATGAAGCACTTCAAAGCTAAGCAGTAAGCATGGTGCTTCTACATCCTATCATCTGTTGTACTGGTCAAGTTTCAAACTTTATTGCTATACTGAAAAAACTGCAAATATTGAAAACACCCCTAAAACATTATCAGTATAACTGAAAATGTGTAACACTCAGAAACACACATTGAAATAAAAACACATTTCCAGCATCACATTCATAAATCACATTTATATAAACACATATTTCCCACATCACACTTATAAGCACACATTTAAATAAATATGCATTTCCAGCATCAGATTCATTGACACCCATTGCCAGCATCACACTTACATATTTCAATAAACACACGTACAACAAAACATACATGGCCTAATGGTAAATGAACTTACAAAAGAGATTCACCTTTCACTTACTTCTACGTGTATGTGTGTGTGTGTGTGTGTGTGTGTGTGTGTGTGTGTGTGTGTGTGTGTGTGTGTGTGTGTGTGTGTGT
>JBBKCR010000001.1:19880625-19893715 GCA_037577295.1 Ladigesia roloffi
TAAAAAATAGCCAAGTAATTGTATAATCAGGTGTAAATATATTTTATTTAAATGAGAAGTGTCTAAATTTACAGAAAAACCTTTAGAAGTGCAGAGAGCCATTCCGGTTTTAACATGCACTCATTGCTCGTGGCTTTTCTAAATGGGGCAAGCACCAATCTCTGGGACACTTCACAGTTAAACAGGGCTCAATGAGAGCTTTCCAAAACCCCCTTGTATGCCTTCATACCCCCCGGCGAGCTGGAGTTATTAAGATGAAGATGATCGCCTTGGATAAAAGTATAGGGACACCGATTTTAGCAAAGCTGGACACATTGCTACTCCTGAGAGAAAGTCAATGTATGCTGGTATGCTGACTGTCTTACAATGTCTTCCACTCCCAGGGTTATGTGATCTTTAGAAGTCAAGGTTTATGGATCTTTGTAATGGTGCATTTGCATTATTATGCCATTATCATTACATCAGTAGAAATGGACACAATGACAATATTATCGTTTATTGCAATAATTTCTGGGACAATTTATCGTCCAGCAAAATTTGTTATCGTTACAGGTTTAAATCAGAGACTAGAGATAGCGTTCACATCATCTGCATGCTCCCACAGCAAAACGCACAACAGTAGCAACCAAAAACAGCATCTTAAGGCTGACAGACCAGCCACAAAATTAAAACCACAGGTGAATAAGTGAATAACGTTGATTCTCTGTCATCAGTCAAGCGATGGCAACGAGTGAAGTGCCAAGTCTTTGTGTTAGAATCAGGAAAAAGAGACTTTGGCAAGGGTCAAATTATGATGGCTAGCTTACTGCGTCAAAGTATCTTCAAAATGGCAGCTATGAAGTAGAGAGTACCTACCAAAAGTTCTCCAAGGAAAATCAACTGGTGAACTGGCAACAGTGTCATGGGCACCTACAGCTCACTGATGTGTGTGGGAAGAAATGGCTAATCAATTTCCTCTGGAAAAAGTGGCCTGGTGTGACGAATAACATTTTCCTGGGGAACAGATGGCACCAGAATGTACTAGGGTATAAAGGCAAGCCAGAGAAGGCAGTGTGATGCACTGTGCAATGTTCATTTGGGTAACCTTTGGTTCTGGCATTCAGAACCAATAGATCATTCATAGCAACACTATTCCCTAATGGCCGTGGGCTCCTCCATCAGGATAATGCTCCCTGCCACAATGCAAAAATTGTCCAAGGGCGGTTTCAGGAACAGGATCAAGAGCTCAAGGTGTTGTTCTCCAAATCCCCCAGATATTCAGTTCAACTTTGCTGCACAAAGAAGTCTGATCCATAAAGGTCACTCATGACTTTTAGGACTTAGAGGATCTGCTGCTAAAGTGTGGTTATCAGATATCACAGTACAAATTATAGGACTTTGGAAGTCCATGCTTCGATGTGTTAGACCTGTTTTGGCAGTCTGAGGAGGACCTAGGCAAGTGGCACTTATATCGACCAATATTATCAGTAACTAAAGTTTCAAAGTTACTCAAAATTGGTGTAACTAGGCACTGAATGGAAGATAAAAATGGCAAGACACAAGCTGATATGATAAAGGAGTTTGAAAACCTTTTGTTGCTCATGGGAAAGCCTTTTCTGCTTAGAAGTCAAAAAGCACTGTGTTTAGCAAGCAATAATGAACACCTGCTTGAGAAACACGAAAAAAAAATTACAGAATAAATTGCTGAAATGAAAAAAAAAGATGTGCACTCTTACAGAAAACTTCCAGTTGTGTTTGTCCGCACATTATATGTAGAGCAGATGCTCTATTGGTATCGTTTAAAAGGAAATTCTTTGTATGAAGAATGTGTAGATTTTAAACCTAGAAGCACTGTCTTTCTGTCTTTGTTATTTTAGAATGCAGCTAAATGATTGAGAAGGCTGCTGACGTGCCTGACTCCTCATAACTCAGAGCTGTCTGTTAAAACCAGTGCTAAGGATTTCAGACACAGAAGAGGCTCTGTATTTACAGTGAACTTTCCAGCAGTGCGGGAGCTCCTGACTGAGGATCTACAGCAGACAGGAGAGCTTTAATCACTTAATGTAACTGTTGAATCTGGTCCACTAAACCTTGCTGACATGCCTGCTCACTTTGACTCTTGTCTTGCTCTCCATTTGCTCTCTCGGCATTCTTTTAGCATCCTCATTAACTGAAGCAGTAGCAGCTGCTGCCAGAGCTCTGGGCAAAGGCACAAGTCGGCCTCAAGCTCGCTCTGTCTCTGTATTTCCCCCTCTCTATTGGCAGAGCTACAGAAGGCAGCCTGGGCAAACAGCAGTAGATATTTTGGGACTTATTTGATTTACTTTCTGCCGTTGTTTATTCTACCAACAACCATTACCATGCAAAAATGAAACAATTTTGCAGCGATTGATGCAAGTCAACTAGAGATTAATGTAAATGTTTTGCTTGTTTATTCTTTAATTGCTTCGTGACACATTATAACGGGTGTTTGTTAGATTCCATTATTCAGTGTTAGAGTCTTGTTTGCATGCTAGGATAGATTTAATGATGCATTATGCCATTTCCTTCAGCCCTAAACCCAATTTAGTGTAAAGGCTTGATCATTCCGCCAGTCGGGCTCTTTAAACAAATTCTCTCTCAATCATATCTATTATAGAAAGTGAATCAGCAAAGTAAATTCCGAATATAATTTGTACATACCCATCCAAATCAGCTGCCAGGAACTGATCTAAAACAGAGGAAGGAAAAGTCTGGGCACATTAGAGTCTACACGGTAAGTTGGTATCACTCACCCAGTCTCCACTGGCCTCTGCATGACAATGTCCCCAGTGGTGGAGGGCCTCTGAGCTGGTTTGGTCAATCTGATGGGTTTTGGAGAGGCTGGCCTGAGGCTATCACTCTTCCCTTGGGCTCCTAAGAGACCAACAGAGGAAATCTGTGTGTTTCAACAATGCTGCCACCCTCTGGACAACAACAAAACAGCAGAAAGAAGGCAAAAAGGAAAAAAGTTATTCTCTTTCTGAATTTTTAAACCTCTTTTTGTCAGTGTTCTCATTCTGATTCTTAAAAGTTATAACCATTTTTAAATGTTTGTTTCTTTGTCATCGTTTTGGGTATAGGCCTGCCATGATCATTACTTTTGCTGGCAATCAAAAATGTATGTATTTGTTCACATTGTCAATCAGGCAAGACATGATTCAGATTTTGCTTCTTTAGTTTAGTAGAAGACCTATGAGGCTAATGCTGCTAGCAAACAATATAAGTCAACAGTCATCCAAAACATTTCCAGATATAACCCCCTAAAACTGTAAACCCACTCAAGCCACATCAAGCTATTCCTTAAAATGATTTAATACACAGCAAGACTAACAGAGATGGATTAAACTTAGCCGTGAAGCTTTATTTTCTGAACCATCTCAGTAGAAGGAGGTCTGGATGATCCCGAATCTGTTATTCTGAAAATGAGCATGATATATACAGGAGACTCTGATCTGAGGATTTACAGGAAAGTGTCACCAAAGAGGAGTGGGAGAAGGCTAATGCATACATATATAAGAAAAAACTTACAGGAATACATCAGTTATTTAATTGAATTTGTTACGTTTTTCTCATATAAGTAAGCATTAGCCTTCTCCTACTCCTCAATGGTGACACTTTCCTGTAAATGCGAAAAAGGGAAGGGGACAATTTTTCATTGCTTCTGGAAATGCCCTCAAATAAAAATGTTTTGGGAGGAAGGTAAACAGTGCATGATGGATTTATTACACATACAAATACCTCTAAATATCAATCTTCATATTGGGACTATACACAGAATGGGATGAGGTGTAGTTGGAACTGGACAAGATATATGCTAATTGGACTAAATGGTTAGGTGTGCCTCTAAATAAATATAATATATATAATACATTTAATTTATGTAATTGTATTTCTTTTTTTGTGTTCATATTTAATTTAACTTAATTGTCATACCTATCATAATGTATATCCTCTTAACACTTTACTCTGTTCATGCAGTATGTATTCTCGGTTTATTTATTTATTTTGATTATTATTTGTTGTTATATTTTATTTTTTGGGGGGGTGATGTGTATTGTAAGGGTGGGATTGGTCATAGTGGTAGGCTTTGTAGGTACACATGTATAAGACTGGAAGAACTTCTGTACATGGGGTAATGATTAGAAAATAAAAGATAATGTTGGAAAAAGAAGTCACTGCCAGAGGAAGAGGCTACCACTGAGGATATGGCCAATTTAATCAGGGAAAAGCTAAAAACAGCTTAAAAAACATTTGCAAAGTGAGCCAAAAAGGCAGATATGGGAAAGATTCAGGGATGTTCTCTGGTCCAGTAACTCCATTCCAGATAAAGTCATCTGCTTGAGTTGTTCATGCCTTGAATGCATGGTTACTTGTTATGCAATAAAGAACATCGTTTGGAACAATTTGTCTACTCATTTAGTGCCCTGGATCCAGATGCTATTAGAGTCTATTAGATACAATAGGTTATGCATTGCAAAGGATGCACCATGCTAATATTTGGGCAGCACAATATCAAAATAGTGCAACAATGCAACAGTGTTTCATGCAAAACCTTTTCCTTTATACAAGTCTACGTCCAAAAAATTTCCCCTACCCTACGATATCAATGCCATTGCTTTACTAAGTAAGGTCAGTGTTTTGCAGGTGAGGATCTGGCTCAGCTGGTTGATTAATTTATACATTTAAGTGTGTTTTGTACAGCAGATTGGCTCCCACAAAGGTTCGGATGGATAAGTGTTAAAAACTCTGACCCACACACAGTGTGTACAGTCACATTACATTTAAGAAGAAATGTGAGGAAATATGAGTGACAAGCTCATATTCATGCTAAAATAAGTATTAGCTACTTAGATAACAAATAAAAAATATTCCCCTAAAGAGCCTGTAACAGTCAGCTTTTGTTTATATTTCAAGTCAACTGATTAAAAATGTACACTCTTCTTGTAATGTTACAATATGATTGTTGACAATGACTGTGAACTACAGTAAGATTAAATAATTGTATTCAGGCAACTATAATAATGAACATGCTACTATAAAGTAGCATTGTGTATAATAAATCACCCTTATGAATTAAAATAATTATTTTCAAGGCTGGAATCTGTACATTCGAGACAGCATAAACTTTGCCAAGTGATGTGCAGCAGGCGGAAAAGGGTGACAAACCGAACCAAGCGTGCTAATTATACTCTCTGGTGGATTCTTACGTTTCAAGTACATGTTTTGTACTCACTAGTGTCCTTCTCCCAGAGCAGCGGGTCAGAGTAGGAGACCATGGCAAAACGTCGCCTCACTTCCTCTTGGTCTCTCTAAATAAGAGAAAACATATAATATTTTACACTTAAGCTGCTTCAGCAGATTCACCTTGATTATCAGTTCACGAGTGCTCTCAACACTAAATGTAAGAGAGGTAAATATTATTGTAACTGAATAAATGTCCGTACTCTGCATAAGTTCTAAATGTGCAACAGGATCAAGCTGAATAATATCAATACTACAAGCTCAATTCGAGATAATAGAGAGCAAGAAAACAGATACATGTAACACAGCCCAGACATGCACTGTCAGTACCTGAAATAACTTAATATGCGCAGCATGCAGAAACTGGCATAAACATGAAAGAATTCAGCATAAACATATGTCAAACTCTGGACCAAATTGTTAAAATATATACCCTTATCCCATTTAATCCCAATTTTTTTCAGTACATGCATTTTACTCCTGAGACCTAATGCACAAATATTATGCCCTTTTCACTTTTATTTTGGTTATGTTAAATTTCTTCTTGATCACAATTGTGACCGACTGGAGACAACATAGTCCTTTATGGGAAAAATGCGTATATTTTGGTCAATACAGACTATTTGCAAAAATCTTAAAATGAAAGAAGTGATGACAGTGCCCACTAAGAACAGAATAATGAGATACGGTTGTGTTTTTTGCTCATAACTTTATTATTGAGCATATAATTTATCAACTGTTGATTAAAAAAAATAAACACAATCAAAAAACAAATTAATCTATCTACAACTGTCCATCTGTTGGCCAAACAAGCACACCCCAGCGGGGCCTGTAATGCTGAAATCTGGTTCTCTATGGTAACAAACAACACATTACAGCATCCACAGCATCAATAAACTCTGATTTCAGCAAATATAACCTGTAAAACAGTCTGGAACCGGTGTTTACCCTCAGAAATCAGAGTGTATCAATAAACTCTGATTTCAGTAAATATAACCGGTTTCTCCTTCTATGAACCATCATTATTACACTCAGTTTCCACTGCGTCTCTCTCAAATGTGGGAGTAACAGTACTGCTACAAACAGCATATGGGGGGATCTTGTAAGTCCAGTAGGTCCAATACATCAGATTTAAACTGTATAAAAGTCAGTATTAACTTACATTAAGTGCCAAAACATGTATTGCATTCAAAACAATGCATTATGTTAAAGGTCATAACTGTGACCATCAACATATATGCGCCTCTCCAAAAACATATAAACAGGAGTGCAAATTCTCAACATATATCAGTAGCAGACACCTTCAAGAGTACATACACCAAATATGATAATGTTTCCTGTAATTAAGATATTTAATTCCCCTTCTATCTAAAGCTCTGAGGAAGAAATTCACCTTCACAGGTGCAAAACAGGAAATAAAGTGATCTGGTCAGCTGACCTTTCATACTTGTCACATGATTTTGATACACTTTAATCTAGACAGTCTATTTTTTCATTTTAAGTACCATACTTTTTAAAGGAGGAAATTCTAGAAAAAAAAACTTTTGTCCACTCTAGATACATTTTATTTACATTAGACCCCAAATCGGGCCCCAAAAATGAAAACCGACATGACCCAAACCCGTGCACTTGTGTCCGAAACCAGCCCACCCCGACAAATTGACTGTAATTATTAAAATTTTATACGTGGGCCGTTATAACACACGCTCTGAACTGTGGGTGTTTATTAGCTGACACCCCGCCCTGCTGGAGCTCCGAGCAACTCAAATGCTGCATCACGATCCGGTCTGACCCGAGGGTGGTGGCAGGCAATATCGGGCCGAGTTCGGGTTCAAGCAGAGAATCTAAAGTCTAATTCACAATGCCGCACAATGGATGAAATTTTGAGACGTAACATCGTTCAACTCTAAGTTTGAGCGTCCTTTACTATTTTATCCCCTCACTATCACACAGAAAATATTGTCTCGTCCCGTTTTAGTCAACGAAAATGAGGAGACACTTTAGCACAGTTTTTATATCGTAAATCACATGACCAACGTCGCGTTTTAATGCAGGCAAAATGTGTATTAGTCATATAAGACGCACCAACTTTTCTCCCCCAGTTTTGGGGAAGAAAAAATGCGTCTTATACAGCGAAAAATACGGTACAATTTGTCAACCAACCCACACAGAAACAATTCAGTATAACCCATATAAGAAATACCTTGGTCACCTTTGTGGCCATTGGGATTAAATGGGGAAAACCAGAATATGTGGAGTGAATATACGAGCTTCCTGTACATATTCATGGAAGAAAAAAATGACCAACCCCAATTTTCAGAACTATTGCAGTGTGAGCTGTGTAAAAAATAAGAAATGCTTCCAATTGTTGAGTGCAGTAGTGTTTATAGAGCAGCTTTTCTATGTGCTGTATTCCAGCAGCTTCATTCCTGATTCCTATTCTGATGGATATAACAAATAGTAAATTATATATATGTATTATTTTATAAGTTTTTATACATTTTTCGTGTGGAACTTTGATGCAAGTGTGGTCAACAGTGTATAAAACAATAGTGACATGCACATATTGCACAGACACACTCAAAACTGCAGAAGCAACCATGTATATGGTTCAGGATTTGTTTTTGTATAATAAAAAAACAAACAACAGTGTGCTGACCTCCATCTCCTCCATGCGCAGCAGCATGCTCTCCAGTGTGGGACCCTGCAGCATTCTGTGGGCCTGAGCCTCAGCAACACGCTCCACCGCCCACACGGATGCTGCTGTGTTCTCCAGCTGACCCTCCATTACACCCTCACTTAGAGGATCAGTGCGTACTGCAGTCTGAGCCGAAACACAAAACACCAGCACACACATAAGTCCAGCAAGACAGAAGCAAAAAGGCTTTCTTTCATAATACAATTAAAATGACTAGATTAAAGGCACAGTATGACATTTTTCTTCAAGTGGTCAAGAGAAGAGCCCATATCCAACTTTTCTCTTATGTATTGTTATTTCTATTCCTGATGTTGTTTTATGGCACGTGTGGTTTTTATATAGCTCAAATAATAATTCATCCTAATTCATTTTCAACCTTTTATTATCCTTTATAATTAATCAGGCTATTTTTATTAATTATGCATTAAAATGAGCTACGATTGGCTCTCCTGCACTGGGCCTCAAAAAGCAGTCCAGACCAAAAATGATTACATCTTCAGTGTTAATGACAGATACATGGAAATGTGCAAAACCAGTTTATTCAAAATGTCCATTCGTAGGATGAACTCTGCAGTTTTGAAATGTTCTCAGTGCTCAAGGACTACATTATACTCATTTACTGAAGGTAAAAATCTTGAAATCATTCATTTGAAGGATAATGTAAAAGATGAGATGCATGACGAGGTTTTGGGTCATAGCTTATCAGTAAAATGTTCTGATCCTTTTTCTGTCTGAACCTCACTTGCCTGCTAGGGCGACAGAGAATCAAGTTCAAACCCCCCATACCAGGATTTAAAGCTTGTAGAACTCCTAAAACGTCTGAAGCCCTAATTAAGGATGATCTGATCATTGGTTGCTTTTTGTGCTTTGTAGTCAGAGGAATAACAGCACAAACATAATCAACTTCATGTTAGATTCATAATAGGGCTGTAACAATATACAATACAAAATCGAAATCGTGACACTCACGTCCACAAACCCACATCACGGTGTGAGGATGGTGAATCGCAACACAGACACACCCCTTCCAACTCTTTCCCGTATACATTTCCCAGCAAGAAACATATGTTTTTCACCATAATAGAAGCATTTTCACCTCAGTTTCTTTTCTTTAACCAACAACGGAGGGTCTAAGGGTTTCAAACAGCCCTCCCACAAGTTTACAAACATACAAGCACGGATAGACCCTTTGTTTGCTGAATTGATTCACTGTGTTGCCTTACCTCGGTTTAGCAGTTGCTAACCGGGTGTCCTTTGCTCGTTCACTCGGCAACTAAACAGGTCCAAAAATGAGATGTCACGGGGAGTGAGGTCTGTGCTTCCTCTCCTCAGAAAGGGAGCATTTATTTTTCCTTCTTTAGAAAAATAGCAAGGCCCTACGAACAAGCGGCCTCGAAAGTATAAGAGCAAAACTTTTTCCCCAAGCTCCATCAAAAAACATTACTCCCCCAGCATGCAATCTCTTAAAGTCACATGCTCTTCTTGTAACTTCCGTGAGTACATGTAAGTTATAACACTGGGCTGGGTTGTGATAAAACTGCACTAGAGTCTCTGGGTAATTTTTTTAATTGTGTTTTGAGCAAGTTTTGTGGCTCCGGGCAGCTGGGCGGAACGTTCTTTTGTTTGAACGGAGCGGTGAACCAAAAGAGACGAGTCGACTCCTCCAACTCGACTTCTCGTGCGGTTCACCGAAGTCTTGTCCTCAGTATGAATGGAAAGGAAGCGGTATTTAAGTAATTATTGGTTTATAATTTAGTGGTGTCTCCAAACAAAATGGCGCCTAATAACGTTTCCTCTCCTCCACCGCTAATGAATCGCGATACGAACCGAATCATGAGTCAAAAATCGTGAAACGAACCGAACCATGGGTTTGGTGTGTCATTACAGCTCTAATTGAATAGGTTTTGAGTAGATAACAATGATCTGTCCACAGATTCTGGTGCATTAGTCTTCCTTTAATCAGAGTGCATTAGTGATCAATTACCTGTACACAGTCCAGCAGCGGCTGAAGTCTTTCTCTGGCTGCCTTCTCTGCTCTCTTAGCCCACTGTGTTGGAGATTCCACCTCAGTCCTTAATTACAAACACACACACACACACATGCACACATGTAACAAATAACACACATAGATTCATTCACAAGCCACAGCTCCAACTCAAAATTAATGCTAAAGTATACACAAATCTCCTGATCTAACCAAGATTTGCAATCTTATTTTTAGCCTAAAATTCTTCTTTACCATGTTTTGAGAATAATATACAACTTAAGAGCAGATTTGTAAGCTTATTAAGATTGTTTTAAGAAAATTTTCATTATCTGTCAGTGCAGTAAGATATTTACAGTTGTTACGATTAGAAATTAGAAATTATTAGAAAACAAAATCTTAAAACAACCTAAACAATTTTACAAATCTGCAATTATTTAGCATATTTTCTCAAAACATGATTAAGAAGATTTTTAGGTATAAAAAGAAATAAATAAAAATGCATCTTAGATCAGGATGCAGGTTAGATCAGGATTTTATTGCAGTGTAACTTACCTGATTTTGTTAAGACGCTCAGTCTCTTCCTTAGTAAGCTGATTTAAAGCTCTCAGACGGTCCTCTGTTATTCTATCTAGCCAGGCTTGCCTGCATTGCACACAAATACAAACATACACACACACACACACACACACACACACACACAGACACACACACACACACACACAGACACACACAGACACACACAGACACACACAGACACATATATTTATTTACATATGCTCTTAATTTCTAAGGCAGAGCCCAGCATCTTTACATACATTACAACATCAGTGCCTCACAACTAGAAAAGTGAACACCCTCAAGTTAAGGCACTGGTATGTAAGTAATGAATCACAGAATTTTGTGTACTCCTTTATTTATAACTGTACATACTGTATAGATATCTACGCCAGTTGTATGTTAATTTCATGCACAAGAGGGCCAGTGGGAGTACTGCTGTACAGTAGAGTGACATTTGAATCTGTCCACATGAAGGCCAAAGGAGTGTCAGTAAGAGTTAGAGTCATCAAATAAACACCCAAATAATTCGTTGTACCATTGTTAGCGAGGAAGCGTACAGTTAAAAGCTCACCAAAAAACAACCTGGCTGGCCACGAAAGACCATAATGTTTTGAATTGTGATTAATTTGTTTATGCTATCTAAATGCCTGTTCAGTTGATGTGCAATTCAGTGATGTGCAAAATTCATTATTCCATTGAATGTTGTACACTGACACCGCAATACATGTATTTCTCAGCATGTTTATTAACGTATAAATTAATGTTTTTAATTTCAGCGTGATTGAGTATATTAAAAAGTGAAGAACTGAAGCAAATGTTCAAAAAACTTCAGTGTCACAATCTAATAGGCCATCCCCAAACTACAACACCTGCCACAAGCTAGCCCACTGGTATGATGCAATCCAATGTTGCATTTCTACATCCCAGCTAACTGTCTGTATCACCTGTTTTTCAACTTTATGTACATTTACGGCATTTATCCAGAGCGACATACAACAGTGCTCAAGTAATAAACAACAGTATCAAGGACCTGTAGAGCAAGATTTAAGTCAACATCCACCAATCACCTAAGGAAATGTAGCTCAGTACATCTGATCAACACAACAAAAATCTTGACACAAGACAACACCTGTAAAATAAGGTAACAAAACATGGTTAGGAAGGTAAGGAGGGTGTGTTTTTGTGTGTGTGTGTGTAAGAAGGAGAAATAGGAGATGGTTTCAACCTGAATCAACTGTTTTTCAGAGGCAAGTACCAGCCAGACAAGGTTTTGGACTTAACAAGTTCTGAGGGATTTCTAGGAGGTTTTCAGAGGTTGGTGATCACTAATATATTATTTAAATGTTAATGTGCTAGATACTATTAAAATTATTGCAGGTAAATGAAGTCTTGAAGAATATTATAATGATGTAGATTTAGAGCTTGAACAGCTGCAAATTGCCTCAGACTGAAATAAATGAACGGGTACATTTTAGCAGTCATGTACAAGTAATTTATTGCAAGGACTTATTTCTAATTGGAAGCAAGACCATAGCCATTGGGCCTTTCAAGAAAAGATCATCAGCCATATTTTAAATGAATTAATGACTGAAACGGCTTCAATTAATCACAGGTAAAACATATTTCCTGCGTGCTCTGCAAAGTTGCAAATATATCAGTACCAATTATTATTCAGTTAATAGCCGAATAATAAAAACAGAATAGTATCAGGATAGTAGATCCCATTATACAGCAATACATTGTAATATGCAAGAATATTTAAGAAACCTTAAAGTAACAGGATTTTCTGAAATACCAGCTGTGTCTGACCTGAGGGCCTCACTGTGAACTTGAGGCATGGTTTCTGCAGGAACCCCCAGCTGGGACCTGGTATTGTTGGGTCTCTGGGGTTGGGATTGCACATCTGTGGGCTGTGAATAGATTTTTGCTGGGGAGAAGAGACACCTAGGCTCTGGCCTGCTGGATACAGTTCTGTTACACACACACAGACAAACACACACAGATAGAGACGCACAAAAAAAAAAACCACGCATGCACGCACACAAGTGCACACAGACAAAGACACACAGTCACAGACACACACAGTCACAGACACACACAGGCACACCAAGTGACAGACACACACAGTCACAGGCACACACAGTCACAGGCACACACAGACACACACAGTCACAGACACACACAGTCACAGGCACACACAGTCACAGGCACACACAATCACAGACACACACAGGCACACCCAGTCAGACACACACAGTCACAGACACACACAGGCACACCCAGTCACAGACACACCCAGTCACAGGCACACCCAGTCACAGGCACACACAGTCACAGGCACACACAGTCACAGACCCACACAGTCACAGACCCACACAGTCACAGGCACACACAGTCACAGGCACACACAGTCACAGGCACACACAGTCACAGGCCCACCCAGTCACAGGCACACCCAGTCACAGGCACACCCAGTCACAGGCGCACCCAGTCACAGGCGCACCCAGTCACAGACGCACCCAGTCACAGGCGCACCCAGTCACAGACGCACCCAGTCACAGGCCCACCCAGTCACAGGCCCACCCAGTCACAAGCCCACCCAGTCA
>JBBKCR010000001.1:19893815-19911071 GCA_037577295.1 Ladigesia roloffi
TGTGTGTGTGTGTGTGTGTGTGTGTGTGTGTGTGTGTGTGTGTGTGTGTGTGTGTGTGTGTGTGTGTGTGTTTGCACTCACTTTTGTTTAGAATGGGAATGAGGAGAGGTGGGGATCCAGGGCACAGAAGCCTCTCTCTGTGGTAACTGATTTTCTCTTAGCCTGGATGAAACAGTGGGCTGCTGGAAGCAAGCATCTCGAACTTGAGCTCCCTGCTGGGGGGATGAAGGAAGTACTCTCATGTTTTAAACATGTCTTTAGTGCCTTTTTTCATCCTGAAGATGTGATTTACTGAATTATCCTAAATCCAGGACTGTTTGGTCATTTTAAGCTTTTCCTGCTTACCACAGTTTTTCCTACAGATTAGATGACTTTAGCTGAAAAGATTTTGTGATGCATTACTAAATCTGACCTTGCTCTTGTCCTGACTTGCTGCTCGAGTGGATGGGATGGGAATATGCAGTTCTGGCTTATTCTGGCTCTTTTTTTGTCTTAGTTCCCTCTGATGCACGAGGCTCTGGATCCCAGTCTTCAACACCTCACTGCGTTCCCGCTCCAAGAACCGCTCGGCTCTCAGGGGCCACCCGGCAGCTCTTCTGCCTGGACAAACACAACAGAAAACCCAAGATGAGTCTTCTGATCTCAAAACTGGCTTTACTTGCAGTATAAATATCTTCTTGTACTCCATATCAGAATCAGAACATTTTCCCAAAGGACATTGTTAAAGTTTTGACTAAACACACAAAGACAAGAACAATATTACATGAATATACTAAATAAATCCAATAAAACTCACAGAAAACACAAATAATATTAATAATATAGATAAGTAAATAAATTAATAGTTTCACAAATTATGTTTAAGGGTCTGTTATTTCAGTAATATAGATCAGTGATAGGTCGGAAATACTGATTTCACAAGTAAGGCTATTTATTGTACACAATAATAAGATATGGCATATAATTGAATGATTTAGCAACCAATAGGAATACTGCACATGATATTGAAAATGGCACGACAATTTCACATAATATTAAGTGACAACAGGTGATGATAGTTTTACAACTAGATGAGAAAATTGAACATGGCAGACAACTATAAATTATAAGACAATAATGTACGTAATGATAAGGATTTAAACCAAAATAAATTGCACAACAAAGTAACATCAGATTTTTGTTTTCTACAATTTATTGTAAAGCTGTCAAGATGTATGATTTAAAGAGATCGCTCACCAGCCAAGATTTTCTTCTGATGTGCTGGTTTCCTTGGCTGTCGAGGTGTTTTTGCGGTAAGGGCCCGCGAAGCTTGAGAAGGGGCCATGCTGTGAGCTCTGGCTTTGGGTGACCCCTCTCTGACTGGGGAGACACTCTGTATTCGTGGCTCCCTCTTCTGGGCATCCGTCTGCTTATTCAGAGCTGAGTCCAAGGTCTAAATAGAAAATTATGTAACGGCAACAAATTCACTGTAGCAGCTTTCTGTATTTACTGCATTTTCTCTTTGATCTCTGAATTTAAACACATGCTTCAGGTTAAACCAAGGCAAAACTTGTCTTCTGACCTACGGTGTATTTGAAACATCTGTAAATTTGTCAGAATGACGAACATAAGACGATAACTAATGATTATGAAATCAATCCGTCAACTGATTAATCAACCAATTCAACTGTCGTGACTCTTTCAGTTCCCACTTTGCAGCTATCATTCAAGTTTGTGCAACTAACAATTTCTTCATTTCGGTGGAAATGTTTTCCCCTTTTCCTGCAATTTTAGCCACTTTCATACGTGGTCCTAGATCAGATATGTATCCAGATCCTGGCCATGTTAATTAGAACTGTTCAACATAAAAAAAATAAAAAAATAAATGTGTATGCGTATGTTCCATCATTGTCCTGATCAGGTTGAGCAACAACCGTTATAATAAGAATGTAGCTAAAGTGCTTTCATTTTGAATTAACACTGTGTTAATGATAAATATTGTCATCAGTTCTGCTAACTAATTATCACAGCCAACAATAATTAATTCTCCAGCATTCCAGCTGTACTTTCTTTATAGACACACATGAGTGAAACTTTGAGTTTAGATGATACACACAAAGTTAAAGCCTGCCCTTACCTCCAACTTCTGCAGGATGTCCAGTGTGGTCTCTGGTACAGTTGAGCCTTGGACCACTTCCACCTTGGCAGAGCAGAGAGAGAGCTGGCGAATAAGATGGCCCAGCTCTTTGCACTGGGCGGGCACTCTGCTCTCCGCAGGGTCCGACAGCTGGTTGATGAACACTTGCATGGCTCGGACAGCCCCTCGATGAGCTGCTGCCAGACGATCCACTGCCCTTGACTGGGAAGACACAAATACAGCAAGCCAATCCACAACACATGTGGTGTTTATATCCCTTCTGTTGCACAGCAGTGGTTAAAAATCCTAAATGTTGTATTTCACACAGGTGGCAACTTTCCATAGGGTGTGCAGAAACAGACCTATTCTAATTTCCGGGCAAAGGAAAAGCCCTCATGAGAAAATCCAGTACTGTGCAAAAGTCTTAGGCACCTAGGCCAACTCTTTGCAACCATTTGCATCAGCAGTGACTTTCTGGAAAAGTCACACATTAGAATACATGCAAACAAAAAGAATGACGTTTCTATGATAATTTTTAAGCTGGTTAGAACAAGGTTTGGTTCCAGATTTCTGCACTGTTCCTCAAGCTATTGTGTGAATTTATAATGCTGCATAGGCAACACTCCTAATTTAATCTGCTGAAGCAACTGAGCCATCCCAGTTGATGTCAACTACAAGTAACATGGGGTATTCTTGAGGAAAGAGGCCTGGAAATGGTTAAGCGAGTAATTTTCCATATATGAAACCACTATTTACTGTTTTTAAATTAACTGAACTGTTGCTGTTTTAACATTAACTGAACACACTTGCCCTTCTAAGACCTTTGCATTGTACTGTACATTTGCAAAATATAATAAAATTCTCGGGGACACTGTGTGCTTATTTTATAGCCATCAAATATACACACATTTCTTAAATATCATTCTATTTACTTCCTGCAAAGTCTCAGATAGTTTCATTGAAGGACAAATATAACCAAAACCATGGACCAGATGTGTACTGTGCCAAATCTTGCATTTTCAATAAGCTGCAGGGTGATTTTACAGCTCTTAAAAGGCTGGACTTTGCAGCAGCTTAGGCATGTAAATTATGGTTGAAAGGATCAATTACAGGTACAGTAACATTCTCCTCTGTACATCTACACTACAACACCTAAAATACCAGACACCACGCTCACCTTCTTTGTGTGTCTCGCATTCTGAGAACGTAGCTTGTCTAAATCCTCTTGAATTTCTTTTACCTGTTTTGGAAAGAAAATCAATTATTTTCATTTATTTGTAAAGCCTTGGGCATGTTGTGCTTTAACTTTATGTGCTACACTCAAGCACTGAAACATACAAATCACAGTTTGATTAAATCTAACATTACAATAGGTCACAGTCACACAGTATGTTTCAAATATTTAGCAGGGGACTGTAGATGAAAAAACAAATAAAAACAATTTAGGAAAAATCAAACTAAATGATAAGACATCAGTATAATGAGCTGAATCATAAGGAGCTACTTGTATACAGCAAACATTCTATGATTTATGTAAATCAGTCATTTTTTAAGGATTCATGCAGTTATTTAGTGTTGTAGAAGTACTGACTCTTCTCATTGTGATTTCTCACAATAAATGGCATCCTGCCTTTGGGGGGAAATTTACTAGTTAACCTGTTTGCAGTGTTTTTCATATTTATATTTGCATATTGTCTTTCACAAATTTTCTTTATATAATGTGAAAAACTCTGCAAATATTGTGTTGTCCATCCAAATCAACATGTAGTTTGACTTAAAAAAGAGAGAATGGATGACAAGATTCCATGTAAAAACCTGCTGCTGTAACACATAGATAATCCTTGCAGAGCGGGCAGCCTGCTCCTGCCGCCGGATTTCAATCCTGCGCTTCTCATCCGGCTCAACAGTCTCTTCCACTCGTCCTGTGAAGAGCAGCACACTTATTCAGTCACAGAGCCTCTTTTGTGTAACCATACTGATTCTGCACAATGTGAGTAAAGAGTGTTTTTGTTTTTTTGCCATACCCTTATTTGCCAGCTGCTCTATCCTTTGGATGTACGTGGCTAGCTCTTTCTGCAGCTTGCGGATCTCCTTGCTGAGCTGTGGTTCACTACCACTGGCCCTCGGGTCAGCATCCCTGGTAGGAGGAGACTGGCCTTGGTCTGCCTGAGTGGTCACAGAAATTTTCTGAGGAGTATACACAAGCACCTGTGGGCAGGACTTTATCGACCTCTTTGGGCTGCTTGTCCTCTGCTTTCCTTTAGGAGAGGGTCCCTTTAAAATTTGAATCAGAAAAAAGAAGGGTCCACATATATTTAATAAGAATGCTACAAAACAACAAAACACAAATGATTATATATTGACTCACTAGCTCATGATGACCAGCTGCAGTATTCTGGTTATCCAGACTCGGAGACTTCTCCACAGACATCTGTAAAGAACTATTAAGGGACTCCTGACGTTTCCTCTGCAAGTCTTTCTTAGCTAGTCTCATGGCAGCCTGCAATCGCTTTTCTGACAGCACCGAAAGACATAAGGAGCTGCTGCAGCTTTCCCCGTCATCCGGTCTCTCTCTCTGAGGCACAAGCTTCTCAATCATGATAGGAGCCGGAGGTCCCACCCGGGTTACCCGGTTGATTGTGCTGCTGGGCACAGCCAGATTAAACAAAAGCTGTGGACAGAGGAATAAAAACATATTGAGAGAGATGTTTCAATTCATAAATTATTATAGCCATTATAGGCAGCCTGTTTTTAAATCAGTTTTGTGATGTTAAAAAAACAACACATTTATGTATCTCCATATTCTGGTTAGAGGCTCATTTGCATATTGCAGCCTTTTGAGATATCAGTATAGCACAGATTGATGTTGCAATAACAATTAGCAGATGATACTTTGTGCAGCGCTAATAATAAGCAACCTCTCAGAAAATGAGGTGAGAGCATGTCACTAACAGTGTCAATTCATGTCAAGTAGGTTTATTGTCATTTTAAAACACAGTGAACCAAAACAACATTCCTCCAGGACCAAGACGCAACACAAAAACAAAATCTGAAACAAACAGAAAGAGTCTCTAGAGGTGCAGACAGCGCAAACCAGCTATAAAGAGCGAAAGAAAAAGTCTATCAATACAACAGCATAATCAACAAAAGCATCTACAGTAGTTTGAATGAATACAGTCTAAAGACAGATATTGTGTTTAAACAGTAGAGTCGTTTAATGTGCAAAATGCCAACAGAGGTGGACAGTAATAAATAATAGCTGTCTAAATAATTATTTTCCTAATGTCTATTACTATATTTCTTAGTGTAAAATTATTTTCTATATATAATGTTTTTGGTCTATATTTCACAATTTCCCCATACAGTATTTTTTTAATATTGTGATTAATATTAAACTAAAGCTATATGCCACTGCCAACCGAAACGCAGAGCTGTGTGCATCCATGAGTACAAAACAGCAATGACCGAAATGACTAAAAAGAAAAAAAATCTGCATTACGGTTTGTCAAGCTAATTGTCAGCGTTAGGTAAATACTGTAATGCCTCTTCAGTTCTGTCCTGGCTGTACTGCAGTCTTGTGTTGCATCATGGTGCTTAGGGAATATAGTTTTATTTCACTGTGTACTGGGAATACACAATATATAAACTAACAAATGGGGACACATATCTTAATTATTAATTTCAGGTGCCCCCTTACTTCCAGTGAAGGGTAATCTTAATGTTTCAGCAGACCAAGACATTTTGGTCCATGACATGCAGGAAAACTGTACACAGTGTGGGAAAGAATCCTTTCCATAACTGTGCCCCAGTGCACAAAGCGAGTTCCATAAAGACATTGGGCTAGCCCAATATGGAAGAACTTGACCTCAACCCCATCCAGCATCTGTGGAATGAACTAGAACAGAGATTGTGAGCCAGACCTTCTCGTCCAACATAAGTGTCTGACCTGCTCTACGGAGTGAATGCACAAAATGAATCTTGGGGAAATTGTTTTTACGAAAAGTGGAGAACTGAAAGCTGAAAAGTCTATGTATTTGAATGCAATGTCAATAATGTCTGATAACATATTTTGTTGAATTCCAATATTCTGTCCATATAGTGTATGTGAAATTACGAATACCTACTCGACATGCTTTGATTTGACTATTTAAAAAAAAATTTAGATTGTGTGTAGGACATTATAATTGAGAAACAAGTTCCTTTGTACCCTGTGCAGCTTATAATTATATTAAAGCTTTCTAAGTCTAAACCTAGTGAAGGACACTCACCTGTGTTTGAGGTCCAGGGATTTTGTAGACCCAGTCTGAGTCTCCACTACCCACAAACTTCTTCATTTCAGCAGCTGCTCTCTTCTGACAGTCTGGGATCATTCATTCACCCTTCTTCTCCCAGGACAATCCAGCAATCCTGCATTCTTCATAAAACGAACCGCTAGTTTAGACCGCATAGTAATGTAAAATAAATGTAAGCTAATTAGCTCATTAGCTAGCAAACGTAAATATCCCTGCTAAATAGGATGCCTTAAACACATAAACAAGTTCGTAAAGTGAAAGCATACGGAGCACGAATTTCTGTGTTTTTTCAAGGCACAGAGTTCACATAACAGTAAATAAAAAGGCTGATTTCTGCAGAAAGGTGTTTCTGACAGTTTAAAACAGTGCCATGACAACAATAGTCTTCTTCTTGACTGGGTCACACCAGTAAAGAGGCAAGTAACACTGCCACCTACAGATCACTGAGAGGTGTTACAGAAACGAGTGTGGAGAGCTGGTCAGAATAAAGTGCAAAGCGACCATATTGTCGTACGTGAACACAACACAGCACAAACTGTGAGCAATGCATTTTATTTTGTAATTTAATTAATTTACCAAGTTCAGCGAGGAACACAGTACAGCTAGTTTCATTCAAGAAGTTGAGAAATTGTGAATTTAATTTTTGCAACACAAACTGAAACAAATGTCCTGGAAAATGAAATAAATGGAAAGAATGTGGACTCTTCTTAACGTCTCAGTCAATCAGTGCCAACGGTTAAAGACTGATCAAACTTCATAAAAAAAAATTGCATTACATTAAAAGCTTTATTTATCAGAACAACTATTGATTCACCAAGAACTGTGATTGGTCACCCTGTAAAAAAACATAGTGATTGGTAAGAGGCTCCTTTAAATATTACTGCTTTATACCAGAACAGAATGCCATATACTAAAATCGTGATTGATTAATATATATAAATTACACAGCTATTTTTTTCTCGTTTAATCAGAATTATATATAATAACATTATGTATTATTAATGAGGATATATTTTGGAGGCCAAGTTGTATTATAGTAGGATTATATGACTTTTAATATTACTTTATAATCCTATAATTATATTCATGATTTAGATTTACATTTAGACTTACAGTTATGTTACAAAATTTAAATTTGTTATTTCTTATTGATTAAGATAGCATTTTTATAATTTTTCTTTCATTTCTCTTTTTTATGCAGGACACTTTTTGATATCAGGCTTTGTTATATTTTAGGAGTATTTAAAGCTGACGCCCAGGTCATGTTGGTGATTATCCTACTCTCATAATATTGAAAAACATGGAAATTGCCTAAATGTACTGGATAAGTCTCTCCAGAACAGCAGGAGAATATCCTTCTATTATTATTATCATAATCATTAGCAGTTTTGTAGCAGTAATATTAGTAGTAGTATCATCACAATCAACATAATTATTATTATTCTTTTTCACAGCATTACATCTACACTTACATTTCCTAGAATAGACTGGACTGTTTCTTCTTTTCTTATAAGTGATCAGAATTTTGAACAGACTTTGCTCTGTATAATGCATCATGAAACCGATTAGATCATAGCATATATAAATCAAGACATAGATCCATGTGTCTAGACATAAATGAAATCTATTATAGATGTTCTGCCTTTGACAGTGTCCTTGATTTAGTGTGTGTCTAGGAAACAAAGAGGTTAACTTTATTGCCAAAT
Source organism: Ladigesia roloffi (assembly GCA_037577295.1). Taxonomy (NCBI): domain Eukaryota; kingdom Metazoa; phylum Chordata; class Actinopteri; order Characiformes; family Alestidae; genus Ladigesia; species Ladigesia roloffi. The sequence continues at coordinate 19,901,930 of JBBKCR010000001.1, forward strand.
GTGATAAGAGCTCAAAGTGAATTTTATTGCTCTCCTGATGAGTGATGATGCCACAGCAAGGGAAATTAGCCATTTCACCCTCTAGTGCATTGAGCGACTCCTCACTCTCCTCTGCATGAGATGACTAAGACAGAGAGCACATTAGTGCCTGTCAGGTAATACGTCACTGTGCCAAAGCAGATCCCTTCAGTGAAGCTGTGCTAGGGAGAGAAGGAGGAGAAAACAATGGGAAAGTAGAGCACATGGAAAGTGGGACAAGTGGAAGTGCCAGACAATGAGAGCAGACAAGATGACCGTGGACAGTATTGAGCTGTTCATGGGGAGAGGAAGTGGGATAGGAGATAGAAAGCCATGTGCCTCGGGGCCTGTGCCATGAATCATTATTAGGCATCGGGGACACAGGCTGGACGGACTCAGACTGCCTCTCACGAGGGTACCACACAGGATCCCTGCTCGTTTGGATGATGATGCATATGGACACACAGGAGAGCCACCTTGGTCAGCGCTCTGGAGCTGAGATCTTTCTGAAGGCCATGAAAGAAGGAAATGTCCAGCTTGCCCAGTTTATTCTAGCAGCCCTTGGAGACATGGCAACGGACACGTCACTACACAGCGTGGGAGCAGCTGGACGGACTCTTCTGATGTGTGCTGCCCTGCTTCCACGCCCCAGTGAGCGCACTTGCTTCACCCAGCTGCTGCTGGGATATGAGGTGGATACAGAGAGAAAGGACCAGGCAGGCCGAACCGCCCTGAGCCTGGCAAGCGAACATGGCTACCTGGATGCCATCCGCCTTCTGGTGCTCCATGGAGCTGACCCAGATTCTCCGGACAAAGAGGGAAGATCACCACTGGACTATGCTCTTTTGAATCACCATGATGATGTGGCTGGATTTCTCCTGAATGAGTTACAGCGTGGTAATGGGAAAGTTGAAACGCAGATAAAAACTAGCGGTCAGAGAAATGGAAGCTGCTCTGATAACCCGGTCTCAGAGGGTTTTTCTCAAGGTGCAAGTCATTCATTACGTAGAACAATGAGTTATGTGTTTCTGATTGACCAGGTTATTTGTAATCCCTATTTCCATGACAAGGAAGAAGAGAGTCAATATAAGTATCAAAAACACAACAATACAGTTCCAACACCGAATTCCCAACTACAAATCTGTAACCAGATCACAAACCATCATGACACCGAGGAGAAACATCCACCATTTATAAGAGAGCATCGAGCGCAGCTAAGTTCAAACGTAAACGCCATAAGTGGATTTCTTCGAACTCGGATGAAGAGAGGTTCAGAATATCATTCAAACCTATCTTCAGTAAAAGCCATTAACAAGCCTTCTAGCATCTTCTCTAAGTGGATGGCTTCCAAGGTGGCCCCAAGCGTGAGCAGCTCCTTGCATGATCTTCCAATCCAAGATGGTGAGGTCATGGACTCTACCACAAGCTTGATCTCCTACCACTTATCAGAGAAGGAGCTACAAAACACTCTCACTGATACAGTTGTGCAAAACCGCTGTTTCCTGGAAGAGAGTTCCCAGTGGATGGAGCCCACAGAGGGATTTCTCAAGAAATGTTATGAGAGATGGTATGAAGAAGAGCTCTATCCAGACCACATCAAAAAGAATAAGCTGCACAGAGATTTCAAAAAGTATCTCTCCAGAATGCACAATGCCGTGCAGCTTTTGTCTCAGACTGAGAAGAACAGGGCCCACACCAGCTGTAATGTGTTTAGGGCACTCCGAAAATGTACAAACCTGGAGATGAAATTTCTTCACATGGGCAAAGAGGATCCAGAACAAGAAGCGCTGGTGAGAGACCAACATGCAAACTCCACTGAGTGATAACAAAGACCGAGAAGTCACTAGAATTAGATAGAAGGGTCATAGAATTAAATGGAAAGATGGAATAAAGCATGCATTTGTACCTCTCATTTCCAGTGAGATGCTGAAACTGTGATAAGCAGGACTAAAATACTATTATGATCAGTTTACCATTCATTACAATTACTATATGGTAATATATGGCTCCATATAATGTGGCTCATCAAAAATGTTGCTTTAGTTCAAACACCCACTCAAACTCTCACCTAGAACTCTAGATGTTCAAAATGCGGAGTAAATCTGACATGTTTCTTTTGTGTTGTACTGACATTTGTTTGGTTGTCTGTTGCACCCATTTTAAAAGATTTTCAAAGGATTGCACATACAATTCTAGCTGAAAATTAACCAACCACTGCAGTGTGGCACATCTTGGCTATTGACTAGATTTCTTAAAGCTCTATTCAGACTTTTATAGCCACTGAACCATCAATACATTAGTTGCACATCAGTTACACTTAGTCCATGTCTGGTTAAATACAAAAAACTAAATAATAATAATGTTTTCTCAAGCATCACCCTGGACTACACTGCATTTTAAGTAGAGATTCTTATTTGACAGGAATTTGTTGCTGTAGTATGGTTGAAGGCATTTTATTTACCAAATAAACATACAATTCTTATCAATCAGGATTCAAATGTGATTTTTAATATCCAAGTTTGCACAGTTCCTTTATATGGCTTTCTCTAAAAGCATAACATTTTTAAATGATAAGTTTCAGTCCTGTAGCTCCCATGATAGCCGTATGAGGTGAGAGACATAGATCCACAGGTAAGTAGGCCTACTTCCACAAAGATTAGTCATCTACCACTCTGAGCGAATGAAAGGATCTCACAGCTGGTAAGTGTCCTTAGCACTCACTTCGACAGAAGACAGACTTGTGGCATCGCACAGCGCAGCAGCGGGAAACAAACACAGCAAGGGAGAACAAATGTGTCCTGACAACTTTCAGTACAGTTTAATTATTAAGTGAGTGAAGAGCCCAGCTTCCTCTGGGCCAGGCGGTCCCACCCAGCGCTCAAAATGAGGAGTGACAGACACACTAGGAGGTCGGGTGACAAAAGAGGGGAAAGCTGTCAGGAGTTGTCTATTAAATGGCAGAGATGACCTTTGGGCAGCATCCAAGGAGGAAAACAACATAGGGTTATTTAGTTTTACATCAACCCAGGCTGTGCGGATGCGGAACTCTTTCCAAATGAAATGCAGCCACGGAAGTCGTCATTGATCCACTGCAGATCCAGTGACTTCACAACTGCTTACACATGGTGGATTACTACAGCCCACAGAAATGCAGCAAAACGGCTGTAACTGCATATTTATGGCTTGAGTAGAAGAGAAAAACTGACAGGATTTGCCTTTGGCTAAACAAACAAACAAAAACAGATGGAAATATTACAGTTAGAGTAAATGGATCCATTAAAAATAGGTGGCATTAAACACCTGGAAGACAGAAATAACTTCAGACCGATTCATTTTCTAACAGTCTCTTCAGCAGTGAAAAATGTGGCCTCATGGAACGAGTGCTAATGAAGCATAATGCTGCACATGGGACATAAACACAGAGAATGATCTGTATAAAACCTCCACAGATACTGACATGCAGATTACATGATATGTATATGTGTTGGAGGGGAAAAAACATGCAGTATGTGAAGACAGAGCAAAAACAATCTGTCCATAAGCATTTTAACTGTAACCTACAGCCACACTTTTTATTATTGCCAAGTATTTGGTGGCAAAAAACCTTAAATAAATAAATAAATAAATAAATAAATTTTAAAAAGACTCGCTTTTGCAAATATAGTTACCTGCCAGTGCAGGCTAAAGGGGGTGAAGAGGAAATAAATGTTCATTGGAAATGCATGCCCAGTTCAGGAAAGGGAGCACTGGAAACCCTGAAAGACCCTGCTGGGAAGAGTCCCTGCAGGCTAGTCTACCCTGGAGTCCAGCTGGGTGCTTTCCTAGCCTGTGGGGCAGCTGCAGTTGCACAGCGTGCTGGTTGAATTGGTTGTATTGGTGGAGCTGTTACTGTTGTCTGGTGTCCAGAAGATCACATAGTAGATGGCCAGAACGAAGGCAGCGATGGAGACGCAGAGGAAGTAAGCGATGCCCATGGCCACTTTCACCCAGATCTTGGTGGCTGAGCTGGCCTGCTTTATCCACTGGTCCCCCGGGTAGCTCGGTCTTCTTTCCCCACCGACGTTTATCCTCCCAGACGGGGTTGCGGTTGACTTTTCTCCTTTCATCATGGGACGCCTGATAAAGCCTCTCTTCCACCGGACAGTAGAGAAAGACCCTACTTCTACAAGACCGATGAAGCCCTCTTTTTCACGGGACGCCTGATAAAGTCCTTCTTCCACCGGCCAGCAGATAAAGCACTTCTTCCACGGGACAGCAGAGAAAACCCCTACTTCCTCAAGACCCCCGATGAAGCGCTCTTTTTCACGGGACGCCTGATAAAGCTCCCTTTTCTACGTGACTCTAGGTAAAACCCCGTCTTCCACTGGAGAGCAAATGAAGTCCCCTCTTCTACAGGACCCCCGATGAAGCCCTTTTCACGGCACGCCTTATAAACCCCCCTCTTGCACGGGACGCCTGATAAAACCCCCTCTTCCACGGGAAACCTTATTCGTTGCAGGACAGTACAGAATTTCATCCAGCTTCTCCACACACCAGGGAGAAACACGCGCCCAGTTTCGTTTATATCCAGAGGAACATTAGGGGCGGGGCTTATATCGTTTAATGATGGGACAAAAAAGAAACATTTTCAAACTTGCTTTCAGTATTCAGTACATTGAGAAAATCATGTTAGAATTTATCCCTTCAAATAATATGACTCAGAAAATATATGACTGAAAATATTTCACTCAGTTTAAAGTGACTGACAGTTTTAGGTTAAATTAGGTAAAGTTATCCATTAATATGCAGTTATATATTGCTCAGTTAAGATATTGGACAGTTCTAAATGACAACCACATGGCTCATTTTAAGGGACTTCAATTGTTTAATTTGAATGTATTTTCTTATAACAACCCATTGCTAAACAAAACTATGAAAATCATGCATAAGTCAAATAGACCAGTCAAAAATTTATCAAATAATTTTTGATCACAATTTTTTTAAAATAACATTTGTATTCATTATGCTACTATATTTCATACATATCCTTAAAGCATGGGGATTTCCCATTAAAATTTCTGAAAGGTACAAATATTTGGGAACGAGGTATTTCAACCCCACATTGAAAGTGATTAAGGATTTCTGAATAAACATCACAGATAACTGGTCTACCCCTAGTAGTGTTTACTACCGAACACAATAAATAGTAAGTAATTACATTATTTATACCTTCATCTGCAAAGCAATATTTTTTACATTAGGATTCATATAGAACCCACGACCTGTGCATCACAAAAAACGACACATTTAAGGCAAATATTTACATTTATTTGATGAGACATTTTTAAAAAACATAAAGTAAAGAAATGATGCAGTACATCATGTACATGAAAAACCAATGGGTAACAAAAAGTTGTTCTCCAAAACTTGCTGAAAGTGACTGATCTAGAAGTAGAAGTGTTTCACAGGAATACTGGTGGGGAAAAAAAACCTTTTACACACTTCAGTATCATTCTACTGCATGGGCAAGGCTGAGAACCAAGCTCCCCTTCCATGACAGGCAAAGGATGAATTATAAAGGACAATTTTCCACCTCAAACAGGAAGACAGTCCATCGTCAGGTAGATACCATAGATACGATACAATCACAAATGTCATGATTTTTGCGGCTCTGTGATCTTTTGGATTATAGACAAGGGTTCCCAACGCAAAGGGTGAAGATAAAGGTGGGCAAACACACAAAGCACTGGAATGTTAAGTCACTCTTAAAAAAGCCTAAAACATATTGCAATCCTTATGCATCTGCTAAATTCATTGGGAGGTGGAAAACTCCACTAAGCAACAGCTTCGTTAAGCCAGAACACCCTGCTTCGTCTTCACGAAAAACTCCCCAGACACAAATAGAGTTCATAGAACATAAAATTATAAAATACAAACATAAAAATCTAACCAAAATGAGTTCTGTTGAGGTACACCACCTTTGCTGCCTCAAACAATTATCAGTACTTTACTTTGATCTGCCAAGCCATTGATTAAACACCATGTTCTTTGGTCAGAAAACATATATTTACAGTCTGGGCCATCACTTGTAAAATGAGAGCATGTCTGGCACCCGGTTATCCATGCAAATTAAATAAACAAACAAGTCATCCATTTAAGCAAACCCACATTCTTTTACGCATAGCTTTGACAATCCTAATGCCCTTGTCCCTACCACTTGCATAGGAATCATACATAAACAGAAACATGCAAACTCCATTTAGACTCCCTTGAGGACCAAAGCAGCATAAGGTCTTGTGACCAGGATAGCATCTGTACTCAAGTGCCAAGTGTCATGTACAGAGCTTGTGCTCTTATGGTACTAAATTTAAATTCCAATCATGTTAAACACCAGTGTAAAATCAGCAATTGTTTAAACACCAAATCCAATAGAAAATAAAGTCTGAAATGTAATAGAGCGTAGCATAAATTCTTGAGTGAGTCCTGACCGAGCGAACACAAAACCATAAAAAACAAACAATAAGCTGCTGAGAAGCGGAGATTTGACTTCGGCCAGGCTCCTTCCATCCTCCTTATGTTATCCATTTAGGCCTGATGCATCTTCTCACCACGGCTTACCCCCTTTTCTCTCTCTGAAGACCACTAGCATTGAACATTTCAGCTACAGCAATTACTGCTTAGCCTGAAGAAAGAAAACATAAGAGCAAGGGCAGGGAGTCATAGTGGTGCTTCAAATAACTCCGTAATTAATCTGCAGTTTAGTACACGACATACATATATATAGGTAAAGCTCATCAACTCAAAAATGTCAATATATTGGCCCCAAAATGTTTTAAGGGTAATTACGTTTGGAAGTATTTCGAATACCCTCCACACCCTCTGATGATATATATATATATATATATATATATGTTGTACACTTTGTTCATTGGTGGCTGCAAATTATAAAATTGATTCTTGCAAACGAGGTGTAAACTTCTGGAGACTTACCTGATAAAACAAAGAAGGTTTGAATTTTTCACCCACTAAGTAGGGTGAGAATGAAGGAATAAAAAACAGCTACAACTAAAAGACTCCATGACAAGACCATTAAGTGTGTCCATCATAGAAAACCCATCAAAGACAATGAACAAATTATTCAATCTCCTCAAGGTTTCCATTACAAACCATCAAACTGACCACAGCCCAATTTCCACATAAAAGCTTTTCTGCAATAATGAGAGATCTTCTGCAATTTCCTCCCACGTTAAACAGTCTTAATGTGCATCAGTAATCAGATTTGTGGAAATATAAGCATGTATTATTTGGACAGTGCAATGACACAAAGCTGTTGGCTTTTATGCTGATTTTTAGAAAGAGATTGACAAGAGTGTCTTGGTTTAAAAAAAAAAGAACAAGAAACAATTGTATTCATTCATTTCTGTCAGTCATTTTTGACGTAAATGAGGCATCAGTCCTTTATATGAGACCATGAAAGTTCATATAAAGTCAGTGAAAGAAGCCAGTATGGAGAGAAGGTAAGAGGCAGATCTGATGCCATGCTCACAATCAGAAACAGCATATTAAACACAGAAATGACACATGACCAATAGGAAATGATTTGGGGTACTGTGGGACAGAATTGGGATCATTTATGAGGGAAACTTAAAGATAGAAAGCATGTTTTCCAGATGCAGATTAAGCATGAAGTACTTTAAATTTAAATGGATAGTAACACTGAAAACTTTAACAAGCTTAATGTGTGTGTGGAAAACCATCTTTCTTTACTGCACATCAGATCACAGAGAGAGGGAGATTAATACAAGCACAATGACAAGCAGCACAACATTTATTATGCTCTGAGCGTTTCGCAAAAGGCAAAATTTCTACACATAACTACAAATACAAAACCTCTATTACATCAAGAGCCTGTATAAATAACCCTAAAAGAATAACCCTAAAAATGAAAACGCACCTGATACAGGTTTAAGGGGTAATGTAGAAAGTATAAAACAAAAAAAATTTAATTCATATTTCAAATTTCAAACTTCCAGTTTACTGCCTTGACATTTATGCGAAGGTCAAATACTATCATTATCTCCTCTTTATCCATTTGTTGGTGAAAAATGTTTTTATTACATTTGTGCACAGAGGACTGTAATTTACAGATATAGACAAAGACTAAATCCTTGAAAACAAATCTGATGTTACAGGTTAAAGAAAAAAACGTCCGAAGGATGCTTGCCATGTAATTCAATTGTCTGCCATGTATTCTGCCTAACAGGCAAGCAGCTCTGGCATAACTGCCAATTTAGGCATAATTTATCCCCTAATATGGTAATGACACCATGCAGCAATCAAATGAAATGCAGCAGGGGGGGGGTTTACAAGAGGATACAGAATAACTTAACCTACTCAACACCACACATCACTCATGCTTTAGCATATGACTTAATGTAATTTAAAAAAAAGTCATTCAGCTCGAGCAGTTAGTAACATGCATAAAGAGACAATAGGGGTGTAACAATAAAAATGTTGTAATAGTGTCCACTGTGGTTCACTATCTATGTGTGAATCAAGATTTGATACAAACAAACATTAAAACATATTTTTGCCAAATGAAGTGTAATTAACACAATCAATGAACTGCACATGAAGTGTAAATGGTTACAGGTGCGGCGAAAGAGTGTTACACCCCTAATATCCAAACATTACAACCAGGCTGAAAACAAACTGAAGGGCAATGAACAGATAAGGGTTCCTTGGAATAGTGAGTGGGGAGATTACGGTTGTGTCCTTGAGGAGTCAAGAAGGGTTCACAGTGGAGACTGAGGCCCAGTGCAGGGAAAGACAGTCACAGCCACAGCAGTAGAAAGACGACACTTCCATTTGTCATGGAAGAGACAAGCCTAGCGCACCAGATGCCACGATGCGACACATGGGCAGACAGAGAGGTGAGTGAAGGGAATAGATTGGAGCATAGGTGGGACCCCCCCGCCAAAAAGAGAGAGAGAAGAGAGGAGAGAGAGAGGAAGAGAGAGAAGAGAGGAGAGAAGAGAGGAGAGAAGAGAGAGAAGAGAGGAAGAGAGAGAAGAGAGAAGAGAGAGAAGAGAGAGAAGAGAGAGAAGAGAGAGAAGAGAGAGAGAGAGAGAAAGAGAGAGAGAAA
>JBBKCR010000001.1:19935737-19949035 GCA_037577295.1 Ladigesia roloffi
ACACACACACACACACACACACACACACACACACACACACACACACACACACACACACACACACACACACACAATACCAGTCAATCTTATTTGCCAGCCAATACATTTATGTTATGTTCATCATTTGAGTTCCATTATTATTCCGAAAAATATTTAGTCCTCGATACTGACATACATAAAACCACCCAATTTTGTGGCTCGTGTTTTAACTGATATTTAATAGGCGATTAAGTGCTGGAACAGTTAATGAGTGCATTTAAATTTAAAGGACAGTCTAGAATTTGACTCTGCATCACCAGTTAAAAGGAATCAGACCTTCACTGTTATCACCAGACTGTATAAATGTAGTCTTCAAACTCAGCGGGACATTTTTCCACTTCTTCTGAAACTGGCGTCCATTCAATTTGTTACATTTTGTCCATTGGGTGGCAGTAGAGGTTGCGTGATGGTATGTATTAAATTCTAGGTCTTTGAGTGCTGATAAAATGTCTAATTATTTCTAGAAAAGCATGCATTTTAGATTAATATTACAGTTTTTAATATGCAATATTTTGGAGTGTGTTCAGGAATGCCTTTTGATGGAATTCCTTCTATGTGCAAACTGCTGTTCTTTTTTTATGTGTATATTTATGTGTATATGAGAACTGCTGCCAGCTTACTTAGTAGCTAGTGTAGTGACTGGTAGTTGTTGTATTCACTTGTACTAGCGTATATAATAATGACCAGCAGAACTGGTCCTTAAATTGTTTGGTATTTGGGAATCATGTAGATATTTAGTAACTCAGACCTTTGTTATTTAACCACACATATTTTCAATGTGGAACCCCATCATCAGCCATCATGATTACAAAAATTATTTGAATAAGGCCTGACCCATGATCACTGTGGCTTGCAAGTGACACAGTCAGTGATTGGACTGGTATGAAAAATGAGTGAAAATAGTGGTAGAATTAGTAAGTTTTGCCAAGATGATTTACTCATGTAATTAGTACGAGTTCATGACTTCACTGGGTTGAGATTGCATCTTTCTTCTCTGGAGAGCTTCTTAGAAAATGTGTGTCATAGAGTAATAATCACCCCTGGTAAAAGAATCAGTGTCTTCTTACTTTCCCATTGCATAGGACATGTTGCATATGATGGACACAATAGAGGTGGGAGTGACTTTGTGTTTGCGTTCCTGAAGATTCGTGGACTGTAACAGAAAGGGGAGGCCCAGGCCTGGTTGGCGGGTTAAAGGTGGGGGTTTGGGGTGGGGTGTGGGAGGTGGGCTGTGCTTTGGGTTTCCATTTCTCACCTGACACCATGTGCAGCCCCTGCCAGTGGTGACTGACATCTTCAATGGGCCCTTTGAAGTGAGCTACAGTTTAATTAAGAGGTTTGCCTTGCTTGGCAGTGATCTGTGAAAGCCTGGGATAAATATTGAATGGGGTTCACCCGCTGGTTACTGCGCTCCAGGGATAAACAGGTGCTTTGTGGTGCTGGAGATTGGCCGGGTGGGGGACTGCCAAGGGATCTGGGGGGCAGCCATCACGGGGAGCGAAGACCCATGAAGGCCACTTATAAAGACTAGGAGAAGACTGTTTCTCTCACTCCCTTTCTCTCTCTCTCTCTCTCTCTCTCTCTCTTTGCTGAATGAGATGAGTGGAAAGGGGGCTAGGGGAAGTGCCAGGCGGATAGTGTGAGATTTCAGTCTCTCGAGTGTCAGGCTCTCAGAGCTCACCTGTTGAAATGTAGCCCCTTTTGTTCATGCTCACACTCGGGCCTGCATGTTCTGTCACAGAGCCATTGTGGAGCAAGGACAATCTAGCCCAGCATCTCAAACACAGGGCTCCTAACAGCTTAGCAGTGAAACAGAAATGCCACTGTTTTGCTGAGCAAACCTCTAACCATTCTAGATTTTTTTTTAACAGATGCTTTTAAAAATTCCCTTCTAGCCTGTGTTTTCTCACTAGTGTTGCTTCAATGTGTATCGGCTGATAATCACACTTTATTACTCGATCGGTACACGTTAAACTAGGAATGGATCCCAAACCCGGTATTTTATCGGCTAATTATAACAGACGCAGTATGGATAAACACACACACACACATATATGAGAGAACTCTCACGTGCACACATGCACACAACATGAGAGAACTCTGGCACGTGCACAAACACAAAATGAGAAAACTCTAGCACGTGCGCACACACACACAACAGGAAAGAACTCACACACACACACACACACACACAACACGATAGAACTCTCGCACACACCCACTTATTTATTATTACTATAATTTCTCTTCTTTTTCTTCTTTTGCACTACTACACTTGCACCACTGCGTTTGCACTATTAGCTGCATTATTTGTACACTGTCATTTATGCCCACTTGTGTGTGTTGTGTTTATTGTACAGTATATGCCTATGGTTCCTTCACTGTAAGTATATCACTAATGACTAATGTTATGTGTATAGAGAGCTAACAACTGCCGAAGTCAAATTGCTTGTATATGCAAGTATACTCGGCCATTATAACTGATTCTGATTCTGATTCTGACACACACACACACACACACACACACACAAGAGAGAACTCTCGCCAGCACACATGACAGAACTCTCATGTGCGCACACACAACAGGAGAGAACTCACACACATATAACAAAGGAAACATTTATAGTATTACTTTATCTGAAAAAAGTGAATGGTGATCAGTGAGCTAACATATCAGTTACATAAACTTGAAGGATAAGAATCAGCATCGATATCGGCCGATCACCTATACAAAAAATCGTTACTTGGTATCGGTGGCAAATATCCTGGTCGGAGCATCCCTATTTCTCACCTAACTGATCAATGTTTATTTTTGCATCATTCGTTGTTCATAGGGTACCATCTGCTCAGTTAACTCTTCCGGTGTAATTATTAGAGTATAGAAATCATTATTCAGATATTTGTTTTGCTGTGTATTAGGGATGTGACTTTTTGGCAAAAACACTGTTCGAAAATCGAACAGAACTATTAGAATTTTTTTCGAAAATCGACCCCCGCCCCCACATTTAGAACTGCCTATCCAATAAGGCTAAATCCGATGAAACGGCTGACTGATGACTGACCATGGTAGTGGTTGATCTGTGGTATGCCAGCTTCATATGACACAGTTTGCACTGCACTTCTTTGTCATTTAACGTGAACGAGTCCCATACGGAACTTTTACTAGCCTTAGGTCTCTGCATTATTCATGCCACGGTAAAATTCAGTTTTCTTTCTCTGGAGTAGCTTATGGGGGAACTTTAGTGTTAGCGACACCCTCAGGCTGAATTAATGCATAACATGATGTATTGGTGAGGAAACGTCCTCATTTCTGTTCCGTGTTTTTTTCCCTTAAATAAGATAACAGTATTCGAAATAACTATATGGTATTCGAACGTATATCGAATATTCGAGTATCTGAAAATCATGTCTAATCCCTACTGTGTATCAGAAACAAAGAAAATGTCACCCCACAGTTTCATGAAATGTGAGTAATTGTGTATTTTCAGCAAACAATATCACACACACTTGTAAGACCATGTAAGAATGCATCCAAATACAGTAACCCGCATTTACGCAGAAATTTTGTCTTTTTTTTTTTTTTACTTTTCTAAGGTCTAGGCCTAGTTTGCCACGCTTTTTGCCCCCCCTTGTGCTGATTGTGTATGTTTGGGCATGGAGCTTAGCAACCCAGAAGGAGGATGAGGGGGTGTGCCATAAGAGGGGGTGTGCCTTATTGGATAGGCCATAAGAGCCATCACAGCTTTTTATGTGCCAGTATTAATTTTTCATTCCTTTAAGTGCTAAATTATTAAGGAAAATGTCATTTCTATAATAATTGTTATATGAATGTAAGAGATATATGAGAATATAATGTAAATTCAGCTACATTTCCATATTTAAAAAATCATGTATTTTATTACTATAAATGTAATTAAGAAGTCTGCAGAAGAATGAAAAAAGTTCTGGAAAAATTAAGTTGTTTAAAAAAATAAATAAGAATGAATAAGAAGTGTAGAAACAATTGTACTTTGTTGAATATATTGTAAGTGAATCAAACTGTGAGGCCTAAATCTAATGGAGAGTTGATTTTATTGTTATACGCCCGGTATGTGGACTGATTAAACCTATGCTCCTTATTTATCATTTCAGTTCATCATTTTTTGTATAATACTTGCTTCCAGCAGTCTTGGGCTCCTCTAAGCTGCCTGCTTAGGACCACCTGGTTGCAGTTTCCATATTCTGAAATGTCATTTAAGATATTGAGATGAACTGTGGAAGTCAAGAAAGAATCTGTAAAACGCAGAGAGATGCCTCAGACTAGGGCTGGGCCGATAAACGTTATCATATTTATATTTATTCTAAAAACGATGATAAGCTCTAGACATTTTTTACTCAATATAGATTAATGTAAGAGACTTATTAAACAAACACATCAAGTAATTTAGACAGTTCACACCTTATTATCCTCAACCCAAATTACTTTAAGGCAGTGAAGGGGTTATCAAAGTTTTCAGAGAAAAACAATAGTTCAGCCGAGTCCCTGGCTTGGTTGAGATGCACAGTTTTGTCTTACGGCAATGTTGTGAAAAAAGTATTTTCTTGGAAAAAAATAAAGTCCAATTAACTGGTTTCCTAGTGGCTCGCCATCCCCCTGGTTAGGGAGAAAAATGTAGTCCCATTTCACAAAGTCCAGCGGAGTTTCAAAAATGTCCAAAATTAGGCAACCGTTTCAGCACAGCAACCCATGTCCATAAGTTCATAGACACTCTGGTCACCTCTCTGCCCTGTTCTATAAATATGTGTAAAGCTTATTTTACCTTGGTTGTCTCACTTCTGTTCTATAAATATGGTTTTAAAGCTTGTTTAACCTTGTTTGTCTCATATCTGTTACTCTCAGTAGCTTGTGTCTGCTAGTTGTGTTTGGTTTCTGTTTTCCGCGCTGGGGCATGCTCTATCAACCCACTCTCTAGAAGAAGTGCCATATCTACCATTGATGACACCAAGTCATGTCCTCGGTATTTTATCATGAAATTTCAAATTAGTAAAAACTGAAATCCATCAGTGATGATCAATGCCAAACACAGAACCCGGTCCGTGTCCGAATCCATATGTCTTCTGTATTTTCTCCCAATTAAATTAACATTCTCCATCTAATCTCGAGCGAAATCGCCGCCTCTATCTGTCTCTGCAGGCTGCGCTAAGTTTCATTTGTCATTAGAATCTCGAAAAACACACAAAACTACGTCGTCACAGGGAGTCCAATAGGACTGACTTAAACAGGCTTGTTCGAGTTTGCTGGCTAAGTAGATGTATAGGACTTTATCTGTTAGACGGTCAGCTAAGCAACTTTAGCAATATTGACTTTTGCACGACGAAAACTGAGCGGGGTAAAGTTATTCGTAACACAGTCGGCGATAAACGCCAATAACTTCAAAACGACTTGCTCAAAAAATTCTAAACAGTGTGACTGGCAAAAGGACAACACTGATCATGTTTCACAGCCATCATTTTCAGTATTTTCGATCTATATAATGAGCACTGCCCCGCACAAGCCGTCTCAGTGTTCATTAAGGCGGGAGAGCTCACTCCCAGCGGAGCTTTCAGTAAGGGACCTTGAGGAAAGTTCTAGATTTCTTCGGTTTTTTTAGCTTCTCAGTTAAAGGGCCCATAGACATGAAACCAGTGTCATGTCTCTATTGCCCTGCTGACAAAAGTTATTACAAATAGAAGGTTAATTTTGTTTTTGTTCAAATACCAAAGTCCCATTAAGTTCTGTGATCACATCTGAATACCTTAAAAATTCCAGAGAGCATCCAGATAAGCCTGAGGCATTTTGGAGACAATACTGTGGACTGAGGAATTCATTTTCAGGAATAAAAGCAGCATTTGTTGAAAAGCACCGAGCTGGCTCTGTTACAGTTTTGTGACAGCCAGTGATCCAGTGAATATTCAAGTATGGGCCATGGATCCCCTATAAACTACTTGAAAACGTAGATTTTCACACTGTCATGAAACTTATTGTAAGTCTTTTTAGATAAAAGTATCTACCAAATGAATGTGATGTAATGTAAGGCTATGGACTACAAAAACATTATTGGAGTACAAGCATTTAACTAAAATACATGAAAACTCCCAAAACTGTAACAAAAAAAAATCCTAGCTGGCTACGCCGTAAGGAGTGCTATTGTGTACTAGTTGGGTGTCCAAATATGAGTACATTCCACAAATACTTATTTGATTGATGAAATTTCATGGAAAATATTTTAAAATTAGTCTGCGGCAGAGCTTTAGAAATCTACAGAATTTGTCATTTTCTTAGACCCTAGAATACACTGTTCATGGCTTCTGCCTCCGAGTGCCCTCAGCTGAAATGTCATGGTAAGGTTGATGCGCAAGGCTGGGCAGCATCAGGGAATCACTAGCAGTTGCTATCAGGGGCCCCACTGTGAAAGAATGCGGCCTGCAGCCTGAATGTGTCTGTGGCGGCAGGTCCAGCCAGCGGAGGCTGTTATCAGCATACCAAGGGTGTCTTTTTGCTACACGGCGGCGAGAGGGGCCGAAACTATGGCAAGCTGCAGGTAACAGATACCCTTGTGTCAGCTGTTTCCTGCATTGCTGCTGACAAGGCCTCCCATTCACAAGCAGGCCCTCTCTCTCTGCCGTCTGATGAATAAGTAATTATTCGGCATAGAAGGTAGGATACTTGGATCAGGCTATTGAATGTGGCAGCAGCAGGTAAGGTGATCCCCCTGGGCCAAGACAACTAGAGACCTGGCGTGAAACTCTTCCAGTGCTGCTGTAACCTTAGCTGCGTCCAGCCTATTGTTTATTTGGCACATCAGACTCTGGCTTTATCTCGCTGAGGGATGGCTCACGTTCACCTCCGTCCTATCACGTATTGTAATATTTAATGCCAAACAAGGTTTGAGGAGCAGCATGGGTAACCAAAGATTGACCCCTCCATTGGAGCGGAGGCTAAGAGAAAGCTTGATCCCTGGTTGTGAGGTGTAACGCATGCCAATACTTTGCGTTTATAAGGGATAAGCTTACCGTTTCTCTTAGGAAAAGAACTGAACAGAAAGTGGGATGTCTCATATTTTAGGCCTTCATTACACAACCCACCACAACCTGATCTCACTAAGCCTGCTGGATTAATATTACTCTCACTTTTCTGAGGATTACTCTCACTTTTCTAAATATTACTCTCACTTTTCTGAATACTAACTACACTCACTTTTCTGAAATGGTTAGGAAATTTGCAAATTTGAATAGATCTGCACTAAAAGTAGACGCTTGTACTTTTTTTTTCTTATAAGAACATATTGGTGTAAACGTTCAGATCTTGCATACAGATGTGATATTTAAGGTGGTGATTTAATGCTCATTACTGTTTTTACACAAATCCAATATAAGAGTAACTTGGGCTGCTTTCTTATTAAATGTATCTTTGACAAAGTCTTCAAAGTTATGAACTAGTTTTTCCTTTTAAATTCATGTTATAATCAGTATACACAAATGTTTTTTGAATTAATTTGGCTCTTTCTTTGCTCACCCCAATATATGTGCTTCTAGTAAATAATAGGAGTAAGTGACCACTGCTGTGAGAAAGCAAGACTGATTCTGTAGACATAACGTGAAATGGAGATGTGTTTTGTTTTTATCCGCTGTGGGATCCTATTCCAGCCACCATCTGTGAATTTAAATAGGAGCTTATTTAATCAGGTCAAGTTTAAATGAATTGTTTATGAAAATATAGCAAACCATGTTGAATGCTGCCCTCTGTCTAATCTCTTTCTCTTACATACACATAGTGGTAAAATAAGTATAGAACAAGTCACCAAGTAAATATATTTCTACTGACATGAAATTCTCACTAGATGTCAGTGACAGCCCATCCAATCCACACATGCAAAGAAATCAAACCACACATTCAGTTGTGGGAAAAGGTATTGAACATGGTTACTAAACATTTTTTAATACTTAGTACAAAAGCCTTTGTTGTTGATGTTGTTGGTAGCTTTTTCCATTCACCCTTCCTTCAGTTATATAAAGCACACCAGTGCCATGTGCTGAAAAACAGCCCAACACCATGATATTCCCACCTCCAGACTTCACTGTTGGTTTGGGGTTTCTTGGGTGATGCAGTGCATTGTGACCTCCAAACGTGGTTTATTTTGGCATCCAAGTTTAGTTTTGGTCTGACTAGACAATATTCAATATGTAGAATTTCACAGGCTTGTCTAAATGTTTTTCAGCAAACTTTAAATGCTTCAACGTGCTTTTTCTTCTGCAATGGAGCCTTTCCAGGTCTTTCTAAAGTTCTGAGTGGCCCTGGCTCTTCGACAACTACTCTGATAATTATTTTCACTCCTCTGTCTGAAGCCTGGCAGGGAGCACCTGGTCATGATGAAATGATTTTCTTTCCACTTCTGGATTAGGGCCCCAACAGTGCTCATTGGAACCTTCATTTTAGAAGTTCTTCTGTAACCAAAGTGGCACAGGTCTTGTGAGAGCTCTTTCCCTTCAAGAGATTTTTGTTGTGTGACTTGTTGGTTCAGTTTACATATATGAACTTGCAGATCAAATATTTTTGATGAATATAAACAAAATAAAACTTGAATGCTACAATGAATGGCTCTCATGATTAGGAATGGGAGTTTATAGCAAAAATGCTATTTGATATTGCTGGGAAGTATTAAAAAAATTATTTAAGAATTGATAAGAGAGATCCATTGACACTTTCTTAGCTGTAGCTGACAGTGGTGGCACTGCGCCTTATTTTTTTTCCCACAATTTTGAGTTTCACACTTGACCCATTTTGAGGGCTGTAGAGTTATTTGCATTTGCAGATTTTTCCTATTGCTCCTATTTAGGGATGCTCCGATCAGGATTTTTGCTACCGATACCAAGTACAGATTTTTTGTGAAGGTGATCGGCTGAAACCGATTCTGAAGCTTTAACATTTTTTAGATAAGGTAATACTAAAATGTTTATTTTGTTATATTTTTATTATATTTTTAGGTGTGCGTGCGCTAGTTGTCTCCTGGTGTGTATGTGCGTGATGCACGAGCGCGTGCATGTGTGCGTGCATGGGTGCATGCGTGTGCGCGCATGAGTTTCCTCAGGTTGTGTGCGCGTGAGTTCTCTCGTATTGTGTGTGTGTGCTAGTCCTCACGCATTGACCTCATCAATTGTGATTGGTTCCTAAGATCGGCCAAGTTTAACGAGTACCAATCGAGTCATAAAGTGTGATTATCAGCCGATAGCCATTATTGGCCGATCTTCGACTGATGATCGGAGCATCACTACTCCTATTTATTAATGGCATTGATAAACAGCTTTTTCGTGCATTACTTTCATCTCCTGCCAGTAATAATGCAATCCTGGCTGGAGAAATTTAGGATCATGTATTTTTGTGTAGATATATTGAAATTTCATAGATTATTTGAGATATTTCGATTTTTGAAAATCCCGAAATAGAATGTTGCATAATGATTTGCAAACAAATAGCCCAATCTGTCCAAATAAATAGTCTGTAACTGCAGTGAAAGTATCAGTGACCTGCTCTGTCTGACACAGATTCAGAGGCTCCTTACTGCATGAAATGCATGTTGTAATGGTGAATGGGTAGAGAAGTGGGACACTTAGAGTTCATACACAAAGCTGAGGATCAGTTTCACCACAAAAGACTCATAGGCTCTTGTGTGTGAAAGCCACAATTAAAGAGACTCAATCATGGAGCAGCATCTTGAACAATGGTGCTGTCTAAACTTACAGGCTTGGTTGGATCGTGGTCATCTGATCCTCACTTTACCCCTCTTATGTATGTGTTGTTTATCTATATGTCCACTTACACAGAAATCTATTCATCTAATGGGAGACCAGGCCTATTGCATTGCTCCAGATGTTTTTTAGTAATTTAAATGTTGTGGTTAAACTGTTTTCTGTTTATTTTATTTTATTTTTTTTCCACAGTTGCTTGTGTCTTGTTCTCTGTGTCCCTGCGCCAGCCTTAAAGAAGGACAAAATGCAGGCGAAAAGACCAAGGACAAAGACAAGGAAAGCAACGGGAAGAAAAATGTACCTAAAATCTTTTTTGGGACGCGCACCCACAAACAGATCACTCAGATTGCTCATGAGTTAAAGCGAACACTTTACTCCACTGTTCCCATGACCATCCTGTCCAGCCGAGACCACACCTGCGTGCACCCTGAGGTGGTGCCCCATGCCAATCGCAATGAACGCTGCAAGGAGCTGCTAGAGGCCAAGAACGTGAGTTGATTATTGCTTTGGTCACAGCATCTGATGTCATAACAGCTTTTCAACTCAGGGTCTTTCTTCATGTCATCACACAAGTCCCTCAAAGAGATGAAAGGGTCCAATGAGTTTCAGTTCTTTGGGTTCACAGGGTCCTATTGATCTCTAAACTATGATCTCTGACATTGTTACCAGGTGCTTATGAATAAGACGTAAGATCTTAGAAGTAATCTTTAAAAATGCTTTTAAAATTAGGGATAATATTTATTTGACTAATATATTTGCAAGCAATACAGGTGCTCCATGAGTTACACAGATCTGTTCCTTCGACAGTGATTTTGATTTTAGCCAAAACACACCTAGCCTGAGTCACTTACAGCTCCTATCACAGTTAAAATAATAAAAGAATAGCTAAGCCACAGAAAATGGAGAAGGAAAACTTCCTCAATCATACGCTGTGTTACTGCGTATCCGTCCACTGTTACTGCATCTCCTTCCACTGCACGCAGCTAGTTCGCCTATGTAACCTGAGGACCCCCTGTTGTAAATACTAAAATATATTACGCATCACACCATTAAGTCCAGTAAAGCTTTGCCACTGTTTACTGTGGTTACATTTACTTGAGAAAGAAGCAGGTCTTATATTATAATATTCTTTAATAGAGATCAAAAGCCCTGATTTATTTGTGGCCTAATCCACTCAAATAGCAGTCACTGTATCATGAATTAGTTTACCATAAACCCCTGAATTGGATCTTTTGAACTGAGCTTGACCTTCTGTCTGCTGTTGAAACAAACACCTTGACCCCTCGTTGTGGCTTTCAGGTTGAATAGAGTGTGTGATGCTAATTCTGTGAAACCTCTGCTCCTTTAACTTTGACGGTGGCATACAGGCAAGATGATGAGTTGCCTTCAGATTACAGCCACTGTAACATGAACCCACTCTTGGAGGATCTGTTAGTGAAATCCTTGTCACTGGAGCTGTGGGGAGCAATTATGGGTGATCCCCCCCAAATCAGTCATACAAGGCTATTTGTTATGTGCCCCTGTCAAAGGCTTCAGAAGAGTTTTGTTTTAAGGGCAGATACTTTATGGTCCCCACTGCCGTCAGGCACCTTATGCGAAGAGCATCTACAGGACTGTCACCAGAGGTGTCTGTTCACCTCCTGAACGTGGCATACCCCTGTGCATGAAAGAGTGGAGGGCCAGGGTGGTGTCTCTGCTTAGATGGCGGTGCGCTTGGTGTATTCGCGCTCCCTGAGGCTGCACCTTCGATATATCTTTTGTCCACCTTTGCAACCTCACTCCTTTATTCCCCCACGTTTGAGGCGCTTGCAGTGAGGTCACACATCCCTTAGTGCAGCTGTCATCACCTCCATACGAGACGGATGAGCGGGTGGATGAAAGAGCCTGAGCAGTGTTAATCCCATGCTCTCGATGGTGGCTAATCCCCCTCAGAGTATAGGATAGTGGAAACTGCCATCAGCCTCTCATCAGCCCTCTGCAGGCTCCAGTGATCCCCAGCACAATGAACAGATGCCCCTTTTTGTGGCCAGCAGAAAGACACCTGCTCCAATTATGAAAAGGATATGTGTTGCAGAGCGCTGATAGTGCTGTAATTGTTACAGGGGAAACCAATGATGGATTGCCCAACAACCCAAGCTGAGACTAATTGATTATGGTATAATGATGGCACCCTCTGTCTGATGGGAGTGCAAGTAACAGCCCATCAAATCAAACAGGACTTTAGCACTGACTTTAAAATGTGGGAAAATAAGCTATCTTCTGGTTGGCTACCCTGTATTGTATGTAATTTAATAAGCAATCTGGAATGCAAGGCATAACTTCATGTGAATGGATGTAGCTAAACTATGTTAGCTAAGTAGGCCAACATATGTGTATACATTTGTTTTCTTGACATCTCCCCTAAAAAAAATTCATATTGTGATGTGTTTAAAACTTATTTTAAGTGTAAAAAAGTTTGGGAATATGTATATGTTAAATGTAAGTATATTTTTAAAAAATACCTGGTTTACCTGCAAAGTCAAATTCCTCTTTTTAATCATAGATGATCGTAAAGGTATGCTTCCTTGCTATGGGTTATTTAATTTGTAAAAGTCAATCGGAGAGTAAATATTCTAGTATTAATTTTAATACAAGTATTGTTTGTGTTACAGGGACACTCTTGCCGATTCTATCATAATGTACATAAGATGAGGGATCAGAGCAGTCTGCAGTGGGTGCATGGGCTGCACCAGGCCTGGGACATAGAGGAGCTGGTGCGTCTGGGTAGTAAATTGCGCTCCTGTGCCTACTATGCAGCGCGGGAGCTCATGCAAGATGCTTGTATCGTCTTCTGCCCTTACAATTATTTGATGGACCCCCTTATTCGGGAGAGTGTAAGTATCCCTGCCAGCAAGATGTGGGCAAGTGCTATGTTTAGTACAAAGATGTTACAGTATCATAAGCCTGTTGTAAACATTATAAGTGAAATAATAATTTTTGGTATTACATTGTTTTTTTTTGGATAGTAGTAAATATCGTGACATCAATTTTATTTTGTATTTTACTTTATTCATCTTAATGGAATTTTTTGTACCAGAGTTTGCTCCAAAATGACAACATAAGTTTGAAAAATTACTAAATATAACATCAGTCTGTAATAGAATGTTAATTAAAATCACACAGTAAAAAATAGGTGAGCTAAAACTGATAAGTGGGAATGTAATATTTAACAAGAAGTAAAGTTGCAAATGAGTGTTTCTCAAATGTTTTACCTGTAAATGGTATTTGACAACAATGGAAATATTATTGTAGAACACATTTTAGTTCAAGCTTTCTGGTCCTTGATAATTAGTGACCTGTATTCATTATTGAATCCTGTTTATTCAGACACTTTTGAATTCCTTACCTGAGAGGTCTATTACTTGCAACTAGGGATGGGTATCGTTATGGTTTTAATGGTATTACTAATACTATCGATACCACTTATCCATTCGGTACTTTACCAGTATTCTTAT
>JBBKCR010000001.1:19959860-19971743 GCA_037577295.1 Ladigesia roloffi
AGAGAGATAGCGGGAGAGAGAGAGAGAGCGGGAGAGAGAGAGAGAGCGGGAGAGAGAGAGAGAGAGAGAGAGAGAGAATATCACTATCGTGTGGCCCTGCAGGTGCCTATATGTAAATGCATTGGTTATTTTTGGTATATATGGACTGGGAAGTGTAAATAAATGTTTAGGAATTGGAATAGTGTTCTACTCTTATCTCTTTTAACCAAGGAAGAATAAAAATGGCTTTCCATTACAGAATTTTAAATATACATTATCAATAAATAAATGACAGACTAATCATTTCTGGTTGATCAGGTTGTTAATATTTTTTGGTATTTAGTGTGGTTGATGATGGTGTGCTCGTGAAACTGTAAGTTTGTTGGCTGCTGAAACTGAGCATAGCTGTGGCGATGAATTAGGCATGAGGCCGTGTGGGTTTTTAAGCAGTGAGAAGTGCTTCACTGTCAGGATTCTTACACTCGCCTTCCTGCAAGCTGATGTATTCTCATGCCATGTTCTTTGTCAGTGTCCCACTTAACAGAACATTACTGATACAACCATTGGAAATATCTCTAAAGCTTTCTTTACGGCTCTCTCAAAACTCTGAAATTTGATCAGCCCTTTCTTTTAAACCCCTGAGGTTTATGTGAGACACGTGTGTATACGTGAGTGGGTCCGAAGATAAATAAGTTTAATCACTGTCAGTGCCTGTCTGGTGCCGCTGTGGTACTGTCTGGTTGGGGTATGCCATCTGTTTGATGGCTCTGTGCTGATTTTACCAAGGGCTGGCGCAGGGTCACTCCTGTCATGTTTGCGCACCTGAGCATCAGCCAAGTGTGTAGATTGACATTTTCATCCCGCCATGCCGTGGTCTGGGCCCTGTGGAAACAGTGCTGCTCTTGTCAGATAATGCCTCTGAATTAGTCATGAAGGCCATGTGCTCATCCCAACATGGCCAACCTCTCGGCCTGGTATTCTCCTTCTTCCACTCCACACAAACTTACAGGAACCTGATTTTTGCCCATTTAACTGTCTTGGTATTTTTCTTTTGTTCTTTTTAAAAATAATTTCCGTGTCCAATCTGACAACCATTGTCTGTCAAAACTTTGCACCACAGAATGTTACAGAAGAACTTGCTGCATTGCACCTTCCACACTGTATTGTTCTTTAATTACAGTAAGGAGAAGGGCTGGGTGTGGTCATTTAAATATATGAATATTTAGTATTTCTTATTTGGGTATTGAGAGGATGCCTGTCAGGGTTCAGCATTAACACTTGCCAAATGCTGGCATGAAAACAGTTTTCTTCTGTTGATTTTGACCCACACGTAGCTACAGTGTTGTACAAATGATTTACAAGGTCAAAAATACTGAGTATTGCTGTTTTTGAGGATAGATGCTGTTTGAGGATGAAATCCTGTTGTCTCATGAGAGTTCAGTCACATTTCAAAAGTTCTAGTTGTGTTATACAACAGACAATTATTGTAATGCTTTTGATTAATAATCCAGAACATACCCATTAGAGGCCGACCGTTATATCGGCTGGTCGATATTTGACTTTTTTTTTTACGTATCGGCATCGGCCGATATCCAAGTGCACTACGCCGATTTACAGAAAGACACCGCTGTAGGCAGTCCAGTATTATTGCTGTGGAACACGTGGTCCATGCTGTTTGTGCTGGACCCCAGCCTCTGTTCCCAGTGAGAGAGTTATTGTTGTTAAGTTTTGTTTTTGTTATTTACGTTTATATATATATGTCATTATTCAATAAATGGCAAGTTCAGAAATTTTGTGTATCTATCTTTGTGTTATTAGTGTGATATTTTACATCCAATAGGGGGGAAACGTTACATTTCTGGGCAAAAAAATATCGGCAGCATTTATCAGCCATCGGCTTACACAGACTCCAAAATATCGGCATCGGCTACTGAAAAACCATATTGGTCGACCTCTAATACCCATTCAGGCCTTCACATAGGCTCACAGAAATGTGTTGGCCTTACTGGACTACTCAGTTAAAATGTTTGAATTTTTTTCATTTTACTACATTTGTAGCCTTGGAAAAATGTATTCTGTGAATCCATTCCCTGTTTCTAAATTTTATAAATAGATATATCTTATATTTCAGATACATTAGAAAATGTATACAAGGAAATGATTGGGAATCTCCATTAGGTATTGTTCCCCATATCAGTGTATCTGTAGCTAGGATGGTAACTCAAAGACCTAAAAGACATAAAAGATAAACCACTAGCTTTTAATCCTATGTGCTCACAATAATAATGTTTAGACGCAATTAATACAAGCAGATAGCAAAAAGTACTGAAATACTTGTCTGTACTAAATAGCAAAGCTATGAGAAGAAAGTCTTTACTGTTGTAGCTTTATTGAAGCAGCAGTCACTGTGTGGGAGACAAGAGCAAGAGGCTTGGTTCCTTAGCAGCCGAGAATTCCGGCCTCACAGACAAGCGGCTCTTCTCCTGCTTTTGAACTGGTCTCCACTCTGTCAAAATGAGGGATGCGGAAAATGTGCACGTAATTAAATGGCAGCATGGAGGCAGACATAGAGCGATGTTTACTCACAGTGTCTGTGAGATAAAAGCATTAGGACCATTACCCCGTGAGCCAAAGGGCTCCTGGAGTGGCACTGTATTGTATTTCAGCCTTTTTTATAAGGCCTTACAAATTACAGCTCTGGGAATATAAACAACGAGCTTACACAAGGAGCCTTTGTGCTCGCATGTGTCCCTGTCTTTTAAGGTCCAGCATTTTATTATCAGGTTACACTGGGGTTATTATCGGGTTACGCTTCGGCTTGAGAGCAAATTAATAACACTGCGCCTCAATGTAAATTCAGAATCTTTAATACAGTGACTCGAATCTTTGGATGTATCTGATGAACAGGCCACACAAAATATGCTGAATTTATATATAAAAAGTGTGTGAGAGAGAGAGACAAATGGACACACACAAGCAACTCAAATATTCCGAAGTGAACACCTTTCTCATTTCAGGACTGCCTTTTTGCTTTGTTTGTGAATAGGCATGGGTAGTGGCATTTATCATCAAATAGGCACAAATTGCTGAGATCGTTAGGAGGATTGAAGTAACGGCTTAGGAATTGCCACATTTCTTGTATTGGATTAATAATGGCATTAATAATGTGCAAATATTTTATAGGCTTAGTTTCCTGTAGAATCACCTGCTACATCTGATACACGTTTGCTTTTCTCTTGAATGCTGTTCCTTTCATTCACAGGTTTTTACACTTCTAAATATAGGACTCTACATGGCCGGAGTAAAAAATTATTTTGCTTTTTCTGGATGTTAAGGGCAGCTGGTGGGTTCAAATTATGGCAGCAGGATCACATAGTGATCTGCCATGTGATCCAGAAGTAAAGACACCTTGTTCACATTGAAGATATGCTACTTGAATCTTCTTGCAGATTCTAAGTCACAGCCCACTCTGGCAGTCATCCAATACGCATAGAATCTTGTCTGATGTATGAATGGAAGCCACACTGACTGTGGAGTCTGTACAAAGAAAAATAAAGTTCACTGGTCAGAAATATTATGCCAAATGAAGCCACCCCTTTTAAATAATATGTGCATACGACAAACTTAAACATGAAGCATTTCCTAAACCTTAATGCAAATTTCCCTTGCATGAGCTGAATTGAATATATTGGGTAATAACAAAAACACAAGCAAAGTGTAGCATTTGCAAAAGGCAGCCTTTTAAACAAGTTATTTTTTTAAATCTCCAAAAACGAGGCGTCAATCTACATTGCATTAGACAGTTCCAGGGTTTAATACATTGCAAGACCCTTCAAACCTCTCAGGATGTTGTGCTTGCATTCCATAGCCAATACTAAAGAGGAACATCATAAGGGATATCTAAACACTCCCTTCTGTATGAAATGTCATAATGGAATTAGATTTAAGAGGCTCTGTTGAAAGGTTCTTACATGATCTTGATGATTAAGAAGCCCTAGGAAAAAAATGCTTGTTGATTGGTCAGATTTGCAAAGTAAAATTCCAGACCACTGGTTTGGCTGACAGAGGAACATTGATGCACTGACCCACCATGTTTTCCTGCAAAAGTCTTTTACACAAAGAGGGTACTCTGATCTCAATCATCTGAAAACATCTGAAATACAAAATACATCACTAAAACAAAAGCATTTAAAATGAAGTACTTTGATCCAATAAAATGTCAAATGAATAATGTTAAGTATGTGGAATAGCTTCTATTAAGCTGTCCTATTAAGTACCATGTCGTGTGCACAGAGGGAACAGTCTTCACCAGACTGAGGACTGAAAACAAAGGGATAAAAAGTATATGTAGGCTGTTTTATCATAGGTCTTGGTAAGTGCTGACTGATATGATACCTAAGTTTATTTAAAAGAGACACAAAATGTACAGCTACAAAACATGAACAGGAGCAGTGGTCTAAAGTTAATAGATCTATCTTTTATTTAACTTTGATGAGAATTCCTCAGTTGTTCTCAGCAGCAGTTTTTCGATCTTTTAAAATTGGGTGCTATTGGAAGTTTTCCTCTCCTGCTGAACAATATGTAGACAGAAAAAAACAGACTTCTGCTCTCTTCTGCCAGTGCTTCTCTGGCAAAATATTTGCGACTCGGCAACTGGTATCTTGGGTAGATGGTTTTTAGCAGCTTTGTAAAGACTCCGTGTTCCTGTTGCAACAGGGACCATATCATTAGTGATGTGGCAGGACACCGCGGTAGTGATATCACATCACGCCACTTGCCACTTTTCTTTTTGTAATGCACAAAACTGGTAAGTGAAACTTGCAACCCACTTTATTTTGGGACAGAATACATTTTATGATGTTTTTATTGCTGTGGTGACCAGCGGCTTTCATTCTGCAGTTTATTATGCTGTTGGTGGAAGATTTTTATCACGTATAATAGTAAGGAAAGTAGTGATAATGCACATTAGACTTTCTGTAATATTAGAGCAACACGAAAGTGCATTAGGAGAGGAGATTCTCTCTAAACACAATCTTCAGTAGGTTTTTAAAGATGTAGAAATATCCTGCTACTCTTGTCAGCTTAGGTAGCTCAGTCCACCAGTGGGGAACCCAAACAGAGAAGAGTCCGAAATGGGTTTACCTTGTGTGTAGGGATGGCAGAGCCAAACTATGTTCTTTGGAGCAGTGGAGAGAATGAGTAGGAGCACAAAACTGATTGATGGGATTAAGGTCACCGGATGCAGACAGAGAACTCACTCTCTAGACAAGAGTTAAAAACTTTGTGCGTAGGATCCCATAGAGTATCCACAATGCTTTGCACTGCTACTTTCAGTCAGGAAGAATGAAACACCACCACAGAAACACGGTGTTGTGAGAAGTTTTCTGCTGACTACGAGAAGAACTTCTACTTGACCCTTCTAACACATTTCCAAGCCAGTGGAGATTCTCTTTGATTGGAAAGGCATGCTTATTCAAGAGGAAAATACGCACAATAGAGACACAAGTCACTCTCTGTGTGGAAGAGGGCTTTTAGATCAATGTTCCTCCCTAGAGAGTCGCTGACTTTGCACTAACAATAGCGCTACAACAGCGATTTCTTTTTATTATATGGGGAGTACAATCTTTAAGCCCAGTGAAGAGAAATCCATGAGAGAATTGTGGAAAATGTCATTCTGTGATTTATGCTGGCAGATTACTGTTAAGTTAAAAACATTGTTCTTGCAAATGCAAGATACACATGTTACACTTTGAAGTTGGGGCCTCTGCTCTAAAGCTCTATTACATTTTATTCTGCTTTAGCTCAGTTTTTCACTTAAGAATGACCTTTTGTATAAACCACACACTTGCATATTGGTGCAGCACTTGAATTTGCTTTTAGTTAAAGCTGTTTATCTCCTTCAGCTTGTGTGCTTGATCATGGATTGAACTAATTATTAACACTTAATATGTGTATGTGCCTTATGTGTTCATAGTGTTTTTATGAACACACAGAAATGATGATTTAGTACTGTGTAAAGTTCTTAGTTGAATCTGTTTCTATCAGCAGTGTTTTTGCTGGCAGAAAGAAACCCACAAGTGAATAAACTCAAACGAACAAGAAAGCAGTAAAAGTAAAGTACCAAGATCGACTTTATTTGGAAAATTGTAAGCTGGTTGGAGGAAAACGGGTTCGCTTTCAGATTTCTGCTCAGTGCCTCCTGTCATTGTGTGTATTCATAAAATTCCATAAGCAGCTCCACCTCAGTAAAACCAACCCAGGTATTTGATTATAGCTAAAAAAAATTTACTTGCTCATTGGACCATGAGGGAAGAGGTTTGGCAATGGTCAGGAGAACACTTTACCACACATAAAACCACTCTTCACTGTAATAATGTTACTTGTATTGTAATACTAACGTTTTAACACTAACCTAACACTACTGTTCAGTAGTAAACAGGGTTTAAGTATAATTTTCCCAGGTGCATACATCTTTTGCAAAGTATTGTTTAACAAAGGCATATACACTAGTACGTTGAAATCTATATCCATTAAGCATTCTGCTGTTGCTCATTAGTGTCTGTGTCTCATTAGATGCTGGATAAACTTAGGGACCGCTGGATGAACACGGGACTGTGGGAGAAACTGGAGGAGCGAAAGGCTGTGATTGCAGAACCACGTGGAGGAGCGAAGACTGAATTTGATGAGTTGTTGCAAACATACTACGAGGCTATCAAACAAAGTGGAGCCAGAGGTGAGAGATGTTGTTTTCCGTCCATGCTTTAGAGGTGGGCACCTTATTTTTGGATTTTCCCTGCTGCAGAAATGCATTTGATGGAGTAGATGATTTGAATCCAGTTTCCTCTTTGCAGATGGAGCATTGCTGATTGCAGTATGCCGAGGTAAAGTAAGTGAAGGCCTGGACTTTACTGATGACAATGCAAGAGCAGTGGTCACCATAGGCATTCCCTTCCCCAACATCAAAGATCTCCAGGTGTGTACTCCTCTCTATTGTATGCATTACTTCAAGTATGCTGGTGAGCTCAAGGTATTTTATTTCTAAAGGCTTCGCAATAACATCAGTGATTATTTGTTTATTGTAATCTTTATAGTCTTTATAATCTTTTTGGTGGTTTTGGTGTATCCAGGCATTTACTGGGTAATGGAAAAGTTGGAACAATTGTCACAGTTCGCTGTAGCACAGAACCTTTGATGCATGAAGGATGCATTATGGAACTTGAGTGAAGCAGACCAAACGAAAGAAAAAGACAAAAACTACTTTTGGGCCCTGGAAAGAACTGGAGCCCGTTCTGTCCTTAGTAGATAGAACTGACCTTTTAAGCTCCCCCCTTTGTCCACCTTACTGTCAGAATATGTTGAAGCTTTCCTAACTATATCTGTCACCATGAAGACATGTGAAGATGATTGATGCTTCCCAGCCCTTCGTCTATGCAGAAGCTGTTGGTACGATGACTGCTTTACCTCTGGGGACAGTCTTTGATTTGTTTCACTTCTGCTCCACTGGAAACCGATTGGCTTTGCCATTTGAATGCGATCTCGGGGCTTGGGTGACTTCAGGTAGGCTTTAATCAGGCGTCTCGTTTTAGGCTCTCTCATCCTGCGCAGTCCCAAAAACTTTTGTTATCTGAAATGCCACTTGCATTGTGAAGCACTCCAGAGTGTTCAGGTTAATTTAAAGTGTAAAAAGCTTACCTTTCAAGTCTATTAAATACCTTAATCCGCACACAAGCTACCCTGATAACATAAATGTAATTTAGTCACAGTTAATGTGCAGCTCGTCACTTCAGCCAGCATTATTCACAGTACTTTATTAACTTAGCAGTTATCTGAAAAGCAAACAATACCATATGCCATTTAAATGTGATCTTGGGTCTTGTGGGACTTTTTTTTACCCCAGGTGAAACAATAATCACTTGAAAATTCTACAGCGTAGAGAGCATCTTCCTAAATAACTAACAAATATATTCAAAATTATGTTTTCATGCTGATTCAAAGCCATGCTCAGTAGAACATGTGCGTTAGCACATAAGCTTCACTGATGACATAAATGTAATTTAGTCACAAGTAGGTCTCTTCAGCCAACATCGTTAAGTTCTATTCGGAAAATTCAAACATTACAAATTAAAGTTGCTTTTTGACTGACATCTTAGTTATGCACCATGCTGATATTCTGCATTCTATTTGTAAGATACACGTCAAAACAGCCGTGCTATCATGCTTAGCTTAAACATCTTACTGGGAACCGTCTTTTTACATTAGGTTAAAATTAATTGTCATATTACTGGATGATGGATCATGCAAATTTCTGCACTAGTCTTTAAAACATGTACACTCCCTCTCGATTCTGTGGTTAAAATGTGGAGTGAAAATCCTAAAAGCATTTACGATTATACAGAGTGATTAGATTAATCTTGATTAGTGGCTGCAGCTTTTGGTAATTAATGCATCAGTTGTTATACAATCCTAATATGCTATGTATAATTGCTGTTATTACAGTGTGACCCGTTAAAAAATCTCTTTATGTTCATAAGCTGTTGCAGTTGTTATTGCAAATATAATTGTAAAATATTCCTAATATGAAATATGTAATTGCTGTTAGTGCAGTTTTTATGGACTTGTTGTGCGGAGGGAAAGGACCTGATCTGAATGCAGATTATATTGACTCTTTTCCTGCGTGATAGAAGGCTGTTGTACTGCGCCTCTGGCCACAGGATGTTCTGGTCAGGGAGAATGAAGAGGTGACAGTCATGTCGAGCGGTGACACAGAGCTTACACTGAACCCTTGGGGATTTCCGGGGTCTAGGAGATGACCCCATTAGTGCAGAGGGAACAGCGGACACTGACACTAATGACTGTCAGAGTGCTATGCCCATAGCCCCACACACACACATACAAACACACACACATACACACACACTTCACAGCAGGCTCTCACAGGTGCAGCTGATGCCGCCAAGCTGTGACAGAGCTGTCAAGACTCTTTAAGGGTCACTCGGACTTCTGTCGAGCACACACACACACACATACACACACACAAACACACAGTCCTCATATACTAACTTTTTCCTCCTCCATTACATCTGGTACACACACACACACTTACATTCAGTTTCAAATGCCCAAGTAATTTTATTTTGCTTTTCGTGTCCTCCACAGTAAATATGTTCTTGTATGGATAAATACATTCAAGCCATCAATCAGCATTTGAAACCTCTCTTTTATTGTTCTATTGCAGAACACAAGATCTAATGTGAATTTTAAACATGGAGAGCATTATGAACTTCCAATAGGTGTAAAAATAGCTTTTAGAGAACAAAAGTCAACTTCTTTTTGTAAGTGAAACTGTGACATCTTTGAAAGACACAGAATTGGCTTTGCCGTGTCTTGGTGGGAAAGAAAGACTGGAAACCGATATGTGTTTATAGAAACAAAACAGTGATCCTACAAATGTAGATTTTGTTTTACAAATGTATATTATTAGCTCTTCTCTATAATGTTTGTTTTTTTGATGTTCATCATATAGTCAAGTAAATTCAACTTGGTTTATATTGTCATCCATTCACATACACAGTATACGACTGAATGACGTTACGTTTCTGACTGTCCCAGGTGCATGATGAGGAATATTGACATTATTTTGATAAAAACCTGCACAGTAGCTGCATGTCAAATTCCAAATGCTCTATACATTTTATTCCTGCATACACAGACATGGGAAAAATGTGTGTGTGTGTGTGTGTGTGGGTGTAATATGCACAGGTGTCTATACTTTTCTGACATTTTGCTGTGTGTGTGTAACACACACGTAAGAAAGGCCTCCATATTTGTTGTGAGTGCAGGGGTGTGTGTGTTGTGAGTGCAGTAGTGTGCATAGAGGAGCCTTTCTGTGGTCTGTATTCCAGCATACTTCAATCCTGATTCAGTTACACACACACACACACACACACACTGCTTTTAACATCAGTGTTTTAATTGTTGTGATTGTAAAATAATTTGAGTGTTATTTATTACACATTTTCCAATGTATAATAAATTATTTTTATGTATTATTTTATTGTTTGAAACTTTGAAACAAGTTTGTTCAGCAGTGTATAAAACAATAGTGACCTGCACATTTTATACAGACTCACTCCCACACAAAACAAAAGCAATAACCAGAAAAAAAATGCAGTCTCTTTAATGGCTGTACATTTATCAAACACTCTAGCATCCATTTCTAGCAGTGATATAATTCATAAAGCTTTGCTTGTTTATGAAGAGACCCTATTACACAACTACTTTTCAAGAGACATTTGGTCTTATGTTAAATATCTACTTGGTAAATATTTATTAATAAATGTTTTCTTCCAACAGAAAAACCCACCAGACCTTTGAGACAAGAGTGTCACCTTTATTGCTCTATTACAGTGCACAAGATCCCTGAGTATCGACGAGTGTAGAGCATTAAATTAAATGAAAGATAATAAAAAATTGTGAGGATATTTTTATGAATTTCATAAAATGAATTTCTTTGAAAGATGGTGGGAACGGAGTTTATTGTATGTGAAGTAGACCATTTTCCTATGACAGATGCACATGAAAAATGCATTCAGAAAGACATTATCTTTTTAAATGCCTGCAGCTGCTTGTTCAGTACTCTTTCATAGTGGAAGGGGTCAAATCCCTTGCACCCTATAGATTTAATCCCTACTTAAACATTTATTGCGCACATTTCTAGCATCCATTTCTAGCAGTGATCTATTTCCTAAAGCTTTGTTTGTATTTGAAGGGAAGCTTTGTTTGTATTTGAAGGGAAGCTTTGTTTGTATTTGAAGGGAATGTAATGCAGAAGTACTTTTATTGCTCCGTTTCAGAGCACAAGATCCAAGAGTATCTTTAAGAGTGAAGAGCATTATGAAGTTAAATTAGAGATAAAAAAAAACCTTTTCTGACACCGTGGAAAGTCTTTGCCCTGTCTTGGTGTGTAATGAAAGATGGTGGGAGCAGTGAATTGTGTTTCTTTTTCAGATTGTTCAGACTAGAACTGATCCACTTAGTAAGGCTTTGATCGTACATGAAGAGATGCATGTTGCTATTTATGTGCATGTGCCAGTGTTGATGCTGTTCTCTCTGCTGTTGGGTAAACAGTGTAATCTTCACACACAGGCAGAGTCGGGCATCAGTGAGGGTGAGCCACTTTGCTGTCAGCACAATTGCTCAGGCAGACATGGGGCTCCAAGATTTCAGTGACACAAACAAGATGGCTGAGATTGCCAAGGGTGCATACACTCACAGCCAGTCAGCCGCGAAGCATGCCTTTCAGTCACATGTCTGTTTTTAAGGATGAACAGGTAGAGAAGTTAAAGCAGGCACAGGAGTGGGCACACAAGAGTGGGCATCTCGTGACATTTAACTAATCCTTTCCAGCTTGTGGTTTCTTGCACATTTAGGAGATTTGGCTAGCAGCGAGAATTGGCTTTTTCACATATGCAGCCTGTCATCTCGGATCGAGTGTTGATGTGGTGCAGGGAGGTGAAGGGCCTGATGCTGAAATGGACCCTGATTGGATTTAGATGACATGGTCAGCCTCGGGCTAGCGGCCTTTACTATGATGACAGGCTCTCCATCCAGACGTGTGTAACCCTTCTGGTGGCTCCACGAATCTAAGAATTAGCAGCACGTCTGAGTCATACCAACCATGACAAAAACTATCATAGAAACAAGGAAAGAACATGCGAATATTTTCTTGTCACTCCGTACCAAGAATCACTTTTTTGTGATTAACCTGACAGTTTAAGTGTGTGTGTGTGTGTGTGTGTTTGTGTGTGTGTGTTTGTGTGTGTGTGTTTGTGTGTGTGTGTTTGTGTGTGTTTGTGTGTGTGTGTGTGTGTGTGTGTGTGTGTGTGTGTGTGTGTGTGTGTGTGT
>JBBKCR010000001.1:19986509-20006393 GCA_037577295.1 Ladigesia roloffi
AGCACGGTTGGTACCTCGACCAAGGTGGTACCAAAAATAGTACCGGGTACCAGATTTGGTAATGGAAAAGCAAAAAAGCGAGTAGAGCCGAACCGTGCCGAGCCGGTACCAGTCAGTGGAAAACTAACCGAGTAGAGCCAAGCCGAGCCGAGCCAAACAATGCCGAGCCAGTCCCAGGTAGAGGAAAAGCACCATTAGTAAACTTGTGGGAGGGCTTTTTGAAACCCTTAGACCCTAAGATATTGGTCAAATATAAAAAATGAATGTGAAAACCCTCCTATTATGCCGAAAAACGTATGTTTCTGGGCGGGAACTGTATACGGGAAAGAGTTGGAAGTGGTGTGTCTCTGTTGCGATTCACCCTCCTCACACGTTCGTGGACAGGAGTGTCGCGATTTTGTATCGTATATATTTTTCTAAATTACTGTTGCATCAATTGCAGCAGTTTAGATTTCTTTACAGTGTTCTTCTAATGTAGGCTTCTCCATGCTTCTGAGGATTTCTGAACCAAGGTGCTTAATTGAAAGAACACAGTATCACAGTGCATTCTACAAATTATATTTCACAATATGTTTGTGTTTGACATGCTGCTTGTTTATTTTATATCATTTGAATACTTAGTCTAATAATCATGAGATTAATTTATTTAATAATCTGTTTTTCATTTGCCTTTCATCTGCCTTGGCATTGCTCCAAAAGTTCTTGTGCAACAGTAAATGACATAAATCTCTGTATAGTCTAACGCTTCACGAGGTTATTTTTTACGAAAGGCATTGCCAACTCAATGGATTAACTACATTTCAAATCCCTGGGGAGACATTTCTTTCACCAGTTCCAAGCTATCGCTGCACTGAAGTCAGTCAATGAAATTGACTTTGCTCGTAACATGCTGATTGGCTTATATTGACTCAGCGCACTTTTGCACTTGTCTGCAGCTTCCTAATCACTGAATGCAGAGTCTTTTTCTACTGCTCAGTGTTTCTTATTATTTTTTCTTGTTAGTTTCAGTTGAGACAAATTATTGGGCTTGATTTCTGTTATTTAACATTTATTGGTGATGTTGTTTACACTTCATATTCTTTGTGCCTGCAAAAAGTAATCTAATATAATGAGAAGTACTTAGTAAATTAGCTTCACAAATTTACATGTTATAGTACAATACATAACATAAGTAATACAATTGTTGGATCTTTGGTCCTGTGCCAAGAACAAAGACAGACAAAGGCTTTAAATGGTCCCTTATTCCCAAACTCCTTCCTCTTCAATAAGATGATTATATAGGTTGTAGTCTACGGTCAGTGCTTCGCATTCCCCAAGCTCTGAGATAAAAGTGCCCTTAAAACGGCCTGCCTCACATGTGCTTCTGATTTCTCTGATCCCTAGATGGAGAGTTCCTGCAGTTCATATCTCTGTGAGAGCTGTATCTTAGTGCTGCATGGCAGTACTGACCGTAGCTAGGATTACCTGAGCTATTTGCTTGGCAGACTCCGGGCCATGTTAAGACTCTGTTCTGGCTCTGTTGGAGGAGAGAGCCATCCCTCCTGTGCCGGGTGCTAAATAACCGGGTTCTACAGGCTTTGTCTACTGCACCCTAGCTATCACAAAGGAATTTGTTGAGCTGTGGGTTAAATCAGCAACTGCTTGTCTGCTTAAAGGAGCTCTGTGCCGTCAGTGATTTGCTGCTGTGTGAGCTGTGCACAGGAGCTAGCTAGACTCAGATACAGATGCACAGTATAAATTTTTACTTAGGCATTGCTAGTCTCTCCCTAATAAACCTTTCGATATCTCCATGACTTTGCTTATCTGTAAGCTTTTTTTATGTCGTATGCCTGCCTGACACTTTTAGACCTTCTGCTTATTCAAATAATGACTATTTTGTGTTAATGTTCACACCTATGACAATGCACTTCTTTTAATGTTTTTTCAACATTAAAGGATTTAATGTATCTAATGTACCTCCTTTATCAAATTTCCAGGTATTAAGGCAAGTTTTAAGTCAGTATTTACGTTCTTTAAACAGATTACAGATGTGTAGGAATATTGGTTTATTTTCATTAGTGTTCTGTTTTGTCTCTGATTGATGGAAAATTATCTCTCAGAAGCCCTCAACATACACCAGTCACCCACTAAAACCACTGACAGATAAAGTGAATAACATTGATTTTCTTGTTATAATAACACTTGTCAAGGGGGTGTGTGATATTTTAGGCAGTAAAACTGATCTGAGTGACATTGAAAGGGGATAATTTGTGATTTCTAGTCAGCTGAATTGGAGCATCTCCAAAATGCCTTGTGAGGTGTCCCAATATGAAGTGGTCAGTACCTACCAAGGGTGATCCAGTGAAGCAGACAGCGTCGTGGATGCCCAAGGTTTACTGATGTGTATGGGAATCTAAGGCTAACCCACTTGGTTCAGTCTCACATAAGAGCTACTGCAGCGCAAATTGCTTAAAAGTGAATGCTGGCTAAGATGGAAATATATCAGACAACACAGTGCAACGTATGGAGCTGCGTAGACCTAGACGAGTCAGGATTTGAGCATACTTAAATACATAAAATCATTTCTCTTGTTACTAAAATATTTGCTTTTTTTCTAGCAAAATAAATTCTTAATAACCAGATATGTAGTTTTTAAAAATATATCTATTTGCGACCTTTGCACAATACTTTCTTCATATGTACATTTACAATGTACATTTAATTTCTGAATGATATTCCACAAATATTTGTGGAAATATGTTGTGAATTGGCTTCATATATACAATAAATATTTTTGCCACCTTTGACTGCTCTGATGTGAGCTGTAGGCTGAACCGAGACACTGGCTGTGTGCACGTGCACTAGCAAATGTTCAGAATAAATCAATGGAGATTCCATCCAAACTGGCATGAAACTGATCAGTCATCTGCTCTCAAAGCCAGAATGATGGATTCTACTTCTGTTTGTAGAAGTTTTTCTCTAGGAAAATCTTGCCCCAAGCTTTGCAAGGCCTGACTCCACCCTTTCCCTGTGTAAGTGTCAGAGCTTGCAAATTGGTGAGGGGAAACATAAGTGAAAATTGAAGCTTAGGAAATAGTACAGAGGAAGGGGTTTTGTGTGTGTGTGTGTGTGTGTGTGTGTGTGAGTGTGTGATAGAGAGCACCTAAGCTGCCTTGGCTGTAGGTGGTCCCTGCTTGTGTAAATATTAGAAGTGCTGAGACACAGTGTGTCAAAACACGCAAGCCTTCAAGTGCCACACTAATGAATGGGGGCCACATGTGAAGAGCCATGACGGTTTGTTTAAGCAAATGAGCCCTGCTGACAGACATGTGCCTTAATGTGCAGGCTGAGACAGCTCTGGCACAGAATACACACACACACACACCCACACACACACACACACACACACACACACACTCTCTCTCTCTTTCTCTCTCTCTTTACCTCAGCAAACACTGTGTGTCTGGTAGACTCCTCCCAGCCGCTGTTCAAGTCTGCGTTTCATAGGGAGACCTCTGGGACTCCACAAAGTGGCAGGCGAGTGGCGTCGGCACTCTGGGTGCTGACAGACATGGTGTGGAAAAAGCTGAAGCTGGCTGAATTATGCATGCCCACTCGCAGCACCCAGTGTCTGCCCTGACTCATAATCACATGCTGCACAAGCAGGCAGGGCTCGTCATGGGAAAAGCTACTGTTTATTTAGCCTCCTTTGAGCTGTTTCGTTCCTTTCCCCTTTAATCCACCGTCTTCATTATAGTACATTTTTAGCAGAATTTTTAGTCTCTGAGATTGAGCAATGCTCAAATAATATATAACAGTGCTCAAATAATAATATGATATATTTAGCATTTGTAAATGTGTTCTGTTCTTTTTGTTTGTCAACCGATATTTTTACTAACATGGATCTGCTCTTATTTGTGTGCACAACAGTAACACAAATAAAATAGAAATGGGAATTTGTTTACATTGTCAAAATCATAGTTTATGTTTTTTTTTATCATTATATATATATATATATATATGTATATACAAACACATACAGAGAGATACACACGCGCTGTGGCCCTTAATACTTGACTTATCTATAAATAATAATTTTCAGTGTAACATGTACAGGCTTATTTTCTGAATCACACCCAAAAAAAAATACTAAGCGGTGTCAGCACCCACAAGCCACCCTTCTTTTTTTCAAGTGGTGATGCCTTAGAAACTGAAAATATTATGAGTTATCATTTTCCAAAAGGATGAAAAGCACTTTGGGGTTTGTGTGCTCTGCCAGGCGAGGGATTACCCCTGTAAAAGAGCAGAAGGAGGTGTCAGCACAGGTGCCTCTCAGCATTCAGAAGCACAGCTGGCAGGGCTCCAGGCCCACTCACGCATCCGCATATTCTCTCTCTTCCTCTGCGTGTCAGTACACAATACCTCAGGGCTGGCTGACAATGGGAGCATCACTGGCAAGCAGGAGAACACCTCAAAAGCAAACACAACCACCGGTCAGCCACAAAAGAAACCGGGGACTGCTGCACCTTTATATTAATGTGTGCCTTATTGGAAGCACAATGACCTGCAGTCCTGCACAGCAGGTGTCACATTAAAGTGCTGCTTTGATGTATTGTGGTCCTCTGTTACTCTGCTGATCCATGTTTGTTCTTTCCCCGTCCGTTTCCAATCACAGCCAGCTCCACATGTTTTTTTTTTTATCTGACAGGAAGGTGCTGTTCTCAGGTTTTGTTAATAAGTGTATTAGAGAGAGATAAAGTGAACCTCCTGTATTGTTTGTGTTGAAAGATGATACCGCTTGGTGCATGTCCGTGACAGTCTTATGTTGTAAAAGCAAATAAGGGGATGTAAAAGCAAATAACGTAATTAATGATATAATGCATATCATTTACGATTGGTACAGGCTTCCATACGTTAGTAAGACCTTTTTTCTGTGTAGGTCAAGTTGAGCTTTGCTTATGGCCAGAAGATGTCAGTATTCTCCACAGTAGATTCTTCGTCTTTGTTTTTTTCATTTTTTAGTCTTAGTTTCTCTTCATCAGACAAACCGGAGCCATTGTGTTTTCCAGTACATTTATACTGGTCTGTAGGTGGGTGTACGGTTTATGCAGCACAGGTGTCTTGGATACAGATATATGTGAATATGTTTTCATATACTGTGTTTATTCTGTGTATCCATTTCTGCTCAGCTGCTCTCAGTAAAGTGCAAATCTCAAAGCCAAAAATTTATTTAATTTTTGTTTCAGTTATGGAATAAAACATCAATGTGTATTCTTCTCTTTTTAAAATAGTGATCCCTTCATTTACATTCTTAGAATTGAGTATGTAATTTTATGAGAATGCAGTATTATTATGGTGTTCTCTAAACGCCACAGTAATAACTTGACCACGACAGTAACGGCTTAATGACGATCGGTTTTGTCCCTTAGTCCCCTGCTTTACCAGTTTTTATCTGTGTTTGCCTTTATGCTGTTAAACTGGGTTTTTGAGGGATGATGGATTGCCACAAAAAAGAGAACATGTCGATAATTGCCGTGCAGTAGATCCCATAGCGCCAAGGAGCTGAGCATCTCTGTGGAGGTTTGTTTGGTGGAGCTGGAGCAGGCTGGAGGCGCTAAAGCCAGCAATAATGACAAAGCAAACAGGATTATTGACAGAGACACAAAAAGCTTTAGGGATGTCTCAACCAGCTGTGAACGAAGCACCTACTCCCAACACCGTGGGAGGTATGCAGCAACAGCATTCAGTGGAACTATTAACCCTGTGTGGAGTGGAGAAGCTCCTCTTTGCTTTGCCCATACGCTGATGGAGTGGGCAGTTGTGGTGAATCATTATAGCCATGACTCCGTAGAGAGTGTTGAACGTTAGAGTTGGGTGAAGGGTCAGATGACCCAGATCCCTCCACCTCCCTCAGATCACCCTCAGTTTCAGAGGGTGCTTTATTCGAATGTGTCATCATTGTTGACCCACTTTTGACCATGACGCCTCTGCTCCCCTGTTGTGCTCCTCCAGTTATGTGTCCAATTACGGTTTAAAGGGGAGATGCAGGAGGGGTTAGCATTGCGTGTGCTGATTGCGTTGCGGCGCCGTGTCTAATTACCCTCCTCCTCTGGAGCACCGAGGTGTCGCCAACGTGCTCTCTTCGCTCTGTCGTTCCTGTCCCATTCACTGAACATCACTGCCCCAATAACCCCCCCACACACACACCACCCAGTCCTTTTACTTCATTAAGAGAGCCTGCCCGTTAGGAGATAGGGGGCACTGTCTACTAACACATCTGTTCTTATGCATCCCACTTTTTATGCCCATTTGTAGTCTCATGGTAATGGATGTTTACAGTCTGCACCATTCAGGGCCTCTCAAATAATTTGCGTGATCGTAAGTGGATGACATTTTTTGCAAATGAGGCCCATCTCTTCTAGCACTAGCTTTGCATAGCTGTTCAAACTTTTGTCTAGGTGGTGGCAATCAGCAATACAAATACAGACAGGAGTCTCTCTTTTGTGTTCGTCTGATTATTTTTTTGGTTTGCAGTCATAGCTTTCATTGAAACGTGCTTTAGTGACCTAGAATAGCCATTGTACTTCGTCCTGCTTCAGAGAGATTTGTTTTTTTCAAGTATGGGGAAAGATTATGAAGATGCCTTTTACAAAAGTTTCAGAAAGTGAGGGAAAGCACACACTTTGGACTCTCAGGAACTAATGTTCCTAAAAAGCTACATGGTCTCCTGGGATACTAAGTAGTCGCCCCACAAGCAAGTTGGAACCAACAACAGCCTGTCCACACACAATGAGGTGTGAGTGCCCTTGACTGGACCTGTGCAATCCCAGACTCTCCTTTTAGATTCCTAATTCTGTTTGCTCAGGCAGGAGGACTAATTAGATTTGAAAAAGAAAGAAAATTAAAATGAACCTGCGCTAAACATTGGTCTTTCATTCTGAGCAGTAGAAGTGACATCGGAAACACTT
Source organism: Ladigesia roloffi (assembly GCA_037577295.1). Classification (NCBI taxonomy): domain Eukaryota; kingdom Metazoa; phylum Chordata; class Actinopteri; order Characiformes; family Alestidae; genus Ladigesia; species Ladigesia roloffi. The sequence goes on from JBBKCR010000001.1 coordinate 19,993,457, forward strand.
TTTCCCATATGGCACGTCATGTTGGCTTGTCTTTGATTTCCATCAGTGACCTCATATTGTTGTCCTTTCGACAAAGGAATAATAATGTTTCTGAGTCACGCAAGGCTGTGTCACGGACGCCTCCTTCTTTGCTTTGTCTCAGTCATAAGTTATTGGCTTGCTGGCTCTATGGCAGTGTGAAAGTTAATGGATGGTTAAATTACCAGTAGTCAATATTTACCTGCCTAGCAGTTGATCCCCACTCTTCACGTTAGCTGTTTAGCTCATTGTTTTATATTGCAAATCTGCCACTGGCGCTAATAGTAACTGCCAATAGCAGTACGGGTGTTACCGTTGAGGCAGAAATAAAGCTCAGGGATTCCCCTCTCACATGCTGTCACTTGAACAAAAGCACTCTGCTCTCTCTCACCCTTGTGCTCACAATGTGCGCACACAAACACATACACTTAGTGCACACAGACAAACACAAGCAGAAGCTATGAGAGTAATCTGAAGTGTAAACAAGGGAGGGGAGTGCAGAGTAAAGTGCTGCATTGACTTAGGAGAGAGACTAATGAGGAGATCTGAAGAATGAGGAGAGCAGAAATGTGTTCATTCCAGATGTGTTTTTCTGTGAAAATGTGTATGACAAGTTGTTAAAACAATAAGCCAACAGTGATTGTTTTCTTATGTATAATTGCAACAACACCTGGGGAAAGCATAAATAACACAAGCAAGTCACTGAAAATGTAAACGTACACAGTTTTGGGTGTAGAGGAAGAAGGTTTTTATTTCTTTCTCCTGTTTCTTTTTGGAATATCATGGATTATTTTCCACAGAATAGCAGAAACCACTCCAATGTGTCTGGTATGACAAATATTTTTCACTCACTTATCTCAGTGAAAATGTTTTTTTATACTTAGAAAGGATATCACATAATCCAGCACTTATCATACCCCTGCCTATTCTATGTGAAACTGTTTTCTGACACAGGAACGGTATAATTTTACTTTGAGTAGTATAACTGTATACATTTTATTCCCAAGCACACAGAGGGATTAGAACATAGATTTGTTTTTCAGGTACTTTAAACATACCTATATCTATCTATATATATATATATGTATAAATGTATTGCGCTCAGCGGAATTAACTATATATTAGGGGTGTAAAGGTTCACAAAAATCCTGGTTCGGTTCAGTACAACACAGTAGTGTCACGGTTTGTTATGTTTTCGGGACAGCAAAAAAAAAGCCAGATAATTTCTTTGACTTTTTTTTCACTTTTTTTTTATTAAGACAATAAAATAGTATGATCTTGTTTTTTTCTTTTACTTTAAACAATGGTGGTGCTATCCTTTAACCATTTCTGGGGTTTCTTTTCAGCAGCAAATAAAACAAAACTTTATAACCAAAACCAAAAAGCTCCTGATAAAAATAAATTGGCAACCCCTACCTCTATCAGCAAAGAAGGAACGCAAATCAAGCTTCTCTCCAAAAGAGGAACATAAACATAAATGTAAACCAGCAACGCAGAAAACCCTATATACTGTATACCCAACTAAGACCCAACAAACCTATTAACCCAAATACCACCCAGCGGGTCCCTTAATTTACTAAAACAAGCCCTGCTTTCAAAATTCAAACCAAGCACAAAAGCAAAACTGACATGGGGGCTATCCCAGCATGCACTGCTCCCACAAGACACATTCTAATTGTTGTTGTTTATTGTTATTGTGTGTTTGGAAATGTGTTTTAGGGGTTTTTATGTGATTTTGTTTAGTGGTACAAAGGCTACTGTGGACGTGAATCCTGGTAGTCCTGTGTACCTAAGATTAGTTCCAACATGAAAGTAAATAAGGCATTTGCAGATGTTACTAATGTGCCACTCTGATGGGGCCTTCAGAAGTTCAGTATCAAATAAATGTTTCTTGAGTTGCCTCCCCATCGGTGGCAAAGCAAATTTCCGCTATAATGATTTTTGTGATTTTTTTTCAAACATAGAAGTACTTATTATGAATTGTTCAGTTTGTATTGCGTAACATACCGAAAGCCTTGTACTGAATGGTTCAATACGAATATGTGTTTCGCTATACCCCTAATATATATATACAGTAAAATGTAAAGGTAAACCAATATCTGTACTGTACTGAACTCCCACAATACTAGAATGTAAAATACCGATGTTACCCCTGAATAGACTGGACTGTAATTAATGCAGGGTCATTTGCTTTAGTATAAGCATTTTATACATTACAGTAATATATTAATTTAATTTACTGTAATAAAAATACAGGGCTTTGAGAAGAACAAAAACGAAAAACATGAGAATACTCCAAATTCTGGGCTGCAACCGCATGAAAGGGCAGCAGCCAATCAGCAGCAAGGATAAATATTTAGCATTCTCGGATTGGCTACTATTTTCACCATTCCAAGATGTGCTTTCTTTGTGTTCTCTGGACAGTACCAAAATATTTATATTTTATATGAAACAGTAGCTGAATTTACGTAATAATTATGTTACAAAATATATATTTCTCATAATTTAGCACTAAATTGCATGAAAATGTATATATTGCCACTTAAACCACTGTGAAGTCCGGGCCTTGTCTGCAATGCCCCCTTGTCCTAGTGCTTGGTTGTTTATGTTTGGGCGCAAGACTTAGCAACCCAGCTCAAGGACGAGGGGGCATGGCAGTCGAGGCCACAAAAGCAAAAATAATGAAGAAGATATCTGCAGTTTACGCATTAGTGCAGGGGTTTCAGTGAACAATAATTAGTTCTGTTCTCAGAAAAAATCTGCATTGGACTGAAACCACGCCTGATGATCCGCATTAATATAAATATATATATAACCTGTTAGGACATTCATGTCCTTTGGGCCTCTGGTTTGTGAGACAAATAACACCCCTCTATCTGAGATGGAATGTTTCAGTTTTGGAATTATATTTGATGGTCACACAGTCAAAGTAATTGTTGACACACTTGTTACTCTACTGTCTCTGCATTCCAGTTGCAACAGAAGCCAAGCCAGCTTGTCTATGTGCTGGCATGCCTGGCACAGGCCGGATGGCTGAGGGAGATGGTGAGATTAAGTTCTGGACTGTGACCATTTGACTGTCTTGGCTTTCCATGTAAGAATTCACTACAGTTTATTACAGTTTTTCTCCGTTCTTGAAACCGAAATGACATTCTCAAAACAACATGGACAAAACTCCAAACCACTTTGCAATGGTTCACAAAAGAATTGCATTTCTCATTCATTTCATCAAATTGCAAATGTCTTAGTACATACATGTCTTAAGCACCTCAGTGCATCTTTGCAAATGTTTTCTTACAAGTAGCCCAAACACGTCAGCATGATTTCATTCTTTAAGTCATCACATGCACAATAGTTTGTTCAATTGCCAAAATTAGTCAAGAATATAGTACCCTGAAAACCATGTATAAATCTTGAAACATTTCTTACATTCATGCCAGTAATTGAATGTCATGTGAAATTAGAACTTTACTAACTAGGACTAAGGATGAGGACAGGTGCTGTCTGTGATTATGAATGCTGCCAAACATGTATATATAGAGCCAGGGCCAGTACCATTTTTAGTTTAATCTTGAAGATACCTTGCCATGTAATGAACAAAGGCAGCTTCCTGCTCAAGGAAGAGGAAGAGGAGGAGAAAGAAGAAGAGGAGGAGTGAGGATTTTGTGGTGGTGGAATAGGGGGACGAGGTCATGTTGTCCCGGATGAAATTCGGGCCACAATTATGTTTTGGGAGAGATATGAGCTTCTGCTGGTGATCCATGGCTGAACAATCCAGGTTATTTTGATAAAAGCTCTAAGTGAATGCAGAAGAGCCAAAGTAATTGAGAAAGATCTGTGCAATTTTGATGGTACTGACTCTTTATATGGGAAAGCAATCTAGTTTTCAAGCAAGTATGAACAGTTTTGAGAGAGATATGAGCTTTTGCTAGTGAGCTGAAATGTTGCACAGAACTGCTAGTGGCCAAATTACCTTATAGTTTTAAGAATGTCATTTCAGTTTCAAGAAATGAGCCAAACCAACAGAGAAAAACTGTAACTGTGGCAGACCTTGGCACTTGGCGTTTGGGGGTATATGTTCTAGAGAAAAGTGAGAAATAAAGACAAAGGATTAATTTTTAGTTTTGATCTTTTTGAAACGTGCCTGCATGATCAGCTTTCTAACTGAATTGAGAATCCTAACCTTAGGTTACTTGTTAAAAAAATGGACAAAGCTGAAGCTTTTTTGCAACAATGAACCTAAAACACAACTTACTGTTAGAAAAATAGTATATAAAAAGTCTTGGAATTCAGGAAATATTTGATGGTGGTCATAGAGTAGTAAAGGCACCAAAAAGAAACATTGCTAGTGTCTAAATGCGGGTGTCACAGAGTTGTTTGCAGCCAGATGTATAGTCTTTTTGTTTTGGGCCATGAAATGGAGGCAGTAAACCAAATAATGTTAGAAAATGTCAACTTAAACAAATTTTGTTTACCTATATTTGAAGGATCTCTACTAACAACCTATAAATAATGTATAGTTGTGAGCAGCAATGAAGGGGCAAAAAAGCACATGATAAAAATTTTAATAATCAGAACAACCCTGAATATGACAGCCCATCACAGGGTGAGCAGACACATTGACGCCCATTGTCAGAACTCTCTGTTAATGATTCATACCAGGAGGGGAGCTTGGGGGTGGCTTTGGGGACTGAAGCCCCAAATCTCACTTCAAAAGCCCCGAATCTTTTTAAGCTTTTAAAAAATATGACAACCCTGACAAATATGCTGCCTATGAGATACATTAAAACTCATTAACGGGCACAAACCCCCGTTTCCCTCATTCTTATAGTGCTGTTATTTCAACTGACTGAAACTACAAAAACAGATTTCCCCCAACTCAATATTCTTAACACTAACGTTAACGGCTACTTTCTACTCGTCTGTCGTCTGTCAGAACTCGTCTCTGTCTTCAAGTACCCTCAAACATTACCATGGACATAAGACATTTCTTTAAAAAAAGAACCACCAGTGATACATCAGAAGCAGCTGTCAGTAACTTGTCAGACATTTCAGTTCAGTGAAATAAACTCATCAGTTTAGCGCACTTTGACATCTGATGCAAATCACAACTTGGCTGAAATGTACACCATTACGTCGGCTATGCTATGCTAGCTAGGTTAGACTGCAAAGCATTGCTGCTATGATAAATCCTCCCCTCATACAAAACATATAACCAGTATTGTTTAAATGTCAGAAATCTGTTTTCCAAATGTAATTATCTCCCTTTTTAATTTATTTGACAGTGTTATATTACCTAATAAAAATGTTAGGCTACCTTACGTTAAAACGTGATCCAGGCGGCACGTATTGAAAATCCAAGAAAATATAAAAAATATGTTGGACGTATTCTTTACTTTATTCAAACCTTATTAATGTTTTAGATAACACGTTTAAAAAGATCTCATAAGGTGTGATAAAGCTATCCTATTGCAGGATCGACTGCACTGCCAACAGTCAGGATGGAGGCTGGTCGCGAGAAGCTTTGCAAGCGAATTTTACATCACGCAGCACTGTGCAGGCGCACTGATCTAAAAGGCACCTGGATTAAGCAAGTAGCCAACTCCAAAACACTGAAGAGTATCAATGCCCCTGTGCAGCGCTGCGTTTGCCCACTTTTCAGCTTGCCTTGCATACAAATCCACGTTCAATGAACTTTGCCATGTCAATCCCTAAAGTGGACTAGAATGCAGGAAATTGCATCTAAGAAATCCAAAATTGCATCTAAGAAATCCAAAATTGCATCTAAGAAATTCAAAATTGCATCTAAGAAATCCAAAATACCTTGAAATTTGGCCCTTTGGTGTCAGGATGACTCCACATTGTATGCCTGAATACTTTGAATTGTCTTCTATCAGTTTGCCAAATTTCATTACAATTTATCAAGGGGTTTTATAGCCTGCTATAGAAATTATAATAATAATAAATACATAATACTAATAAAAATAATAATGGTGAAAAATTCCAGGAAAAATAATTACCCTGTATTGTTGTTGCTCGGGTCCTAATACGAGTTTTAAAATCTCAGTTTTTAAAAATTCTGACAGAATGTAGTACTTAAATATCCATCAACAAACAAGCTCAAATACACAATGAACTTTGTGTATTCATGGATAGGATGGTTTTGCCAATTTGCAGCAACCTTACATTTTTTTTACTGTGTAGTTACTTGTTTCTCCACAATTAAGCTTGAACCTAGTAGTTGGCTTTAAGAGTCCTGGCAGAGCTCTTGCCTGAAGTAGCTTTGTAGCTAATTGTTTGCTGGTACAGGAAATTTCAGTTGAATTCTGAACTGTTTACACACCCAATTTAGTGCATTACCATTAGGCATTTGCAATTGCCATGCCCCACTAGACTTGACCCAGGCATGTCAGCGCATGGAAAACATGAATCTGCAGAGCTACTGGATCCTCAGCTCTCAGAATCACTGCACTGGGAAAAGTTAGTCTGCTATGCCAACTTGGCATAGACTTGACCTACTTCACTGTAATATAACACTGTAAAACCACCGTGAAGACCAGATCTGCTGCAAGAAGGAAACATAGCTGAGAATGAGCTACATATTGGCTTTCATCCATTGTACAGAAGACATCAAAAAGAAGCTGAAAACTACTGCAATGATCCAGGTTGTGTGTCTTTATGTGTTTGACTCTGTTTGTGTGCCCTTATCTAGTTTGTCATCATCTTGCTAATGCAGACAGCTATCTGTACCATCATACAGCAGTCTGGAGCCAGGCACCTAGTACCCAAGTGCTGAATTCCCTCACTACCACTGTGTCTTCCATCTGTCCCTGGTGCTTCTGCAAACTCCACAGGCTTGCTGACTCCAGGACAAACACACAGACCCAATTTCCACACAATTTCCTGATTCTGTAATTATATCAGAGACTTGTTTGTGTCATTTAGAGATTTGCTGCTATTGTCTGTATCGTGTGTGTTTATGTGTGATGAGGACCGGTGATAGCAAGCCTGCCTTGGTGGCTTTTTATCTCTATCTAAGCAATCAGAGAGTCATAAATATGTACGCATACACTCGCATATTTGCTCACACGCACACACTGAAAGAGCGTCTCATACAACTCAGGCATGCAAGTAGAGGCCTACTTTAATGTATTTTGGGTTTTAAAGTAAATGGTTAGCACCAGTATTTAGGTAATCAAAATGTTTTGCAACTTATTTTAGTATTGTGAAATTATGAACAACGTATGTGTTGCACTGTTTAGCCATCAACTACGTGTTTAATCAAGGTTTTTCTAGTATGCGGATGTTTTTCTTTAGCCAGTAGGAGGACACTGATGGTATCTTGCCCATTACCTCTAATTATGCTCATTAGGAGTGGTGAGCATTCACAGGAATATGCTAGGGTGGGCTCCGAGCGATAGGAGGTGTTGCTGTCTCTCACATCATTGTCTCGAGGGCAGGTGGGCGGGTCGGTGGGTAGGGAGGTTGCAACTGCATCAGCTGAGCTGTCTGAGTACGCCCTTCCTGCCCCGGGCGATGACTATCTCGCTGCTTGTTTTGCTTCTCTCTAGGTAATGCTGCCAGCACTAAAGTGAATGGAGGACTCAAAACAAACACTCAGATAAAAAGATGGCTTTTGCCACTGTTCAAATGAACTGAGTGATTTAACCCCAGCTGCCCACTCTCCTAGTCGCTTGCTTCCGTAATGCCTCCACCATGATAAACTCTGGTAGTATCATAAGTCTAGAGGAAAATAAGGTAAAGAGGAGACATGTGGGCACCACTGGTGAAAGATCGATCAGATTGTGATCTTGTGACCCTTTAACTTTGTCGCCATTGGTGGTGTCCAAGTGAGACTGACTCACCACTTTATCTGTTTCCATTCACTGCATGCCACCGGCAGGTGGAAAGATTCACACATCCATACTATGTAATACCTTGTAATACCTTCCTTATCTTGTGAATCTCAGGCGGGCGTGTTTTTCTAACGGCTTATTGACTGCTTGCGTCAAAACAAACTTTCAGGATACTAAATAGGGCATTTTGGAGACACATCATACCCTGAAATCGAAAAAAAGAAATTGAAAGGTGTTCCTTCTGACAGTAAAGCATAGCAAGTGGACTGTCTCGACAAAACTGATGAATTTGATTAAGAGATCATGATGTTTTACCCTATTACCCACCTTGGAGTGACTAAAGTCACTGGCTGTCGTGAGGATGCAGGCACCAGTCCGAGCCAAGAGGCAATGTCAGTTTGCAACAGCTTTACCTAAGCTGGCTGGGAATGAAGTGAGGATCACCAATAAAGACTCATTGGACCCTGAACTGAGGCCCATAATCCTTAAATTTACTTGCTTAGGGCGCTTACTATGCTGTAGGTTGGCATTGCTGGCTGCCAATAGGTACCAAGCAAGGCATGTATTCAGGTCTCAGCCTCTCTCTGACGTATGATCTTAGTCCAATCAAAGGATTTAAAAAGTGTTTTTTGACTTTGGTAGGGATGTTTCTATGCACCCTTTTACTTTTCTATTCAAGTACCAGCAAAATACTCAAAAATACTCCAGTTCAGAAATATCTCCACAATATGTGATAGTTGTGTATTAAATGTGTCAATAGGATCCCATGCTTGTTTTTTAATATAAAGAGTACAGCAAAATTTTGTCTATTATTAAACTAGTATTCTGAAGCATTTCTAGTAAGTAGGACTACTGTACATGTGCTATAATCTGAGGTCTCTGTCCTCACAGTAGCCTTAAAGCCAAACTTGACAGGCTAACAGATTGCTTCAACTGCTAACCTGGATCTGAGCTTCTAAGTAGCACTGCAGTTGGACGTGGCAGCTGACTTACCAATCCGATCTGCTTTAGGTTTTTTATTTGCACTTTGGATCAGGCTAATTAGCATTACTGAGCATTGGCAGGGTGTGCGAAATGACATACAAGTTTGCCTTGTGTGCATCCTGTTTCCCCTTTAGCCAGGTAATCACCCTTAGGAGGTTTTATCCCTTGTGCCTCCACAGTCAGTCACCGGTGCCCTGATCTCCTGTAATCCGTATTTGTCAAACTAAACACGATCTGTGCGGTGTATCAGCTGGAGGTGAAGTCTCAGGAGCCAGATGAGAGCCTTGGATTTAGGACAAATATATTAGCTAGGGGCTTTGCGGTCGCTTTTTTCAAGGCTAATCCCAAGATCTCCTTTCTTATCGCACAGGACAGCAAGAGTCTTTTGGAGTGGTTGAGGTGATTCCAGGTTCATGTCCTAGTACCTTCTACCAATTTATTTCTAACAGGAACACTTTATTTAGACACCTTATGTCACTAATTCCCAGCCTTTGTAATGTAAGAGCTCCTTCTCCACACGTCTTGGTGGTGTTTCCTTCTCATACATGAGCTACTTAATAAGATTTTAATAATAGTGTGTGTTAGAAAAGAAAACACTTAAAAGGGCAGGTAGGTTCTCCAGGGCCAGTGGAGGCGGACACTACTCTAGGGACAAAGCCAACACTGGCTCTATCATCATAGCTGGGTTCTTCTAAAATTTCAATTTATAAGCACAAATTGTTTCTCTTTAAATTTCCCAAATAATTTGCAATAATTTTGTCTGCTACAAAAGAATCTATTACACCTTTTTGAGGAATCTGTCCCTTTTGTCTTTGGAACTCACAGCTGTACAAATAAGTAAATACAAATACCCCATGTTCTGTAGTGACAGAATGTAGCCAGTAGAGGGGATTGAAACTCTAAATGATGAAATCTACATGGAGACAGCCATGGGTGTTTCACTCCGCATTCAAGGATTTAAAGCAGGCATGTCATTTTATCAAAACAAGTTATTAATTTGCCTAAACCTTCAGTTTAACACATTGTTTTTTCCTAATTGTGAAAGTCAATTTGTTAATTTGGTAAAGTGCACGTAAGTCCCTTTAAATACTGGTGATGGCTTTGTTTCTTGTGAGCTGAGCATAAACCCAGCCTGAAGCTTAAACAAATTGGTTTTCCACTTTCTTAAATGAGTAACGCCTTTTAAGGAGTGCTGGGGTGTGGGAGTGAAAAGCCTGGAGTGTTGGCTTGAGGAATCCACTATGGTAAACACAATCACTCCATTCAGACAAGACAAACGTGACGAGGCAAGAGAGGCAGGGAGGACTCTTAATACCTGTGAAACTATAGCTTTTAAAGCCAAAAAAATGCTTAGTGTGTGTGTATGCTCTGTTGGGCATTTGTAGCAATTCCCTACCCCAATGCCTGTTTTAATGCAGATTGTGACAGAAAATAATAATAATTATTGCAAATAGTAAAGTGGCTGGCTAAAGACATGCGTGAATGCACTTCTCTGCATTTATCCCACGCACCAAGTGATGCAGGAGGCCGCCGCCAATGAGGGAGCAGTGTGTTGGTACCTAGTTCAAAGGTATCTCAGCGTTGTCACTAGCAGTCCATGGATTTGAACCCACGACCTCCTGATCTCAGTCTGAACTCCCTAACCACTAGGCCACCAGCCGCCCCACTTGGGTGCAGACTTGGCAGGCTCGGGCTTGACGCTCCTCTTTGAACAAGTCTGAAGAGTAGACATTGACATTTGCTTTGAAAAATTTGCTGTATTTTCAGTGTTCTGATTGAAGTGTTTTCATATAGTGTACATCCTTGCAATCTGTGCTCCTTCATGTTCCCAGCATAAAGACTGGAGGTGCTGTTTAATGGTGGAGGCGTGAGTTGGCACTTCACCCTGAAATACTCCCGGCCAAGTTAAGTGAGGTAGAAAGGAAAGAGGCGGGCCATGTCACGTGTGAGCCTCACAAGACTCAACACAATTATTCTATCATGGATATTTTAGAACCCTGCCCCTTTTCCAAAGAAGTCACACACACACATACAGTGTCTGTCTTTGATAAAAACACTCATGATGTCATGCAGTCGTTTGCAGTCTGTATATCTTCATTCCTCAGAGCCTCCAACAACAGTTTTGTAATGGCTTTCCACAAACAAGCACATATTTTACTGATGCTTGAATTTGGATGAGAGTCAGCATTATTCCGATTGCAGTGTTTCACTCTGATTGGCCAAACAGCCAATTACAGAAATAAGGCTAAAGCAGAGTTTTATTCCTTAAACATGTGCTTGTTTGTTAGTCTATGTTCCTTTGCCATCACAGCACATAGTACAACCTCTGAGGCCCATATTTAATCCGATGGATAAAAACTTAATCCACCTCGCATTTCCTTAGTGGACTCTAATCCATGCAACTCACACAATATAATTATTAATTTTTATTGCTGCTTTTATCCAAAGCCACTGAGTAACATAAGACCCCAGTTTTCTACAGTTGGGTTTATATTTTATTGGAGTCAACCAGATGTACCTTTTGATCAAGGGACACCGCCACAGTTAAGTGTCCCACCACTAAAGCCGGACTTCTCAATTGGCCCTCCCCCTCCAGCCCACCCCACCGCACCCCACCCTCCCATCCATGCTTCATACAAACATCAATGCAGCATTACTTGAAAAAGAAACTTTCTACATGAGGTATGGTTCCGAAACCTCACAGAGGAGGTGAAAACCTGACTATATTTGTCCTGGAATCCTTGGCTGGGTGGAAGAATAAAGGAAATGTTGGGTACTCGTCTGTCCTTCCTCACTTGGTCTCCTCCGTGTCGCACCTAAACAGTGCTGGTGGGGCGTCGAGCACGAAAAGCCATCCGGTCGCCCCAGCGGATCTGGACGCATGTGGATTGAATCAAAATTATCCACTAATTGACTATTTACTGGGCTCCAGAAAGGCCGTAATGGACTTGATATTAAATCCCCCCTCAAGTATTTAAAGCATGTTTCTGAGTGCTCTTTCGAGGAGCTGGGCCCTGTTTTTACAAGGGGGAATGACTTAAGCCCCTGGGTCAGAGTATGCCCAGCCAAGGCAGCTCTCAGACGGGATTTAGCGACGACAGTGGGAAGCAACGAGAGGAGGGCAGGGCAGAGCAAAGAGAGATCTACTCCAATGAGTTCCAGATGCCCACCTCTCCCCCCAAAACCAGCCCCAACTTCTCACAGATAGATACTACAAGCCATAATGTTCTATGTGGGGCTTAAACCTGACTTCTCTTTAATGGAGATAGACTGCTTTTTATGTGGAAAGTTAAATCGTATAAATCTTTAAAGTCTAGGCCGTATTTTTATACGCTGCAGAGCTTTATTTCTTTATTTTTAAAGGCACCCAGTGAAGTTTTGATCAGATGACAATGAGCAAAGTTTTTTTTTTAAGTGATCTTAGATTTACCAGAGATGGGCTTAATAATAGTAGAGTGCCTCAGTTTTTAAAAGCAGATAAAATGACCAAATGATGCTTCCTGTAGTTGAACACACTCCAGGATTCTATAACTTAACCAAGGCCACTGGAGTCATCTGTCCTACAGAGGATAATCATTCCACGCTCATTTATTATAACAATGTATCAACACTTTATGGGATTTTTTCTTGGATTATGTAGCTCCCATGTAAATTATAAGCTTAATCAGAGCTTTTTAAGGAAATAGACCTTCTGTTGTTCTTCTCTTCCCTCAGATCTGGTTGTTTCCCTCAGCTCTGCGATTCTGCTCTAGGATCTGTTCCTGGACCTCTTCAGGGAATTAACCAGGGAGCTCTGTTTTCAAGCATTTAAGGGTGCAATTTTTTTATTCATTTTTTATTTATTTATTTATTTATTAATGTTTAAATCAACCTTCACCCAGCTGTAAGCTTAATTGAATGGCCACATCTGTTCAAAAGGCTGTTTGCACAATAAATACATGTGATCACTGGCCTGCTTGACACACTGCTTCTCTTTGACTAGAAAATTGGTTCACTGGTTGTTTTGAATCCCAGCAATACCCAGTAAAAATATCCAGTATTTCACCAGAAGCCAAAGAAGTATTTCCGTTGGTTGTATA
>JBBKCR010000001.1:20024839-20039979 GCA_037577295.1 Ladigesia roloffi
GTGTGTGTGTGTGTGTGTGTGTGTGTGTGTGTGTGTGTGTGTGTGCGTGTGTGTGTGTGTGTGTGTGTGTGTGTGTGACGGCGCAGTGCTTAACTCTTCAAAGAGTTTAAGGATTCTTCACGCACTTTATCAGCTGGACAAGGGGAAGCCCATTCCTCACAATGTTACAGCATTAAAGAAAAATTGTGGTGACCTTTTGCATTTTCCACAGAGAAATCTTGAGAAACGGCAGGCTGCAACTGGCAGAGAGCATTGACTCATTCTCTGCTTAATGTCCAGGGTCCCGCTCCTAATCCAGGGGGTGCATTAAATCTAACACACAGGGCAGCCATTTGTGTTTCCAATTAAACATTCACGGACACAGGAATTCAGCCTTGCTTTAACTTTGTATAATCAAGCTCTATAAACACTGCGTGCCACATCATTCTATAATAAACCTTCAAATAATATAGAACTATTTCATGTACATTTATTTCATTTGTACAGAGCGAAAAAATCGATACGTTTCGCTTTTCAGAACTTCAGGAAAGGGTCAGATCCACCCACCTGCCTGCTTTAGTGATGATCATCTCTGTTCCTGACTCGTGGAACTTCTTCCACAGTTCCCGCTCATGAAGAACAACTTTGATGTTCTCTATGTTCTGCGGGGCAAGAGACATGAGTAAGTGTTGAATGGCAAGAACGCTCACAGGATTTCAGTTATATTTAGAGTGAATTTTTAAAAACATTTTAATTTCAAAAATGATTGACAGAATTCTCTGAATAGTTTCGTTTATTTTTTGATGCTCTCAATGCACTGTAAGATCCAAATGAAACAAAGAAAATAACACATGCCCAATTATAGCACAGCTTCAAAATAATATGGCAGGGAGACTCTGTTTGAAATCACATATAAAAGTGTCAAAGGTCCCACTGGTTACCTGGTCGACTTCATTATTGTGGGGGATGCTGGGGGTTGCAGGCAGGCCCAGATGTGAGGAGTCAGCAGTGAGCTCAGGAAGCCCACCAGACTGAGCCACAGTCACGCCTTCATCAGCCACAGCTGAGGCCTTCTCCTGAAGCATCTCTGAAAAATAACAGTGAAATTAAAACACATGAAGCATAAAATAATATTCTTGAATAAGCGAATTCTTTAACTCTAGGTTTATTGTACACTTTTCACTTTTCAAGACCTGTTACACAAAAACTACTGTGTAACTCTAACTCTGCAAGGTATGAAAGTACGAGAGCAAGGATTCCGAATTTAAATAGTTCAACATGTTCCCAAAATTTTTATCACACAGGAACAACAAGAATTTAAAGAAACGATCAATAAAAAACTTGTAGCTTTGTCCTGCAATCTTCTATTAACAAACATTCACATTCACCCCTGAGAATAGCTTATCCACTATTAATTTTTTATTATCAGTATTTATAAATATGTATGTCTACTTTATTAATATACTATGAAATTAAAACATCGTAACATTGTAAAATGACTGTTTTTTTTTTTTAAGTATTTGTTAAACACTTTGTGATTTAACATTTTTATGTGTTGGTAAATTTTTTTGCTCCTTGTCATTATTGAATCCCAGTTTTTCCTTCAAATGTTTAATAGTTTTAATAATAACTGACTGTATAATACGTTGTACACAAATGCCTGATGACAGGACATGAGCTTAAACTTAAAATCTAGAAAGATATCTAACTTAAAATGATAAAAAAATTACAAATTATTTTTAATTCATCCCACTTTCTTTTCAAAATAATCGTGCTGCCCAATAAAATAATATGTCTTCAGTACACTGAACAAACATATTTACAGATTTCATTTTAGACACAAAGGAGATGTGTGGATAAATTAGTCATGCAAAACCTATATAGACCATATATACATACAATAAAATGTGCATGTCTTGTTTTTGTTTTAATATTTTAGATAATTAGGTTTGATGTGTTACACGAATGTTACTTTGGAATGTAATGTTCCTTTTTAGAGTAAAGTCATTTTAAAATACATGAAAAATATAAGAAATATAAGAGATTAGATGCATACATACTAAAGAACAAAATGGATTCCCCTGAGGATTCATAGATTTGGCCTCAAACTAAACATATTCACAGTTTTGAAAAACCCACATCTATGACTAGGTTCTTCTGCAGATGTGATTTTTTTTGTCTTTCCACAAATTCTCTTTGTAATTCACAAATGAATTTCAAAACCCACTTCCAGAATAAGAGATATCCATCAATTTGCTGTTAATACATGAGCTAAAAGGGAGCTAATGATGTATTGCTAATGAGAATTCCTCAGATGTCAAACAGCTTTTATTTCTTTTTTTTATTTGTTTGTTGCTTGGGAGTGTAATGATGTCATTCAACAGTGTACATTATAAAGTCCACAAAATATAAGAAGTGATTAACATGTACATTTTTGGAGGGAGGGCCCGTCTTCCTAACATGGCCCCGGCCACTTAATTTTGTGGAACAGGTCAAGATCCGTTTGTTCTAAAGTATCGCCTCATTAAATATTTATATTTCCAACATTACAGCACAGTTTTATGTAAGGAGGCTGAACACTGGCAGTTCCATTAACCAAGGTCACCATCCGAGCCCCTCTCTCACGACCCCTTGCTGCTCCCACGCAAACACCACACGAAAAGGTACGGCTTGCGGGGACGCGGGAATATGTGCTGCTTTCGCTCTATCATGCTTCATTCGCTCTCAGAAGAGAGCCGACTGCTTGGCGTGGGGAAGACCTCTGCCCGTTTTTCCCTTTAATCTCACACCTGTAAACAGAGTGAGTGCACACCCTTCGGATAAAAGGAGAGGAGCAGGATTCCGTGTAAACTTGGGCAGAGATTTGGGAACGCTAATAAAGATAAGGCCTGACAGCCTCAGTTGGGCTGCGGCAAGTCAGCCGTTGACTTTTCCAGTCCGAAATGTGCCTTTCACTTACTCTGTTTAACTAAGCTCAGTGAGCAAGAGCTGTGTTTATATCTCTGTCACTCCAGACATATAATCCGCTAAACTATTCTTGGCCGATTCTGTTCTTTGCACACTGGGGGTTGGAAGCCATTTCCAGTTCCCTATAGTCCAAAATTCTGAATGATGGCAGAAATTCCTCTGTCTCACTGATCGGAGTTTTTAAGTATGGCACCATTTCGGTCGTGCTTCTCGCTGCTAGAGCCCACTCACCCCCATGGCAAGTTTTCAGCTCAGAAAGCTGGACTCGACTGTGTTTGTGTTTGACAGGAGAGGTGGAGGAATTTCAGGTGGTTGGAGGCTCTCCCCCTCCCAGGTCTTGGCTTTGGCTGAGATATACATGTATGATGCATGTTATTACGACATCCCACATAAATTTCCATCTGGCCTGCTATTGTGTACTGTAGCTTTTTTGGGCCATATGCAGCACTTTTTTTTTGCTCAGGAGGATGTTGACATGCTGACAGGAGAAACTGTGACAGTTCTCCTCCAGTGTGAGTGAACACGTCTACTATTGGACAAAAATGTATGACTGCATATACGCAACATGCTGCTTTTCACATAATATAACTGAGCACATGAAGGTGTTAAGGTGTTACCCTGTGCTGGAATGTCTCCTTATGATACAAAATTTCCAAAAATATTCCACGGGATGTCTTGCTATATTATGGGCAAAAATATCTGCAATTACAACAACACAGATTTTCAGAACAGCAAGAAAGCAGAAGGACAGGTACCTGATTAAATTTTAATCCCATTATTGGAGACTAAATGCTTTTTCAAGCTCCTGAAAAACTTATACAATATTATTATACTTAAATCTATAATACTATAATAACACTATAATAACAACTGCTGTTAGCCATAATGAAAACTGTGCCAATGTAATATTTAGCTGTTACATAATGTATTCCGTAAGGGCTTTAAATGTACAGATTATTTAAAAAGCATGTATTCAAAGAATTTCCTGAATGAAGGCTAAATAAAATTGATTATAAACAGTACACTAGGGTTTGTAACAAATTCATATTAATAATAATTATAATTTTAACCCAGACAGACTGTCCTTTCATTAATTGACCAGTAAGTTCATGTCCTTTTGTCATTTAAAAGTCACCGCCTGGTTTCTGGTCAGTGTTCTGCACATATAAAAACATTTAAACGTTCTAAAAATTCCAGCAAAATTAAGGCGGTTCAGTGGGGAAATGTAAAGAACGTAAACAGGCTGTTCTTGAGTTCACAATGATGGAAGGAGATTCAGATTCTTGTCTGAAGCAGAAAGTAGCACTGATTTTATCTTCATTGTTAAATATCAACACTAAATGTAATGCCTGTCTTTTCACAAATATGCCACCACCAGGCCCTTCCCTTAAGAAGGAAGGAAGGAAGGAAGGAAGGAAAGAGGTACTTCCAAAAAATGTGGATCAACTCACACTTGGCTTTCTGCATGAATTACATCTATAAAAATTAATCAATAACAATAAAATTCCCTGCATTCCCTACATTTAATAATCCCTGCAGGTTTAAAGCCACAGAGAACAGCAGAGGGTTGAGCAGGCCTGCAGCCTGGACATCTCTTCCCCCTCATGTCCACTGCCGTCCTGTCAACTAGACTGTGCAATTTAAGCACCTGCATGACGAAGATCACGTACTAATCACACTTAAGCCTCCAAACCACATTCTCTTTTAATTCCTTGAGAGCCTGACAGTCAGTAGTACACACACACACGCAAGAGCGCGGTATTTACCTCGTCTGATGGACCTACAACGAGTTCAGTCTCTCCATCTCCTCCCCACGAGTCCTCGATGCGTATCCCAGCGTTACTTGAATCTGCTCAGCATCTCTCTCTCACACTCTCTCTCTCTCTCCCTCTAGGAGCCTGCGCGTCTGGATACATGCATGCGTGTATCTGTACTTGTGTGTTTTTGTGTGTCTTTACTTGTGTGTGTGTGTGTGTGCGTGCGCGCGCGTGTATGTGTGCCGGTGTGTTGCTCGGGGCGCGCGAGAATCGGGGTTCTCTCAGACTAGAATAAAAAAACACACGAAACAAACCCTCACTCTGGGAAAGGGTGTGTGGTGTGAGGGGTGGTGGGAGGAGGGAGGGGTTTGAGGAGGTGGGGTGGCTCAGTGCGGGATGTTTTTTTGGAAATTCAGTTTAAAAAAAAATAAAAAGAGAGGGGATATGCTGAAGAGCTTGATATGTTAGAAGGGGAGGAGGGAGACGTACTCTTACCCCCCCCCCCTTCGTCTTCTTCCTCCATCCTTTCCTCCCTCCCTCTCTCCTCTGTCTCATGGCTGACGTTGCTTAGTGCTACGTCCCCAAACGCCACATTCACCAGTGTTTGTGTGTTGCAGCCAAGTGCATGGAGTGTGTTATAGAGTTGGCCATAAGCTGCTAATGACAATGCAGCGTATTAATTCATGAAGAAACTGAGTCTCTGCAAGAGCTTGCAAGTGCAGGGTACTGCAGGTTATGAGTGCAGAGTGAGGTATGTGTGTGTTGAAGAGAAGTGCTTGGAATGTGTGTGTGGCCAAGAAGTGCATGGAGAGAGTGTGTGCGTCTGTGTGTGTGTTGCGGAGAAGTGCATGGATTGTATTCTTGAGTTGCTATTACCAATGCAGCATATTAATTAAAAAAGAGAATCAACTGAGATTATTGGAGCAGGTTTCTGAGGTTTTGCTTGCATAATGTAGTCTGGTCTGTGGGCTGTCAATCAGTCAATCAATCGGTCGGTCCGTCAGGCAATTCTCATGCTCTCTCTCTGCCGTTTCCCTATGAAGTTTGTTGGGGATTTGGGGTACAGGCCCGTGAACCTGGGGTGAAATACGGCTGCGGTTTTGGAGTAAATGGCTCGGAGCGCGAGGCTGAAAGATCAGTAAATCACCTGGAGCAGGACGAGGGGCGTGAAGGACTCCACAAGCTTAGCGTTTTATTTTATATACCATAATATATGGAAATATTTTTTCACAAACACGTTCTTCTCAATATTTAGGTGTGAACACTCCTAGGACCTGGATCCGATATGAATATTCTTCTGGGATTCCTTCATGAATTAATGAGCCCTTATTATATTTCAAAAGGTTATTTTTTTTATTCGAAAATTAATAACAGGTTTGAAATAAAAATCAATTTATAAATATTTAAGCGCGTCTGTACGCCAATCACAATTTAATTCAACTGTTAAATTCGTTTCATTCAGGCTATCCGTAAAACACTCGAATGTATTAAGGCTTTTGTTGTAATACCATTAATTTATAATGTATATATATATATATATGTGTGTGTGTGTGTGTGTGTGTGTGTGTGTGTGTGTGTATGTGTGTGTGTATATATATACATATATATAATATATATAAATTTCATACATACATACATACATACATACATACACTCTCGTTTATATATGTTATTTTTCGAGAAAAGTGGAAGTGTCATACTCTCGCTCAAGACAGAGAGACACAGAGACAAGAGAGAGACAAACAGACACAGAGAGAGAGGGCCAAGGCCTTTGAGAGCCTAACTCTCTAAGCCAGATTTTTCACAGCTTTTGTAAAACCGAGCACACTTTTAATATTCTGCCACACAGAATAAAAACAATAATTCAGATACGGTGTTCACAGCTTCAGAAGACTTTCATTTCTAGGTCTATGAAATGTATTTACAACCGCAAACTCCTTAATAATTTCACACCGCGTCTCTCTGTTAAGACTCGAGGTCCGACCACTTTCCTTACCCCCCAAACACCTTTCCCTCCAGGCTGGAGCGACCCCAGGCTGTGAAAACTGTGGCTCTTACCTTCTCCTTGTGTGGAGTGACGGGGTGGTGGACCCAGCACAGATCTTCACTAAAAGTCTGCCTTCTCAGACCCTGCTATAGAACATGTCTCTAAAGGGGATGATGTTTTTTTTTATAGGGGCTGAATTGAGCTCCCTTTCTGAAAGGAAATTTAAAGTTCACTCACTCCCCCCATCACGTGGTGTGGAAATTAGGAGCAGGAGCTGAGAGCTTCTCTAAAGCCTCAGAGCTCACGCCCTCATACCCACGCGCGACCCTGTGAAGGTGGCGCATTCAGAGAAAAATGGGTCGGTTTCATAAATAAGTAAAAAATATTTAATTGATAAATTATTACATACGTATTTGGTGCGCTGAAATTTTGAAGCACTTTTCTGTTGTTGAAAACGAAAATAGTTTTTTTTTTTCAAAATTACATTTGAGGATATTTTGGCTCTAGTTTTTTGGCTCGAGTTTTATCTAAAATACGAGTATATATATATATATATACGAGATAAACACTCTGGACCGTACAGAACCCTATAAATTCCTATTAAATTGGTTTCTCGCAAAATTACGGCCCATTCATTTTATTATAATACTATTATATTATAATTTATATATTTTTTACTTTTCTGTAAATGTTGAAAATAAATATGCGACTCAAAGTCTGGCCAATAACAGTCAGATGCATATACCACACCATCCTGTTCTTTTTAATCTTTTTAAAATAATATTAAAAATGAAAAATATATACTGAGAAATTGAAACGACCAGCTTCAACACTGCACTGCTATTCGTTTACTGTAGTCAATTTGTGATAGCAGTGTTGAGAAAGAGAGAGTGATTAGTTATGAGAAGAAAATAAAAATATGGGTTCCTCAGTCAACATGATTTCATTGTATGGATTTTTTTTTTGTTTTCTTTTACTATAAACAGTCATTTAAAATTATACTGTAAACCTAGCCATTTAAACCCTGAGCATTAGAGCTCCAACACATTAGTCATATTTTACTTTCAGTTGTTTAGGCTCTGAATAAAATGCCTGAAAGAATTCTTTCTCTAAATTGAGTTGGGTTTTTCTTAAGAATGGGAAGCGAATAAAGTCATCAGGGGAGTCATAGTTCAGTGATTTATGTGTATGGGAGTGAGGGCTTCTCTTTCCTTGGAAAAACATTTGCCTGTATAATTGGTCATGGGCGATGGTGGTCTGGGCTAATAAACAACAAGAGAGGACATGGAGCTCAGTTTCTCTCTTCTCTCTGCCCCCCCCATTCTCCTTTTTCTCTCACTTTTGCTCTCATACTTGCCCTCTAACCTTCTATTGTCTCACAGATGTCTTTAAAGTCACATACTTCACGTAAAATCTGGGTCCAGTTGTCAGTATGTGTGGGGCATCAAGGTTCTTTCTCACACATTTCTTCTTCTAGTGTTTGAGTACCTCGATGGCAGGTCTCCAGTGTGAAGCAGTGACATCACAGCAGCCACCCAGGAACGAGCATAACACCACACGTCAGAATCGGCAAAACACCAAACCCAGCATATTACCATATTGCATAACCGGCATAATATATTACTGCAGAAACAGGATAACATGCTAGTGTAGAACCAGCATAACACCATACTGCACAACCAGTCTGATACCATAAGGCAGAACCAACATAACACACTACTGTAGAACCAGCAGAACACCATACTGCAAAACCAGTTTAACACCAGAACCACCAGAACCCCATACTGTAGAACAAGCATAAAACCATAATGAGGAACCATCTTAAAACCACACTGTAGAACCACACTGACACCAGAACCAGCAAAACACAACACTGCAGAACCAGCTTAATACTATACTGCAGAACCAGAACCAGTTTAACACCAAACTGTAGAAACAGCATGACACCACACTGCAGACCCAGGTTTACACCACGCTGCATAACCAGCATGACAACATTCTGCAGAACCAGTTTAACACCAAAATGTAGAACCAGCATAATACCAAATGGCAGAACCAGATTAACACCATATTGCAGAATGTGCATGACACCACTCTGCAAAACCAGCATAACAAGAACCAGAAAAACACCATAATGCAGAACCAGCATAATACCATACTGCAGAACCAAACAGCTAAGCACAATACTGCAGAACCAGCATAACACTAGAACCAACATTACACCAGCATAACACCATACTGCAGAACCAACATTACACCATATGACAGAAACTTCAGAATCAGCATAACACCACAGAACCATCTTAACACCAAACTGTAGTGCAGAACCAGCTTAACACCATAATACTGCCCCTCTCTGCATCTCACTGGTGAGTTTCTGTATCCACAGCACCCAGCACACCTCCGTTCTGCCACCAGTACCCACTAGCCCTCTTATTTTGTGACAGTGCTGTTTTTTTTTTTAATTAATATAAACAACCTAAGCACACCATCTTATCAGAATGAGAATGTGATGAAATTGCTTATTAATAAAACACTATTTGTGTCACATTTATTGTCCTTCATACTGTATTTTCATTTTATTAAAAATATTCTTACATATGTATTAATATAAACATATAAATGTTCAAATACAAATTGTAGAAATAAATAAAATCTTTTGCAAAACTAGATATTTTCCTCAAGAATAATATAGTCCCGTGCATGATTGTACGTGTTTTCCTAATAACGCTCAGAAACGTACATTAATGCACTGGACTGTGTTATCTCATGAGTATTGAGGAAAATATTGTGCAAAAAGTTTTATATATAAAAAGTTACAAAAAAAACGGAATTCTAATTTTCAGAATGAAAAAAACTTACTTGTCTTTTTAGTGAGTTCCACAGAGAAAGGGTGAAAAAAAAGCTTCAGTCTAAAAGTAATTATTTGTATTTACTTTCTTTTCAAACTGGGAATTTATACACAGCACAGCTCGGAGAAGTATGAAACATGGCCCTGCCACAATTGATATTTAATTAATGAAATAATAGAAAATATTCACATTTTCTGTGATTACCATGTAAAATAATATAATAACGTGTATTATATAACAATTATTTATCCATTTTTGTTGTTCAGCTAAATTCCATTAATGTTCTTTTTACATTTTCAAAGTATCTCTGGCTCAGATTGTTGTTTTCTGTTCAGCAAATTGCAAAATGTCACATTTGATATGCAAAATGTTTTAACATTTGTATGAGATTGGTTGTATACAAGACTGCACTGTAGGGCTCTTTTATGACCACCCCTTCGTAACATAAGGTGTGAAATGAGCGGCAGTTTATATGCAGCTAGTTTCCCTAGAATAACTCAAGAAAAACTTTCTAATTAGGTGGACAGCTAGGATAATGGGATGTTCACTTGTGTTCTCTTGTAATGCACTTTTACAGTTGCTGTACTATGCATTTAATAGTACATACATAGTATTTAATTCAGTTAAAATAAAAATACTGTATTTTTTAATCATTAAAATGACAGCTTAAAAAGAGTTTACCATGCTTCAAATTTGAAAACAATATCTTACTCATTCCTTTGCAGCACTGTCAGAAAAAATAACAAAAAATACACTTTTTTTGCCTCTTATGCTGTCACATTATTGAACATTGTTGACCAATGATGAAATCAAGATAAAAGAGGTTGTTCATGAGCCCTAGGGGAAGTGTAATGCTTCAAAAGACGACACATGCCAGCATTGCTACAGAAATCAACCCATTTAAACCAGATTGTTGCTGAAAGCTAGTACAACATTGGTTCTTGTCTTTCATCGAGAAAAGGTGCTGCAGTTCAGATCTTTGTTCAAACAAAATGGGTTGTTTAGCCTCACACATAGAGTGGTCAGTAGACTGATGGATCTTTTGGTACGATTATCTCACTTATAATGTTTGCAATGTGATATAGCACAGATGGCTATGATGACTGTGTGAAAAAAACACACAGCAGCTTTTCTTAAGCTATCCTTATAATACCCGATGTCCACTATACTTTTGGCAAATGCTGATACTTTTAAAAGAGGGTCAGGAAAAGAGAGTGCTTTAACTATGTACCTATTTGGATTTTGTCTTTGAAGAATGATTTTATCAGTTCCTTATGGCCTATTATCCTTATGCATTAGATTATCTTGTTTTCTGAGTTACTTCTATTAAGTGCTGAGCTGAAAATGTCAACCAGTCATTTATTTTTGAATGCATTGATTGACAGAGGAAATTACCAATAGCATAGCACACTGGCAAACGGACCAGTCACAGGGTCACAGAAATAACCACCCTGAAAATGACAGGCTGAAGTTTGATTTGCAGACCTGAAGACTGAAAAAAACGGGCCAAATATTTTTATTTAATCATTAAGGGCTGCTTTTTTCAGATGTGGGGGTTTCTAAAGAAATATTTGTCATCCAGTGAACTTGGTAGGATATTTTAGTTTGCTTAGAGCTACGTGTTTGAACAGCACGTTTCAGGGGCAAAAAAAAGCTCTGATGCTGAAAAGCTTGAAACCTGAGACGACAGTGTCTGGCCATGAAACACTGTGGATTAGCCTCATACTAGCTACGGGAAGCTCATTAGGTGGCACAAAGTTCTAAAGGTAGTGCCAATATGGAGGTGCCTACCATTTAAAAGGTGTAATAAATCAAATGCCATCATAGCTTGTGAATCACCAACATGATCAACTCCAATGGACTTTGGTAGCTGTTGTTCAGACATTTTAAAGGTTCTGCCTTCTGCCCTCCAGCCGGTCTCAGATTCATAACAATGTTACAAACGTGTTTGTATGAATTATTCTATGCCATGGACACACTGGCCAGATGAACAAGGATGAATTAGGAAAATTTCTGAATTTTTTTTGCCTATGTTAGCAACTAAAATGATGGACTCTCAAGGCATGAAGACACAAAGAAGAGTGAGATCAGACACTGTTTTGGAAACATTAGGCAGTTTTCTTAACATCTCGTTTATATTCACAGCTATTTTGACACAGTGGACAGCCCACGCTCTCTGAGACCTGCCCAAGCTTTCATACACATAGAGGGTCTCTTTCACTGTAACTGATCTTATACTCTTAAAAATAAGGCATAGTACCGTGTACATTTTGGTTCCCCAGAGAACTTTCACTTGCTGGTTTTCATCAAAAATGTGTGAGTAAAAAATGCATTTTAGAATGTAAAGAACCTACACACTATGTAAAGGTTCTTGGAAGAGTCCTTAAAATAGTAGTCTTTATATTACATGGATGTTCTTTATTCTTTAAGAAGGTTCTTTCACAGTTCATTAATACAAAACTAAGCGTAAAGTTTTGTCTATAGTACTCTCAGACCACAAAAGTGCCAATCAGTATGGTACTTTGTCCATTTGCAAATAACTTTTTAAAGCTCACATTTTTAAAGCAGTGCAGCCTTTATGAGGCTATATGACAAATACAAAAGCTTTTATGACATCTGACATACACATATAAAAAATTTAAAAGACATGCATTGGTTGGTGATTAAATTATTAAAATTTTAATAAAAGTAGTTTCAGGACATTTGGTATTTCTTGTAATAAGCATTGATAAACTTAATTATCATAAAACTTATGTAGGTGTCATGAAGGTTTATAAATGCTGTGCAGTAAAGTGTCACCAAAAACAATGAGAAACTAATACTGAACAATGTATTTAACAAAATAAAACAATTAAAAATAAAATCAGCCAATCTAGAATACTAACCCTTGTTGTGGCACAATTATATATTGTGTAAGGTTAATTATAAATACTCTTCATATTTAACTAAATGTAAGTGATTTATATTAAATATGGTTGATCAACAAACATATAACATGGGTTCTATGCAAATAATTTCAGTCATATTATATTATTTCTACCAAAAAACTGAGGACACCCCAATGTGTGTCTGTATTTTTATCCACGGTGTTTGTTATTACATATACATTTCTGCTATGTACATATACACATGTAAGTTACATATAAACAAACATTTGCATACACATAAAAATGTATATACTTATTTTGTATTAGTTGTAAAGTGTACTTTTTATTTATCTTGTGTTGTGTACATTGTAATCTGCTGTTTTTGCTGCTCTTACCTTCCACTGCTCTTATCGTCTCTTACCTTCCACTGCTCTTATCGTCCACTTTCTGCCATAGCAATGCAGTCTCCAATCTAATTTTGCCCTTTCACAGTTAAACCGGCCAGCTTCATTCACACCAGCTATAGCAGCTCAATATTGCCCTGTTTAATGATGTGTCAAAACTGCTTACTGATGCTTTTTAAGGTGTTTATGGCCAAATTATTGACCATTAATAAGCTAATTTCAAACCATATGTACATTCTTATAATTCTTATAAACGTAATCTTATTTTAAAGGGGTACCTGATAGTTATTTTTGTGTTATAAATTGTGTATGAAAGTAGTAACCTATTTGAAATTTTGAGGTTCTGAAACAAAAGCTGAATCTACAGCACCACATTTCACAATTCCACTCTGGTATTATAAGTTTGGGTGAGTAAAAACAAATGCCATTTAGTTGCGCTGCTTGACTTGAATAAGTGAATTGAAACAGTTCAAGACAATCAGATGGTTGAGATGATCCGACACTCTTTAGAACATGGTTGACCACTTTTTTAAGAAATGAATTGTCAGAATACTTAATACTGAAACTCATTATCGACTGCAGTATCTTCCTCTGCACTGTATTATTTACTACAGTACTGTCATCTCAAGATGCTGTAATATATATCTATCAATCTCTATCTATCTATCTATCTATCTATCTATCTATCTATCTATCTATCTATCTATCTATCTATCTATCTATCTATCTATATGTCTGTCTATCTGTCTATCTATCAGTTTTCTAGTTTTAATTTAACAACAAAAATGTACATCAACAGAAACCACAAACAGCTATTTATAGGAATTACTGATAAAGTGATCATCCGGGTTTTAGCTAATATTTCTACATCTTTAAATGTGCAGAATTAGCCCACTTTCCCCACAACCTGCTTTGTTTGTCCGGTGGAGGAGAAAGTTTTGCTGACTTTACTGCCTGGATTGCTAGATATGCTGTATACCATAGCCTGCATGATCTTCATTCTTTGCAGCTCCAGTAACTCTGTCTAGCAGCTAAAGTCTGAATTTAAAACTAACCATGTGCATGTCGAGTGTTCTCATCCATTTCTCATCCATTATATTACGTGTTGTGCAAATCTTCTTTATGAATGATGTTGATATGGTTTGTTGTGTATGTAAATAGAACTTATTTAAATGTACCAATATGATTACCAGAAAAAAATATTTAAATACACACACATATATATATATATATTTATATTTTAGGGGTGTAACGGTTCCCAAAAATCACGGTTCGTTTAACACATTGGTGTCACGGTTCGGTATGTTTTCCCTACAGCAAAAGTAACAATTTTGAAAAGCCAGATAATTTATTTGACTTTTTTTTCTCTTTTTATTTATTAAGACAATAACAAAGTATGATCTTGTTTTTTTTTCTTTTCCTTTAAACAATGATGGAGTTATTCTTTACCAATTTCTGGAATTTCTTTTTAGCAGCAAATAGAACAAAACCTCTATTATAATGAAAACCAAGAAGCTCCTGATTAAAAAATTAATTGGCAATCCCTACCTCCATCAACAAAGAAGCAACGCAAGTCAAGCTTTTCTCAAAAGGAGGAACATAAACATAAAAGTTAACCAGCTACTAAGACAAAGCAAAAAACCCTATATATACTCAACTAAGACCCAACACACCTTTTAACCCAAATACCACCCAGCTGGTCCCTTAAGTTACTAAAACAAGCCCTGCTGTAAAAATCAAAATCCAGTGCAAAAGCAAAAGCAAAACTCACAGGGGGAGATATCCCAGCATGCACTGCTCAAACAAGGGACGTTCTAATTGTTGTTGTTTATTGTTGTTGTGGGGGTTATTTTGTGTACTTGGGTGAAATTACGTTATTGTGGTTATTTGGTAAGTTATTGTGTGTTTTGGAATTTGCTTTGGGGCGGTTTTATGTGTTTTGATTTAGTGTTACAAAGGCTACTGTGGACGTGAATCCTGGTAGAATCCTGTGCACTTAAGCTAAGTTCCATCATTGAGAAGAAATAGGTTAATGTAAGCGGCACTGTTGGGACAGCCTTTTATTGTGACTTCCAGAATCTCAATTTTAATGAACTGCATGGACCACTTCTGCAAGAATGAGAAAAGAGGTTTGCGGAGACACCGACCAACGGTGGTAAAGTAAATTTCCGCTATAAGGCTGTATTTTTAACTTTTTATCACGCTCTGGCTTTCGGGAGGTGAACCTCCTTACCGCTGGTACACCCTCGTGTTCGGGAGTAGAACCTCCGCTCCCCCCGGTACACCCTCGCGTTCGGGAGTAGAACCTCCGCTCCCCCCGGTACACC
>JBBKCR010000001.1:20043769-20069612 GCA_037577295.1 Ladigesia roloffi
AGAGAGAGATATCTTGTGCAGATTAAGAAACTTTCTAGTTATCGTATCCTTGATATGCAATGTGTGTCAATTGCTTTAAACTGAAAACATATAAGTAGCAGCAGAATATTTTTGCAGTGTACACCATTTTCAATACCTAGTTTGAGTTTTTTTTTAAAAAGCATCTACAGTTCATGGGATGAACATTCTAAGAGACATAAATGATAACCTCCCCCCACTGAAATCCCTGAAAAAGAACGGGACCAATCATACAGAATTATAAGAATTACAGGTTACTCTGCAAGATATTAACCTCTCGTCAGCATAAACCCAAAGGCAGTATTACAATAGTCTAGAACAGTGAGGCCTCTTAAATAAAGTTTTATGGGTAGACAGGATGACGATAAACATACCCCCACATGATAGGAAGGTTAAAGTGTGTTGAAATTAGGCAAAACGTGAGGCAATTCAAAACATATTACCTCCTTTGTGAACTGTAGTTGTTATTTCATGGGTTAAACTTTCTTGGCTGCCTCTGGAATCGACTCCATTATCAAGATGGATGGACCTGAAAATGACCACAATACAATGACTAGCGTCCAGAAACAAACAGTCTCTGTATTCACTAAAATATCTGCTGATGGACTAAATTGGGTTTTACTTTACAGTAAGATCAGGATGCAGGGCAACACAAGAGCAACGTGTCCAAATGGGGAGAAGTGTAAAGGTTTAGTCTCACTAGCTAATTTCCATTAAAACCTGCTTAAAAGTCAGAATCCCTTCAAATGAGTATTGAGACCAAAACTGAAACTGGCGGCAGAAAATGTCTCAAAAGTTCCATGGAACTATGGAACTATTGCTTCTATGTATTCCTTAAATTTGTATATCTAGCTAATCTGTACATTTACAGCATCAGTCTTTACATAGGATGTATTTTCTCAACACATGTTGACCCACAACATTTCCTCCAGTTCCCCATTTGCTTATATTTCCACTCGTTCACCATAAGTTTGTGTCTATGTCAGCATGTAAAAAGTTTTGTCAGACACAATTAACATGCTTCTTGCACGTGACTCATTGTTATGCCTGAATTAGTAGAAATACGATTCTACATTGAACCAATTTTTGTATTTTTCACAGATTACTTTGTTCTGTGACAAAAGGCTAAATGTAAAGTACTTTGAATTGCAAAAATGAAGCCAAACTTATTAATACATACAACTAAATGACCTTTTTTCACTTTTGATTTCTGTGAATGTCTTTGGTTGAAAAACAAACATCAGACATGCAAACTACTAGATGTAGGAGCTCAGCTAATGCAATGTAAATATCATAAATAGTATTGTAGAAGTTCCTTAATAAAGACAACTTTGATGCAGCTCAATCCGTCCCCTCTGAAGTGTGAGGGGATTGTATGTTTTGAGAACGGTCAGCTAGTTTAGTCTCGTACCCTCTGTGGCCCAGGGTTTCGTCCATCACGACAGACTGTTAGTCTTTGCTAATCTCTTCATCTGTGTGTTTTCATGTCTGTGGCAGGACCTGAGCAGAGGGAGAGGACAGGAGCAAATGATTTCCTCAGGGTCATACATTCATATCCCTCTTCTTCTGCATTCACAGGCCTGATCCTTAACACACACCTTCCCTTAATTTTTTAGTTTCATAGCTGTATTGTGCTGGACAGTTGTTGGGCTTTGCTTTGGGAGCATCATCATCATCATCATCATCGTCATCGTCTCCACCGTTTTAACTGAAATTTTATTTTCATTAAGGTAATTAAGGAATCCAGATATCCTTAATGACTGTACCATGTTAGAGCTGCATCTTTAAATTTATTCATCATTATTTATGAAATCATGCAGTAACACGTATGCAAAGTAAAAAAATACGCTTTCAGTTACACTTACATGTGTTTTCTATTCATAAATTATGTCCAGAGCTATGTTGATATTTTTAAGCGAATTATTATGACACCTAGTGGTAGATGGAAGTATTTCAATGCTAATTTATTTTTAGGCCATTTTTTGTCCATCACTTCGCGACCTCTTAACGATAAATTGAAGTGGTGCTTTGTAATCTTGATTTATTCAGGGCCCTGAATTAAAACTAACATAAACTGCTGGATTAACGTTCTATTACAACAGACTGTTATTCCAACAGGCCTAATTTTTTTGCTTGGTATTTGACTCCCAACAGCCTCTGTGGGAGTTTATAACACTTTTCACACAGTTATTATCTTGATTCCTATAGTTCTTTTGTTTAATTTTTAGTACTACTATTTACTTATTTAAAGATATATTTTTTGTTATCAAATGCTTTATTATGCAAATTTTGAGTAAACCGAACTAGCTTTATGTATGTCAATATTTGTACACATGGCTTATGTACATTGATGCATCCAGGAGGTGGCAGTGACTCCTAGTTTGGATTAACCTGCAATCTGAATCAATATTTTTTTAAAAGTGAGAAACAATTAAGCTCCAGTGCTGGGTGGATGTGCAGCAGCATGCAATGTACTTAGAAGAACAGCTGCGTTCAAGTAGACAGGTGAACTTCTGTCAGACACTTAGAGCATGAACTGTATATATTCTTCCAAAGTTATGGTAGGGTGTGTTAGGAATGTATTATTCTTGGAGGATCAGTTTGATATAGACATGACATTTCTCATGTTTCTAAAATCTATTTGTGCCAGAAGAGAGTCTGTTTTTGATTTGTTTGGATTTAACAAATGTTAGATTATTCTACACACACACACACACACACACACACACACACACACACACACTAATACTTGGGTCTCTATAAATATACCGTTTGCTGGCTTGACCTTTAAGCTCCAATAGAGAAGAATAGGCTGTCGAAGACAGGCCCGAGATTCTATCTATTTAAGCATGTGTATCTCTGATCTCTTCCCACTCCTGTGTCTGCTTAGGTAACCAAGGAATTTCTTGTATCTGGATAATGAATGTTGCATTCATCCTTTGTTTGTGCATTTAAATGAAAAGAGTTCCCAACTCATCATAAGTCAAATGTCTGTGTAACAATAGTCATGCCTAATTAACTTCTGCAGAACTTTGCAAGAAACGTTCACAATTCATTCTAGCTTGATGTGAACAAACTCAAATAAAGATGTTCTTAAGTGCATGAGAACCACATTTGGTTA
The DNA here is from genome assembly GCA_037577295.1 of Ladigesia roloffi. Classification (NCBI taxonomy): domain Eukaryota; kingdom Metazoa; phylum Chordata; class Actinopteri; order Characiformes; family Alestidae; genus Ladigesia; species Ladigesia roloffi. The sequence goes on from JBBKCR010000001.1 coordinate 20,046,909, forward strand.
GGGTTCCCTTGTGTCCTTGAAACACTTGACAAATCATGGAATAATCATGGAAAATGATAGAAAAAGAAAAATGCCCTGGAAAATATTGTGTTGTCCTGGAAAATGAACACAGTATTTTCTCATTTTCCTTTTGCTGAAAACCAAAACAAAACGTTGCAACTTAAGACATAGCACAATATTAACATTCAAATTTTAGTTTACGGATGAGTGTATTTTTAATTAGGCTGCTTTTGTTTATACTGGGGCAAAAAAAATACCAAAAACATAAAATCAGCTCATGCATGTTAGGAGACAATTTAAGTGGATGAAACTGTGAATAATGTGAGTTAGATTATTCCTCAAATGTAAATTGGTAGTCAGCGCTGGCTGACTATTTTAGTGTTTATCAGGTTTATAAGTTAGCACTGCTTTCGTCCTAACTTTTTTAAAACATCCAGATTGGTGTGTTTACTGGCTTGATTTGCCTTTAACAGGTGTAGGGTTTGACTGAAATCTGGCTAGGAGAAGGAGGCTTTGAATGAAAAGGAAACTGGGGTCAAAACACTGAATGGGGTCCAATTGTACGAATCAAATAAAAACGAAATGCTGACAAGAGTCAGTGACAGTTAATTCAACTCTAACTTCAAATTGTAAATTTAGGTTTGTAATGTACACCATTGATTTTTACATAAACAAAATGGTAAGCTAATATTTGTGTTACAGAGGTTAATGAGGTTAATAAATGAATAATAATGACAATCATCATTTTTATTTACACAGGACTTGCCAATGCTAGAAAAATACAAATGTTGATATTAGTATTAATATATGCTATATTGTTTCATAATAAGATATGTATTAATAAAATATATGAGTATATGGAACTATAAATGGTCCCTGTCTGTCAAAGCAGTGAGAAAAGTCCTAAAAAATGAGTAGGAGTGTGAAAACCCTGACTGGAACCGTTCTTTGAATGTGTTCAAGAACATATAAAAGTGCCACAACGGTGTTCATGTTGATCATATAGTTGATGGTTTTGGAAATGTGGGCTGTCTGAATATACAGGCACCTGAGTGGTGAAATTATGATTTACTGAATTCAGGTTTTGATAGAGTGGCATGAAACACCTCAAAATTGCCATGACTTCAGAGTGTTTGACAGCTCTATGCAACCAGATATGTTTTATATTACACACATCACATATTGCTGTGATGTCTCAGTTTCTTTCACTTATACACTTATGTAAGGAAAATAATAATATGTCACATAATGTACCTGTTACTTTTAAAACATACACTGTTCTTAATATGTGTGGAAATATGTAAATTTATTATATTAAGTACATTTAGTACATTGCCTCCATCACTTTGTGGTAGAGAGTGTTTTGTTCTTTGCAGCTGTGTGTTGGGGAAGTTGAGATGAGGACAGCTGATGCCAGCAAGCTGATTAAAATGGCTGGTTCTGTCCTGGGCACAAACACTATGTCACTTTTCCCTAATAATGTGATATTATATCTCTTATAGTTATTTGTTACTTGGTTAGAATTGTTTTAACTATTGTTTTAGAATTATTTATCTATTACTACTGTTCTTTTTTAAACTATTTATCTTCTTTCCTCTTGTTTAGGACAAAATACTTTCCATCGGGATAAATAAAGTTCTTTCTTATCATCTATTTTCAGACTCACCAGCTTATTTGCAACCAAGCTTTTAGAAAATGTTGTGTTTTGATCAACAGGTGATCAACATGGACCCATCATTCCACATTCCTCCGTTTAATTACTTTATCAAAGCCGTGTGCATAAACAGAAGTCTGATTTAGTTCTAGATTAAATTACCTTTGAAAATATGGTGGGTCATACTAACACTACTTTTAATATTAGCGTTTCAGGATCATTTATTCCGCTGACATGTTTTAGAGTGGCTTTGCCTTTTTTACAGCAGGATTTTGGGGATCAGAGGGAGCAAAGTGATATCAGGGAGAAGTCTTCTGAGAGTAATTCTGTGATTTAAAAAAAACACACTTTATGAATGCATATTTTGTCTCCAATGCAAGAGAGAGAAAGAGAGCAACAGAAAGAGTGAGAAAGAGAGGCACTGCTCTGGTCCTGAGTTGAAGGCCTGGCCTGGTCCAGCCTGCCAGTGAACACCACTCCCCTTCTCTGCTGCCTATTGATCGCTCATTGACTGATTAGTTTGGACAAATAGGAAGGTCGAGCTGCCCGCTCTGTTAATTGGAGATAACAGTGTTTAACAATGGCCCCTTAATAACAAATGGGGGCTTGTGGTCATTGCGAGTGAAAGAAAGGCTCAGACACAAGAGGGGGATCTCTAATTAGGAGCTGCGAGTCCCGGGTGTGGGAAGGGCAGCGGCCGGCAGGCAGGCGACAGGCGCCGCGGGCCGGACAAAGGCCTGTCTGCTGACCGTGCTCTTGGGCAGCAAGAATCCCGTCAGGCCCCAGCACAGCTTAACCCTTTAACAGGACTCACTGTATCTTCTCTCATCCCTCTCTCTCCCTTTGTCTTTACTGAGCCTCATGCTGAAAATTGTATGGATACATTATATATATATATATATAAAGACAAGAAAAAATATTAATGAATACTCCAAATGTTCAGGAGCCACGTTTATTTATCATTGTTATTGTTTAATTATTTATTAGTGGTGGAAGCAGTAGTAGTAGTAGTAGAAGTAGTAGTAGTAGTGTTTAAAATCACAAACCTAATTATAAATTATGGCTATACTTGTTCACCATTTATGAAAACTTTATTTATTCTCCTACCTAAACATTAAATTATTTTGTTTTTAAAACTTAGGGTCTTAGACATTGAGTTGCCATTTAAGAGATAAGCAGCATGGCTAATTTGAAATTTGGTGTTCGATTACTCAGAGTGAACAGAATAATTAGAAAAATAAGAAAAATATGTAATTCTTTTTAACTTTAAAACAAATATCTGAACGTTTGAGTTGTGCAGATAGGAGAGTCCTCGTGTGGTCGACAGAGGGCGCTCCAGTCTGCATCTTGTTATTCACGCTTGGGTGGACTGTAGGAAAGAGCTGTATTGTCTAGCATTTTCTAGTCCTGTCTGCAAAGAAGATTTTTCCTCGCAGTAATAAAAATGTAAACACTGAAAAAAGCATATTACTAAGCTAACGTCCGAAAACTGTCTAGTCATCTCGAATGGTGTGAGTTACTTTCCCTCTCTCGTTTTCCTCTCAGTGGTCTGCTCAGACCTGAATCTGCAGGGGTTCTGGACAGCAACAACAGTGTTTTAAATCACATCAAACAACAGTATGGCCCTGCATTACTGACCTGAAGATGATGTCCAGTGTGCTTTTACAGTAATGTTTTGATATGGATTATATGGCAATATGATCTCCATCTGAACTAATCCATAACAAAGCTGTCACGATTATTTCAACACATTTTATTGAAACTGTGAGAGAATCAAAAAAAAAATCCGGACAACCAGCAAATGCGACACGTTCATACACTGAGAGCGAGGCCTTTTCCTGTGGGCTGAGTGGGCTGGGGTCATCAGGAAGAGGAATGTGGCTCTCCTGCGCTGAAGAAAAGAGTATTCACCTGAGGCTCGCCTTCATTCCACTCTGAGGCTCCCAGCTTCCTCCCAGTTTGAGTTAAGCGGCCACTTCCATTTGGCCTCACAGGCAGATTAAAACAGCAAATGCATCAACAGATTTATCTGCTTCAACCCAACAAGCGCTAATAAGTAGCTTCCATTTACGATATATGTTCATGTAAAATGACCAACAAAAAAAAGCAATGAGTTAAACTCTAAATATTATGTACACGCAAATGTACAGCTTTGAATAAATTAATACCAATTTGCATATTCTTGGATTCTTATAGCTTATTTACAGAATTACTTTTCTTTTTCTTTTTTTTAATTACATTAAATAGTTCACGTACAACTGTCCAATCGGATATCGCACAATCCACTCGATCCCTTTTCTTAATGAACTTTTTAATTCATTTATTTATTTTTGTTTCTTTATTTTGGGGGTAGCTTTACTGTCTTTGTTCTTTTCCACGCTTTTCCACAATCTCTCTGTTAAAGTTGCCTTTTTTGTTTAGCTATTTTATCACAGACTATCTGAGGTTTTCAGCAACTTTTGCAGGGACTAAATCTGAATTAGGGTTGGGGGGGGGCTATGGCAGATTGTCTTCGCACCGTTTTCGAGGTTTCTTCAACTTCCACCCAAGAGCACCAAGTTCGTTTCTTCCTGGACGCCATGTGTTTAATTTTATATTTCGAGGATATTTTTCTGTTTCTGGTTGCTGCCACTGCGCTCATCCATGCTTTTAGAACAACAACAGTACACGAACATCCATCAGAGAAAGGCTTGATGACATCCTCTGGCGATTCAAGTCATGCCCTGGATAGGTTAGGGGGGTCTCGTGATCACTTGGGGGAATCCCTGGTGGGAGACGGCTCTCTCTGGCTCTCCAGGCCACTCACCAATCTCTGGATATTCTGCAGCTCGTTGATTGACTCCTTCAGGGGGGTTTTAGGAGAGCCGTTCCTCTGGCTAGTGCCGCTCTTGTGGCTCTGTTGGTCGGGCCCTGGACTGGCCTCCCTACTTCCGGACTTGGAGGACTCGGATGAGGGGTTGAGACCTCCTGGCAGGCCGGTGGTCAGCAGGTTTGTGCTCTGAGGGATGGACACGGGCAGCTGGTAGGGGCTGAAGCGCAGGCGAGGCCTAGATCCGCTCAAGAACGGGTTCCTTGACAAAGAGGAGGCCGAAGAACTGGCCGGCAGGGCGGAGGCAGCAGCAGCCGCAGCAGCCATGTACGTGTATGGGTATGGGAAGAGTCCTCCAAAAGGTGGCATTGGAATGCCCTGAAAGAAGACACGAGCAGTATTAAAAGGGGTGGTATTTTCAGGGTTAGTTATCAAGATTTCGGGTTGGCACGCAGCATGTACCTGAACTCACTTCTGTGCAAATTAAAATAATGTCTACTAACCTTTTCCAAAATGTCATGAATTAAAAGAAAATCATCCCATCAAACACTTGGATGTATTGTTTTAGTACAGATTATCGAGTTTGAAGTACAAACACGTTGATCCGTGCTAAAACAATCGATCCCCAGAAAGGCTTCCACCAGTGATCTAAACGCGACAGAGCCAAACCAGCCTGTTTTGTCTTTAAACTGCAGGCAGACCTAGTCATAAGGGCGTCCCTCTCAAAGCCTGATTCTGTTTGACAACCCTGGACGTGTTATGCATGAAGCCAACACGGCTGCACCCTCCAATTTGCACGCACTAAGTCGTTGGTCCACAATTTTATGGCTTAAGCACGGGCGACAAGCACGCTACCCGATTAATATGGTGACCCTGACAGACATGAAAGGCAAAATGCATTACCTGTGAGGCCAGCATGTGCTGGGACAGGTGAAAGGGGAAGGGGCTGGGGGTAGCACCAGCTGCCTGCGCCACCACGCTTCCGTTATCCAGGCCGCTGGCTCCGGACACTGAGGCCAGAAGGTGTCCCATACCCATGGCAGAAAAGGCCCCGGGGGCCATGGCGAACTGTCCGGGGTGGAATAGCAGAGGCTGCCCGGTGTTGAGGGGATTAAAGAACTGTTGACTGTGCAGGCCCGAGAGCGCCAGGCTCTGCAGGTGTCCCGCTCCGAAATGCGAGGGGCTCTCAGTCTGTACCATGAGTGGGGAAAAGCTCTCCTTACTCGCACTAAGACCCACACTGTCCACATCCTTCTTGGACGACTCGGAGTCTTTCCTGTGCTTGTGCTCCACTTTGTCTTTCTCCAGGTTGCTTATGCTGAACGAGGACTCGCTGCTTTTCCTCGAGTCCGAGTAGTCCTCCTTCTTGTCCAGACTCGACCTTTCCCTCGGCCGGTCCTCGCACCGTGGGCTGAATGGAGAAGCAGGCTTGGGCACGGGACTGTTCGAACCGCCACACTGCTCCTCTTGATGGTCCGTTTCATGCTCACTATCAGTGCAGGCTTTGTCATCTGTCAGGAGAAAGAAAAACAAGATGAAGTTTTCATCCAGATGTTTTAACAATACCTCAATAACTATACATTTGTTCACAGATTTATACTTAAGAATGGTGAAGACACTGGAGTAATTAATAAATAGATTTTTTTATTTAACCAAGCAAACAACATTCTTCCCATAATCTGCAATAATTATATAATTGTATTTCTGTAAGTTATTTCCTTGCGTAAACATAAAATACAAATAAAGCTAGCTCAATATAATTAGCTAACAAACTGGCCTATTAGAATGATCTGAAAATCGTTTATATTTTTATAGAAGCAGCGCAGAGTAAAATCATACATAGAGGGATTTTTAAAAATTATGTTCTGAACCCACGGATCTCGAATATTTAGCACGTTTAGACGCAGATTAATATTAGCACATATTTTGGTGGCTTAAACCTTTCATTAAGTCTAACTGTGGATATTATGTCGTTCAGCCACCTCCAAATCTGGGTGAGGAAATTAAAATCGAATCAATTGAGCAACAGGTTAATCCGGGGCTGGTGTGTTTTTTATTGTGTTTTTTGTTTATCATTATTGATGTTTAATGAAATATTAGCTAATACAGATTTCCGTATATGAAATTTGGCACATCCAATCTCATTGTATTTCTCAGTGTAAAGAAATAGAAACCACACATGTCGTTGTAAATTTGTGTGTGTGTGTGTAAACAATACCTCAATAACTATTGAATTGTTCACATATTAGGCGTGGTGAAGTCCCTGGAGATGTGTTGGTGTTGAGCATGTTGTGAATGTGTGCGCGGGTTTGTGTGGAACAGTTTGGTTAAAGGTAAAACTACCTCTGGTGCTCCGGGGGAAGGTTAGCGGGCTACTGGCCGGTCTGATGGGGGAGTGGGTGGTCTCTCTGCCGCTGGCAGGCTCTCCTGAGGAGGCATCAGAGTCTCCACCGTCCCGGTCCACTTTACACTGACCCACATCATACATGTGTAATGAGGGGAGAGTTAACTGCTTCCTGCAGCCCAGACACAACGGAACAAAAAACAACCATAACCGAAGTGATATCAGCTCAACAGATTAATAAAGACGTGAATGGAAAAACAAAAAATGGTAGTAAAATTATGATGAAAAAAAAAATAACACCTACCTTTTTTCTCTCCTTCCATTTCCCGTGTCTCTGAAGCCTTTGGCAAAGGGATTATTATCGATTTTCAGCTGCGTAATCTAAAGAAAAAGACAATTATTCAACTTATTATTATTATTGTTAGTAGTAGTAGTAGTAGTAGTAGAAGTGTTTTTTATTGTTGTTTTTGAAAAGTAATTGTTATTTTAGTCATAATAGTACTAATAATTAATAATACTACTACATCTAATAATACCATATTATACTTTTTATGACGAGGATGATGACGACGATGATGATGATGATGATTATTATTACAATTAGTATTAGTACTGCACTGCAGGATTTAGCGCTTTATATGGAATAAAACGATTTTGGTTTCTTTGTCTAAACCCTCAATTATTAAATGATCTGTCCACCCTTGCTGCCAAACACGAGACTTTAAAACGACGCCTCCATGGCATTTTAATTATTAAAGATTATTTAATGAAGGGTAAGGGCATATTAACAACCCTCGAGAGAACATTCCACGTGTAAATTTTTTTCCATTATCTCACAGACAAATACACATGCAAACAAATACAGACCCCATCAATAATTCATATCCAAGTGGAAACAAAAAAGAAGGTGAAACGTGTTTAGATTATCCTGTTTTGCTTGTTTTGTTATCACTTGGCTACATAAAGACTCCCCATTGCTCTTTTATTTGTATTTATTCATTTTTGCAGTGAACTCTAAGCGAGCGGGGCGCTTTGATTGCAGGAACTCCCGGACATAGTGGGACACCTAAGGCCGTGCTAATCGATTGTGACTTTATGCCATAAACTTTACGATAGCAAAAAGCCCAGTAGGCCCCTCAGACACGCACCCCAATTAATATGAGCACCGAAACTGGAGTATCCTATGGGAAAGTATCTGATGGATGCTTAAAAAATGCAAAATAATGAAGAGCACATGTTCATATTTTAATTAATAATGTCTTAGCAGTGGCCCAATGAATGAGAGATAAATAAACACATGGGGCCAGGATAAAATGTCCCCTCTGCTTTGTTTAGCTAGGCGTCAAACTGAGTCATTGCAAACAACCGGTTCCTTAATAACACATGGGGCTTACTTACCTTATCGTTTTGATAGGCAGTGACAGCAATGAATTCGGTCTCTGGAAATACATATGTCCTGAAAGTGCTGTAGGGGAGCTTCAGAATATCGTTGGCCCTCACAATATGGAACCTAGGCTGGTATTTGTGCATGGAGTTAAGTATGGTCTGAGAACAAATCAGAAAAACGGAATCAGGGGGAAACTCTTTTTTCACGACAAGCAAAATATTGGACAAATCACCAGTTAGGTCTTTTAAACTGCACAAAGAAGTAAAAGCATAATTTAAACCTGGGGCTAATACCTGTCTAATGACAGTGTTATTGGTTATTTGGTATCATGAAACTGGGCAACTAAAAGCAGAACCGTATCAATAGTAAAAAAAATAGTAAAATATATATGCTTGTGTCGAAATATAATAGAATACCAAAAAAGTATAACAATATAATACAGTAGCTGTTTTCTAGCAGCAGAGGACAAAAGGAGAAGGCCAGGAGCGTTCCTGTTTGAGTTTACGGAGCGTGGCGCGCATGTAAATTGTCTATGTGTTTCCTGTCGAATTTGTTTACAAGGGAGTGCAGAGAGGGCGCGCACTCCACTCTATCCTATACACACACCAGGCCGAATTCAAGACTATTTCCTAAAGCTTCTGCACCAGACACCTTTAAAAACAAAAATTAAAAAATTACAACAAGCTTCTCTTCTTTCCCAAAGCTTGGTTTGGAGTGACTTGTCTATTCATTAAAAGTGCGATTCCAGTTCTATATCCCTCTGTCCTGACCTGATTCCTGTCACTTCCCACTTTCAGAAGCACACTCTTGTTATAAACCAGATAGTAGGCTACAACGGGGACCAAGAAAAACTCACGATGCATTTCATAACTCCTCTGACAATACGCCTCATTATTTATAAAGTGCAGAGTGATCCAGGCGATCGGATTCTATCGATTATATCAAGAAGAATAAAACGGTTTATACTCGACATATTCGCATTAAATCAATTTGAAAATGTGACCACAGTATCCATGACTTTATTACTGCACGGGGAAATCAATAGCGACAATGTGGATACATAAAATGTCCTAAAGACCTGTGTATCAACAAATCTGAAAAATATATTGAAGAAATTGTTTGGAGCTTACAGGAACACTTACAAATCCGTGCTTGTCCGAGATATTGTTGGTCAACTTGAGTTTATGAAAGGCGACGGGCTTAGCCATCCATTGCTCTCCCGTGGCTGGGCTGTCTGGGTGGATATACATGCGCTTCGGCATCTCGGGGTCGGCCTTGCCCGCCACCATCCAGCGCGAGTTGTGAAACTTATAGCGGCAGTCGTCGGCAGCCACGATATCCATTAACAAAATATACTTTGCTTTTTTATCCAGCCCGTTAATCCGGACCTTAAAGGGTGGAAACATTCTCCTGTGTTTGGAGAGAGGCAATTGCTTATTATCAGATAATAGAATCTGAACACATTTTTGCTATAACACAGTATAAACTCATATCACTATTTAATTATTATTACAAAATTGAGGCCCCTCTGGAATACAGACTGACACACTGAGCCGGAAAAGATCATATAAATATATATGTATGTGTGTGTCTGTGTTGTTTATTTATGTCTTTTATTTTCCAACGAAGTAAAATTAGCATGATTAAACTATTAAAATAATACTTATATAAATGTTGAGGAAAACGCATTCCATTCTAGCCATACTATGTAAGGTTATTTTGTTTTTGTGTGACTAGAAAAGGGGTTGTGTAAACACAGGCCTCTGAAAACAGTGCAGCCGTGTGAACAAAGCCTTCCACAACCAATTTCTTTCTGATTAGTGGAGCCGATTATTGTGCGTGAAAATTAATTTCACATCAGTCGTCCAAAAGTGAATCAGAATATCCCCCGTGCGGAATAATAAATCCCCTGCCTGTGTACACAGTTCTCGCGAAAGCATAATCTCACTTGTTCCATAGGCCTTATCTTAAAACAGAAAAGAAAGGAAATTCTGGGAAACGTGGAAGACAGGCAATTTATTTATTTTCGGCCTTATAACTAAACCAGCGTTCACTGGTTTAAAGGGCGGGCTATACAGAAGGTCTACTAAAGGAGCTCCGTTTTAAAAAATCAGCACAGTTGTATAATGAGAACATTACCTACTGATCTGCTGATACATTAAATATTCACACGGCAGTGTCAGTGTTCCAGTGTTATTTGCTACAAGAATGTTTTTGAAATCTTTTTAGAATATACATATTCATAAATATATTGATTCTTTCTTGTACTGAAAAGGCTAAAGACGTGACCATTTTTTTTAACATGTCTTACCTGCCAGATTTCGTAATAACCATTTCTGTTCCCAGTTTGTGGAACTGATCCCATAAATCCTTGGCTTCCAGTGTAACTTTTGGGTCGTCTTCCACTTCCTCATCGGCTTCGAGGCTCTTGAGGCTGCGGAGATGGGCCGCCTGATGGTGGCTTAGGGCGGGATGCAGCCCCGGCTCGGTCGCCCCGGCCAGCGCGTGATCCGGGATGGGCTTGGTGAGCGCGCCTGGCGGCAGAGCCAGTGCCGGGAAGAAGGAGGGCTGTGCGGCCGCCAGGAAGGCTGACATGGGGAAGTCGGTGGGCCGGTGAGCGTGGAAAGGGTGGTAAGCCATGGCAGTGCCCGAAAAGACTGGATCTCTCATCGGTGCATCCAAAACTCGCCGAGGGGAAACGGGATGGTGGTCTGGACTGAGCTGGACTGGTTATCCTCGCGTATTCCACAGGAACAGAGGCTGAGCAGGGCTTCTCCTTCGTCTCTCCCGGACAGAACCAGGAGGGTAAGCAACCTCTTTCAGTCACAGTGCAAACACAACACAAAAAGTGTGAGGAAAGGGCGACGAGTGGATGTGGAAAAGCAAGCCAGGGTGGAGTGGCAGAGGAGTAGAGAAGAGAAAAAAAGAGAAGATAAGAGAGGAGAGAATGAACGGAGGGGGTCACTGCTTCAGCTTCCGCGGAAACTCCGAATACCAGTCAAAGTGAACTCAGCCACGATTTCAAAGAAGAATTTGGGAATACCCCTTATTCTTGTCGCTCTCTGCAGCCGTCCTCGTAAAAGAAACAAATTGACCAAGAACACTCTTTTCGGCACTGATGCCCATCGGAGCTTGAGCTTGAGCACAAAAGCCAAAAGGACGCGCGCTTGCTCGCTCAGATCCGGCTGTGTCCGAGTGCAACTCTCTTTCACGTCCTTCCTGCTTGGGCTCCCAACACTAATGAACCAAGCCCCCTTGATTGCTGATTTTACGCTTTCTGGACCAATTGTGGCTCTCTATAGGCGTGGTTTTGACAGCTCGGGACAGGCCTGAGAAGAGGAGGAGTAGTAGGACAGGAGGGGGTGAAGGGAAGGGGAGGGGAGGAGAAGGGGGGCGGACGGGAAAGGTGTCGGAAGCATTAGCAGTAAGAAAACATGTCAACAGAATAAAATATTAACCAATGACAGCGCGGCTCGAGGAACTCCCACCCCCGCGTGGAGGCCGGGCAGGGCTGCTGAGGGCTGCTGGAAGCGGCGGACGGGACAGCCGCCTACCCGCGCCGCCACATCCCCAGCCCGCCTCATCCGGACCCGCTGCGGAGCTCCTGAACAGGTCCAGCACACCCGTCCCTGTCGCCCAGAAAACGTGCTTTTTTTATTTCGTATGGAAGAAAAGCAGTTGCCATCGGACACGCTTGTTTCCTAACACGCTAACGCGTCTCCAGCGCAGACCGCGGCCAAAACACCCATGCGAGCTCGTCTCCCGGTTAGATCATCTCAAACACGACCCTGCTCTACACAGACCAAATGTAATCTTTAATAAGTCTAGCCCAAATAATCAGACAGTCCTTTTGAAGTGCGCGCGGCTGATATTCCCACCTCCAGATCGCGAGCACGGAACATGGAATGCAGCAGGAGAGCAGCGTCACCATCATCCGGGTGAGTCTCCTCTGGTCTTTCTAACCCTGTGCGATATCACAGATCTACAAAACGTCGTTTCAGCACATTTGTACAAAACTAGATCCATTATTTAACCAAAAATACAAAAACAAAACAAAACAAAAAAAACGTAAAATGTTGTTTATTTTACTATTTATTTATTAAGATATTATTATATTTATGCTAAATAAAGACCAAATATGTCGTGCCGTGTATATTTGTGGAATCATTTATGATATTGTAGTAAATATATACTATATAACACTTCTCGTTTTCTGTGTGTTTCTCATATAGTAAGATAATTTCCTATTTGATAGACATTTCATTTATGAAAATGTTATATAGTTATATCACATATCTCGATATGTGCAATATAACTTCTGATTAGTTTTTTTTAATTATGGAAATACAACTATGTTCAATATACTTAAATGTGTTGAGCAGTTCTCAGATGGCAGGAAAATTCAGTGCTTAAGTGTGATGGGACCTCTCTGGATATTTACTGGGCACTTTGGACCGAGTGTGTTTGGCACAGGGGGGTTCGAGGCGCGAGCCGCAGTGTTAGGTTTTCTTACCAAGGCGTGCTGTGTGTAGTGGAGTCGCTTTAAGGGCTCCAGGCGGCAGGCGGAACACAATAAGAACCTTCTCCTGTCACTTTATATTTGCCCACAGAGATCCATTCAGGCCACGCGGCGCGAGACAGCGTGTATGCTTTGGGTGAAAAGTCAAAGTTCGGAATGAATCGGTTGGCATCTATAAGTAAAAATGTCGAACCGTCCGTGTGTTCAACACTGAGCTGTGGGGGGTGTTGACTTTTAAAATTCACAGACCACAACAATCTCTGTGTATATCTTTACGAGGAAACAGACTGAGCAAGTATTTTTTCTAAACCTAAGTCAAAGTCTGAAAACACGGAGTTCTAGTTTTGTCACGAAAATTTGAATAATTGTAGTAAACTAAAACACATCTTATTACAATGAAAATTATTTACATATATAACAGAGAAGAATAAAACACGCGTTCGATATATAATAAAAATACTTAAAAAGACAAAAGACATAATTTACAAATAGTGTGTTAAAATACAGCCAAATAAAACGAGAGGGTTCACACACAAACACACACACACACACACCTGTTGCCGAGCGGCTGAATTTTCAGTTGCCAGCGAAGAGCAAAAGAACAGAAAGCAGAAAGAGCAGGGAGTACATATGACGCATGAAAAAGTCTAAACAACGAAAATAAATGATCTTCCTTTTAAACCAAATATTTTTTCAGATAACTCCAAAAAAGAAGAAATATATAAGTCGCAAAACTAATAAAATACCAAAATAAACCAGATATGAAAACAAAACGGTTTATCTCAAATCAAACCTGTGTGAATGTAAATAATTTGGAGAAAGGTTTAAATCACGTTTTTGTTTGTGTATGTGCGTGTGTAACTGATTGAACGATGTCATTGTATAAACTGTATGATTTGTGAGAAGTTCACTGCGCTGTCTCTCCAGTGCTCTTTCTGTTCAAACTGCACCACACCTCAAGGAAGAAATATATTAATATATATATATATATATATATAAACGTATCTCTATACTTTTATCATTGCTTCGATGATAGGCTATAGTTATTCATGTGGAACCAAATGGTGAAAAGTCTTATCTTTCTGTCCACACTTAACTCAGAGCTGCTGAAGGATTTGGTGGCACCAAAGTGATTTGCTCATTAGTTAGACACAGTGTTACTTGGTGGAGGGTTTTTTACCTACAGAGCCTCTCGATGGGTCTAATCAATAGTCTGTGTTTGATCTGAGGGCTTCACCTTGGACAGAGGGCGATCTGGAGTGGAGAGAGATTAAGCACACATGTGAGCGGTAATGGTTTTTTATGTATATACTTAAGGAACTAATCACATCAACAGAGTCCCAGCAATTAGGTCCGATTTATTTTTCCTAGGGCCCAGATCCTCACTGACACACATCCAAACCGACAAGAATGTAATCAAGCGCTCAGACATTATCACACAGGGCTTCAGAGCTGCTGCTGAAAACACTTCAGAGCTCCACCACTGCCGAGAGCTGGAGCTTCCCTAACCCCCCTGGTGGAGCAGCGGATGAACAAAGTGGTCCTCTGAAAAGTTATGAAGAATGGGATGTACAAACACAGTGAACATGGTTTATAACTGTAAAAAGTCAATGGACAATGCTACTGGTTGGAGAGAACACAGTGAATACTTCAGTTTGGATATATAACAGCGAACAGTGAACTCTGCTTAGAAAAAATACAGTGCAAAATACAGTAAATACGTTCTAATTTGGAAAAATACAGTGAAGACATATTTCTGGATAGATAGATAATGAAAGCTGCTTCCATTTGGAAAAGGTACAGTAAAAAACTCCTTATATGGAAATAAAATATAGTGAACACTATTTCTAATTAGCAAAAGGAGCAGAAAAACAATGAAACACTGAAGACTGCTTAAATCAGGAAACAAAGACACTGCATCTAAACGAAAAAAGTAATCCCTGTTTCCATCTAGAAATAGACAGGTTACATTGTTTCTATTTGGGAAAAAAAACAACGAACGCTGCCCTTGTCTGGGAAAAAATTGTTTGTTTCTGGAAAAAAATGTGAACACCCCTTCAGTCTAACAAACAGAATCTGGTGTAAAAAGCAGTGAATAAAGCTTCTATCAATAAAAAAACTGAACACCGCTTCTCTTTATATGCTGTTTATTTGACTGATTTAAATGTGTACGTCTTGAGAACATATATTATATGAGTTCAAATTGTCGTTCAACCCCTGTGTTTATTTTTGAGTTTGTAATATTTTTTTTACCGATGTGGAAGTGATGCGCGTGTTTGACTGAAGGTGGTTTTGTCTGATTTGCTTCTGTCAGTCAGTTTTGTCCTTGAGTCCATGGTAAGAATGTGTGTCTAATTATTTAAGGACCCTTTTATGTCTATGAATAAAATAATCTTTCCGTAAACCCTCCTGCAGGTTTTCAGTACCCTTCAAGCTAACGTCAACCGAATACAATAGAGGGGGGTACCCTGTTGTCCCCCGCCCCCCTTTTTCCATCTTTTCGCCATCTCTGCCCAAACCTCTGCATCATCTCTCTCGCTATATTTAGCCAGTAGACTGAGGCATTGGCGCCAGACCGTTTAAGACCTGTCAAAGTCCCTCATATTTCCCCTTGTCACATGTACAGCCACCAGCCCCCAATCCTCCTCCTCCTCCTCTCTGCCCTGCTCACTATTTCATTCAGGCAATCCATGCGCGCGCAGCGTATAATTCTCCAGATTTTCTTCTCCCCCGTAAAGGGAGCTGATTTAATCTGCTACACTTTGGGATTTAGAAGAAGCTGTAATCTGCTCAGGTGAATCTCACAGCTCCTGAAGGCCACAAAAGGGCACAAGAGTAGCATCAACACACTCGTCCTGGTATTATCACTCTTATTTCCTACCAAAGCAATTACACGCTGGATTTCTCATACGGCCGACAGCGATGCACATGCCAGAATATTCCATAGTACATAAGTAGGAATTACTCCTGCCCTTATTTTCAAAGAGATTTATTTTAGAACAAAATGCTAAAATCAAAACACCTGCCGTTTCTGATGAACGTTCGCATCGCTGACGCTTTTCCCCACAGGTAACAGGTGGGGGCGCTCTAAATACCCTCGGGACAGAGGGGATTCCTTACATACCACTCCGCGCCTCCGAGCTAACCATCAGCACGGCCGACAGACAACACACACTACAGGTAACCAACCACACACACACACACACACACAACCAGGAACTTTACATTTATTTCTTTATTTCTTGATGACACGGGCACGCTTTTGTCGAAAAGGCGGGTCATCACGCCCAGTAACTCCGGGCTGTTCTAATCCCATCATAATTATACTTATTAATACATCATTAGCATTAATTAATAGCAACACAAAATAACAGAGTTTCCGAGATCTGATGATACACGGATCGAATGAAAGGCGTGTATTTTTTCCCCAAAACAAATATAATCTGCCGGCTGACCACATATTTATCAAATGAGTTGAAATTTAAGTGTAGCGGAGTCTCAATGATTTCTGTCATATATTTAACTTTCAACAAGACGGGAAGTGAAAAAATTTAACAAAAAAAAGAAAAGAAAGAAAGAAAAAGATCTCATGAGGTTAACGACTTGTTTTCTTTCTTTCCCGTGTGCTTTGTAATCCCTCCTTTTATTCCCTGGCCTTTATGCTGGAAGCTGACCTCGTCGCTTCCCCTTCACTGACCCCGTTCTGAGTATTTAAATACAACAAGTGCCCCCTCCCCCTTCTGCACCCAAGGGGTTTATTTAAACAGGCGCTGAAATTTCCTGATAATAAACTTTTCATTCATTTTCACCTGTAAAGACTCTGCATTGTTAATAACATCTATCAGGAGGAAGTTTAGGAACTAAACCCGTAGTGGAATCAGTGGCAAGATACTCATTCAAAGACTAACGTGTACATTTGACTTAAAGAGCCGCTCGTGGTTTCGACTCATTGTAGCACGGCTTATTTCACATTTTGGGCCAAATGGATCTGGACTACGATTTACACCTTTAATTTCACTGATGAAGATAAGCAAGGTGTAGTTGAGTCAGTCTATGATGTTGTTATCATTTTTTAAATTCATGTGCGATTTATCTCCCGTTAATTTTACACAATAAACCTACAGTAGCATGATGTCAATGTCATTTAGTATTTTTGCTTTGGGAAAATTTAGATACAACACTTTAAACCTACCATTTAAAATCCACGAGCCCTGATGCAAGTAGTGGCAATGAACAGGCTTTTAAAAATCTTTTTCGCCCCCAAAGTGTTTTTTTGTGACTACAATTACAAAAGAAATTCATATTTAGAAAATTTAATTTTGAATGAACATCATTACAGTTTTAGATTTCCAAGAAATGTTTTTTGGAAGGGGGGTCCCCACATTAAATAATCTACAATTTCTAATGTCAACAGATGGTATAAAATTACATGGATAGGACAGGCTTATGCAAAACATAAAAAAAAAAGTGTGAGGTGCATTTTCCATTTTCAACCTTAACTCATACATACCAGGAAAGATTATGCATCCTGAAGTTGGTCTGGAGGAGAACAGGGCCCTTAAAATCACGACAGAATATTTTAGTATGTCGTCTTTGTACTTTGCAGGTGTGTTTTACGTATGTGACAATACAAGAGAAGTAGCTATTCAGCCTAGTTTTGTGTGGGCTGGAACAGGCATGCCAGCACTGACTGATGAATTAAGATTGGACTCTAAATTGGGAACCTTAACTTGAAACCGTAGCTGAATGCCAACAAGCCATAACAAGCCTGAGTGGATCAGGCTAATGTAAAGATACCAAATTTAAAGGTACCACCCTGATTTAGAGAAGCCAATTAAATATTTCTCCAACCTCAGTGTAGCAATGATGGGACTCAGGACCTGTATGGACCAGTGTAAAAGGAGAACAGACCCTACCACCTCTCACTAACATTTGTTCTGTCTGAAGTTGATCATTACAGAGACGATGTTCTCACTGGGGGAGAGAAACCTGATGACTCCATTCCAAAGGATCTTTCACACGGCACAACTTATCCGGTAAGAAATTAGGAGAGAAGTCAGGTTAGATGAGTTCCCTTTTCTCATTTATACCTCACTTTTCAGTTGTGTACAGGTGCTGAGTGATACTTGTATGCCTTCTCATCTCACTATTATAGCAGAAGCAGGGGCTGAATAAATGTTTATATCAAGACTTGTCCTTGAGTTTTGCATTTTTTTCTAATGGAAAATGTTATACCAATATTTATATTGAATATAACACAAAACTTTATCTGGAATTGTTTGGGCTTTGAACACGAGGATAAGTGTCCTCATCTTTCAAAGAACAGGCTTTTTCTTTTCTTATCTTTTACATAGTTATGTATCTTTCATGCTACTAAAGTGGAAAAATGCAACTCATTAGAAACAAAAATGTGTGAAATGAAGCCAGATAATTGCATTTAAAATAGAATGAATAAGTGTCAATCGGTGGCAGGTACAGTGTCTTTCACTTGTATGTATCAGATGTCTGTGTGAATATGATTCTCAACATTAAAGAGAATTGTGGTGGTACAATCCTGGCTTTGTCTCTGGTGTTGTCTGCCTGGAGGTGATCAGGTAAGGCTGAAAATCCACCCCCAGAGTTTTATAATATTATGAATATAGAACTAAAAGTGTCTTGTTTTACATTATGAACCATATCATGGGCACACAGAAATTACACAGAAATTATATAATATACGAGATATATATCTATATGTGTGTGTGTGTGTGTGTGTGTGTGTGTGTGTGTAGCATCTAGCCTCTGATTTTCTATATTAAAATAAAGAAGGATTTTGTCTATCCATTCACTCACATCTGTAAACAGACAAAGAATGGTCTCTTCAAATACACAGACACAAACCATGGTAGATCTGACAGATCTCAATTGCATGGATTTATATTGAACAACAGCATCAATTCAAAAAGCGTATTACAATCCATAAAAACATGTGCAATGCATTCACGGAAATACAGTCATTCCAATTTTGCCCTTCATAAATTGTTCAGGGAGCAGGCTGAAATTCCATCCCCATCACATGCACCTCACGTTTGCTGCATGCACTATTCTGACCAATGCAACCACAACAGTCTTCGCATCTTTAACCTACAAGCACAGCTGATGGCTCTTACATCCCTATTCCTGTTGCTTGTTTACATTTTCATGTGTGTTTGTGTGTGATAATTATGTCCTATCCAGTTCAGCTGAAGAGAATATTTCCTGTGAAATAGAGGAAAAAAATGAAAAAATGTCTTGTGAATGTAAGAGACTGAGATTATGATTTCTCTCCAAATATAATCTTACTGGCAGCACCCAGACATCTCACACACATCAAGAGTTGCTTGAATAAAGAGGATTGCCTAGATGAAAATATGGAGAGAACAAAATAATGCCCTTCTATAGGAAACATTTAAAAAGGCAAATGTAAGACATTCACACACTTCTCACACAAACTAGAAACTAAAAGGTAATAAACATATCAATTGATTTCAGTCAAATATGCGGCAAGTAACATTATATGCGTAACTATTATATGACAGAAAATAGGTGCCAATAAGTTTGTCTTATGTTTGTCATATGTGTCTTCAAAGGATTTTTGTGTTTAACTCAAGTCTTGCTAACACAATATGAAGGCAGTTATGCACTGAAACGGAAAACAACTCAGAATCAGCAACGAAGCGACACTTCAATCATCGTAACTAAAGAATTTGGGTTGAGGAACCGCAGAACAGTAAAATGTAATGTCTCCAGACCTCATGATTAAATATTTGTTCTGAGAAGTCATCAAGACACATATAACGTGTTGAATAACAAGCACATACATGAAGCTACAGCATGGACACACACCAACACCTCATGTAAGTATTGGCACAAACATGTACATGTGTATGCACACATCCACTCAAAGAATAATTTATGAATGAAGTGCTGCCACATTTGAAAAGAGGGGGCAATATGACAGCAACAACAAGAGCCTTTATGCTACGTGTATCAGTTTGTCTTTCACTTTCTGGCTCACTCAAACCACATCGGACAGAACATGTTTGTTATAGAAGCCAGAATCAAGTCGTTCATTTAGCAAAAACCTGCACACAGGTCTCGGTCTTGATTCTGAGACGGATTTGAAAGGATTTTTACACGTAATCACTGGAGGGCTGGTTTGGCTGAAGGAAAAACTCAACATTGCACACTACAACAACCGATCCAGGCGTGGCTGGAGGAGCAAGGAAACTGGAGGTGCAGGGTTTGTGCTCAGGGGAAAGCGGTGGGGTACAGGCTGAGTGGCTGGCTCTCGTTGGTGGGGAGAGGGGACCGGTAGCCTTCGAAGTTGCGAGGAATGCTCCCACTGGTGGAGCCTGAGCTGTTGCTGAGCGTCTCTATACTCCCCTCTCTCTGCAGCTCTGCTGAAACAAAGAAGCCAAAGAACAGAAAAGTGAATAAGGTATACATACACAACAGCATTTGTTGTACATATCTTGCTTTCCTTATCCATTATGTCCAAATAATTAATTAACAGCAAAGCAAGCTGCTGATAAGAGCAGTAATGTTATGCCCTCTCTTTACTTTCAGAGCATTATTTATCAATAGCACATTTTTAAAGTAACTATTAACTGCCCTGCGTATCTGCCCACCAGCCATTGATGAAAACTATTCTGAATGTCCTGTATGATGTTGACAACAAAGAAACAAATATTATACAAAATCAACGGCTGTTTTTTCTATTAAATTGTATGAGAATATTTCTTTTCATTAGATTATGGTTGTCGAATCACTTATTTACAGGAAACACTTCACCTACATGAGTGTCAACTGTTTTCCTGACATAGGCAGTGTTCACAGTGCTAAAAGCTGCAAAGTCATGGGGCATGGTCAGTGGCGCACTTCTCAAACAGGTGCAAAATAATTGGGTGATGTGAAACAGGGATAAGCAATATAAGTAGAAAAAAGAAGGCTCTGGTGATTCATTTGGATCTTTTCAACCTATTGCATCCCTTATCTCAAACCACTTAAATAGCTTTGGTAAATGCAATGGCACATCATGGAAATGGTGCAGGAAGAATAGCAGTGCAGGGAGCACAATTATTCAATTATGTTTTCCATCTAAGCAACCAACTGGGTGGAGATAGACCATTCAACACAAAATTCATGCTCATACACAATCTGAGTGTGGGTGCAGTAAAAGCTCTGAAAGCAGTATTGATCCTGAATTCAAAATGTTACATCTATTTTATCCTAGCTACAAAGGGCAACGTAAGCATTTTTTATAAGTGGGGAACGCGTGGGGTGGTGTTTGTGTGGCGGCGGAGTTGATGCATGCATGCAAATCTCTTCCTTTTTCGGGGTGGGGGTGTTTGGAAACCCTGTTAAATCTTAAAACCTTTGCAAAAGAATCCACTCCACTTAATCGATAGAAGAACATACACCACTGGAAATCAGCTCTGGTTTTCCTCCAACTCAACACATGCAAGTGAAGTGACTCGTCAGTGCCCAGACAGGCTGCTTGGATTTCCTGCGGTGTGTGTTTAGTGGCGTAGATTCTTTCGTGAAAGTTTCAAGATTCAACAGCACTGGTGAACTAATTATTTATGTTAAATGTTTGGAGGTCCAAACGAATAACTATGAAATGTGAAGGGGACATGTCCCCCTCTGGTTGAATGGGAACGATGCCCATGCTACCTACAAGGGTGGTAATTAGTTACAAAGAATTCTACAGAAAAATCTACAGCTGCCACTCAGAAAAATGGTAAGACAATTATGGTTTTGATTTAGCCTTTAAACTAGTACAGAACTTTAATATTATGGGGTTCCTTCAGATTTTCCTGTTTACATTTACATAAATGGTTGCTCAATGGGTTCTTTTAAAGCACTACTCCAACCATTTTGGGTACCAGTGTACACATTCACTGATTTTGTGGAGCTCCAACTTGTGTCCCTATTATAGCACAGATACCGAACATTCCCTCTAATGACCTTTACTTTCACCAAGCATTATTAATACAACTACTTAATTTCTTTGCTGACTCAAGGCCATCAAGTTCTCACACATGCATGTTCTGTAAATTTTACACAACTTGAATTGTGCTGAAATAAATCTCTCAAAAAGAGTTTATGTAGGAGGAGTAGGCTTTGAAATTTCATTCGTGTCTGTTGGCATTTCAAAACTCTTAATAATCTGAAACATTTCATTGTCTAAACATTTCAAAAAGCTTGCGTTTATGTGCATAGAAATCTACACCTATACATTATTCCAGAAAGATAATGGTTTAAGAGGTTTTAACAATAACAGAACAAGCTGAAAAGAATTAGCACTATTATTAACTGCTGATATCAACTCAGCTGCAGTGCAGAATGAAGATACGCATGGTGTTGGAGCAATCTGCATTTCAGGCAACACTTATCCATGAGGACATACCAATATAAAGTACTGCAATATTTTCACAAGGTGGATTAATTTTTCATCAAGTTACTCATCAAGAGAAAAATATGCTAATAAATAACTCATATAATTTATAAAACATAGACATATATATATCCATCGGTCTACATGTGAAGAATCTCAACTGGTTTGAGATATGGTGATATTATTCCCTTTGGATGCCGACCTGGAAGATCTCAAAGTCATCAGGATAGAAAAGTTAACAACTATACTGGACAAGTGGATCTAAACCATGCATGTATCACTGTAGGGGTACATCATTCAGGCCTGTACTTGCCTACTAATCTGACCATATCACTTTCTTCCATGTCTCTGTAAAGCAGTGCCTATATTATTCACACCCTTGAACTATTAAATATTCAGTATTCATGTCCTATCATTCTCAGACCGTGTCTGGGCTGGACGCGGCATCATGACCCGAACACAGTGATGAGAGAAAAACTGCACAGTGGGGCACTGGGTGGCAACACTTTGCCCCCATATCCCCCTCCAAAAGCTGGATGATTTGTGCTCAGCAGGGAGGAGAGTAGGGTGTTT
>JBBKCR010000001.1:20100440-20120649 GCA_037577295.1 Ladigesia roloffi
GATGCCCTGCATTTTTGCACATATAAACTCTGTTTTGCATCCTTTGCACATCTCTGCTGCTTGAATATACTACTGGTTAATACTGTATTTACCCTGAATGTAGCCATTCAATTTGCACTGAATGTTGTCTTGTCTTGTATTGCTGCTCTTGTGTTCTGTGTTCTGTGTCTGTTCTGCTCTTGTGTTGCACCATGGTGCTGGAGGAACATTGTTTCGTTTTTACTATGTACTGTGTATATTGTAGAAATGACAAAAAAAAACTACTTGATTAGACTTGACATAATTTCCTACTTATAGATTTTTACAGACAGCACGGATCTAGGAACGAAGCCTATGGTTAATAAAGTTAACACAATCTTTATTCAACAAATTTCCAAGTTATTCTGGACCATTTCTAAAGGCAAAAAGTGGTCAGTGTTTTCAGACTGTGGTCTGAAAGCAGTGTACACTGCTAATGTGGAAGTGGATTCAACACAATGGACGATCAAAGCAGTGAGGGTTGGTCTATGATTACTAAGGGTCTTACCAATACTGGTACCTTCCGACTCAAGAGTACGGAATTAAAGCCAAGTGAGAAGACAGACGGGTTGAGAGAGGTTCCCCCTCTAGCATCATGGTGCATTAGACACTCTTCAAGACCAGCATAACCCCTCCCCCCTCCCCCCAAAACAATACAAAAGGTAGACTAAGTGACAGCCTCTGTGGTCATTGTTCTCTGTTGTGGCAGCAGGTTTAAGATAACTAAGATAACCCTTCATTAGTCCCATGGGTGGGAAATTTGCAGTTTTGTTACTGTGTGAAATCAGAAACATTTCTGAGCATAGCCAGAATGTAATATTTTCATAGTAGTTTCAAAAACGGGAAAAATTATGTTTAAAACAATACATTGAAATCTAAATTACCAATGCTACCCTATGGCTTCATCTGATGGATACAAAACCAGGCATTTTAGTGCATCCATGGTAATACAAAGGCTTATTAGACACATTTCTTATGAATTCTAGAGGTTGCAGTACTGGGGGTTTGGTTCCATTAGTGGCCTGACATGTTCTGCTTGAGAACTTCAATTTAGCCACTGAGCCAGACACATCTGTGTGGTGTATAATTGCAGCTTGGCAGACTGAAACCATTTAACTCATGACTTATCGAATGTTTACTGTTACACCCCTACTACAGAGGGAGGGCAAAATGTTGGGTTAAAATGTCATATTCAAGACCAAACTACCCTCCCATTTCTCCTCAACATCCTTCACAGTGCTGTACAGAGCCCAAGATTGCTGCGGATGCTTAGATTTGCTTGGAGCTGAATGGGAGTAGAGGGGGTGACAACATTAATAATGAAAAAGTCGAGGCCCCAGTAATGATTAAAGAGGAATGCTATGCTTGAAACAGAGCAGACCCTGCCAGGTGTTGTTGCTGACAAACTGACCCAGCACTGTGACAGAGGAGCCTGTCATGGCCTACCATGGGGAACTTTATAAACACACGCACGCATGTATGCACGAACGCACGCACGCACGCATGCACACACGCATACACACACCACTACTACCCCAAATACCACTCTTTCACCACCTCAGATACAAAACTGTATGTACTCAAGTAAACATGTTTGGCATGCTAGCTCTAAGTCTAGACCTCTCCATTAACCACAGCTACTATAGAAAGAGTTTCCAAAATTAACTTCAGGTCAGACTCTTTAAGTCCCTTAACAAAATGTAACTGGTGCCATATGTGTGAGAACACCACAGTTAGGAAGAATTAATGATGATGGAGATGAGAAAAGTGCCGTTTGTTGCAAGACAAAGCACCTCATTTGTATGGAGAAAATTTTATTACACTTAAACTTAATGAAGCAGGCTTACTGATGCGGTTTTTATTCCTCGGACAGACTAGAGAACACTTGCCATTACTTGGGCCTACAGGACCTTGGCGAAAGCCGAACACTGAACTTTACACTATATAGAGGGGTGCTGGTTGTGTAGTGGGTATTGCACTTGCCTATGGTCACAAAGTTGCAAAGTTGCACTATTTGATAAGGGCAATAAAATGGCTTAAATACAAATGTAAATACAGTTTCAACCCTCAATGCTATAAATTCACTACACCAAGGAGAGTTATTTCAACACCAGGCTCCACTCCTGCTGACCTGGGTGGATGGAAAAACACATTGTGTGTATTGTCACTTACTTAACATTGACCAACTGCATGTTTCATTAAAAAAAGTGGTTTGGAAGGCCCTCCTCAGTGGCACTGCTGTCTAAAGACATTTCACTGTTGTTGACAGACTGCCAGCTTGAATCATGATGATGCAGAGAGTTCATGAGAGCATAACTGGCCCTGCTTAATTATAGGAACATGGAGTTTGAAAATAGCCCTTATAATGTGGTGGTAAAACATACCTGTTCTAATATATTAAACCTCTGAAAAGAGCAATAATGCAATAAATGTGCACTACAGAGTCAGAACAGTAGTTGGTGTTGTCAACATGCTGTCCTCCACACAATTCCAAGTGCGTACACTTCCAAGTGTGTCCTTGGGAAAGATTCCTAACTCTAAATCCTCTTACATCTTTAAAATCATTGTAAGTTGCTATGGATAAATGTATTACTATATGACATCACTACACACATTCCCTGCATAACTGAATATAATGACCTGGGATTCAGGTTTTCATTTCTCACCTCAACAAGTTAAGAATACCTCAGCGATGTATTTATAGTTTTACACTTCACATAGTTACTAAATTAAGAGTTTTAGGATGCAATATCCCAGGGAAATTAAGGGGTCAATTTCTTATATTTTTTAATAAGTACACAATTAAAGTAATACACAATTTATATAGCTATGAGAGTGAGGGATTGAAGAGTACATTCAAAACACATTAAGAGTTCAATTGAACAACATTTTCAACCTGCAAAAACATTACAAACATTACAAATTTGTGATTAAGTGACAGGGAAAAAAATGGCTCACGCATGTATGCAGCCTACAGCAACATATCATCAGAGGAGTGTGTGCGTGCATGTGTGTGCCAGGAGAGAGCCTTAGATCTACGAGAGATGCGTGAAATTTGGATCTGGGGGTCAGTAATCACGCTGTGGACTGTCTTAGGGGGGTTCATTCATCAGGATGGCAGTGCTGGGGGAAGCAGAGTCCGGGCGCTGTCAGTGTCTGCCAGAACACAGGTGACTGATGGAAGCAGCTTTCATGCCAGAACTCACACACCTGCACTCACACATGCTGAAACACACACACACACACACACACACAATATTATCCTGTTGTACCCTTCAAAGTCACCTTCAAAGCTCAAATACTTATAACACTAATAACTGCAACTTCACAAAACCACATATCCAAACAGACAAACCGAAAGCGACAAATTGATTTTTCAGCTCTTGTTCAAGAGGACACTAACAGAACACCATCTCAGACCAAACATAAAAGCATCTTCCACAAACACACTTACCCTAACTAGTTTGAGAGTTTGAACCATGAGCTCATTATATAAATGAGACAGAAGATTTGATTGTTTAAGGCCATAGAGAGGCCTGAGATCTTTGGATGACTAGTTTAGCATAGACAGAGCCAGGGGTGGATCAAGCTTTCCAAAAGTGAGGGGGTGGGGAAGCCAAATTATAAATGAAATCACCGCCAATTGTAACTTACAGAATTTCCACATTTATATACATGTAGGCTTGGCCTACAGTATGAGAATAAAACGATTTCCAAAAGATACACGCTCTGTCGTTGACACATTCATAGCACATTAGATTGAGAGGAGGAACTTCAGTAGTGGCCCTCCAACATTTTAATTTTAGTGATATCATACCTCCATTTGTCTTCATAACAGAAATCACACAGTACAGTCTTTAATTAACTTATTTAATTTAAAATTTTAAAAATTTGTATCTATACTTTGTGAAGGTTAAGTATAACAACACAATTCAAAATACATTTTATATCTCTAATAAAGGCTGTTTTGTTGATTTTATAGCAATTATATATTTTAGAAGACAAGATTAAAGGTGGAATGAAGGCAAATAATTTAGCAGCTTAATTATCCCTCTCTATTAATTTAAACATTATGTTGATTATTTGTAGGAGTGTAAATTCACAAATATAACAGAATAAAAACGGAACTAAAAACGGATTTAAGACTGAACTAATAATGGAATAAAGACTAATAATATAACTAGCAAATGCTGGAAGGGGTGGGATTCAAATATTTATGCCGGTATTTTAATAATTTAATGTATGAGTAGTTGTGACTTCCTCACATCTGTATTCCTGATCACACAGCTCAATGAGGAAAAGCGACAAACCTCACGAAGTTTGAAACAGTTAAAGCAGGGAATGAAGAACAAGCTGTTGCTGCAGTCTTCCTGTACTGAGTTAGTTCACTGAAAAAATCAGGTTTAACTGCGGTTACAGTAATTTATTAGGTCAGGCTGCCTTTATCAGTGAATAAACCTAACTAAATTAACCGGTGAAGACTCATGTACAGCACTGATGGCAAAGTGATGGCGGAATGCATGTCTGCAGACATGAATGGTGATACTTGCTCTAAAATGAGGATCTATATCTCATCAAATCGCATGAATCCATTTAGACTCTAATGTGCGCTCAGTCAGAGATGTATAAGTTCCAAGGTGTGGCTTTATGTGTGGAGTTACACCAATGAGAAAAAACAGCAACATGCCTAGCTTGACTGTTTATATTTACCAGTAATTTACTTCATCAATAATTTAATTTATTTCTCTTTAGTATTTATATTTACCTCCCTTGCTGACTGCAACATTTTGTCTACATAACATATTGTATTCAGTATGACGCCTTTTCAGAGGATTGAAGGGTTTTATTTTTACTTTACAGTCTTTGTGTTTCTGTTTGTCTGTGCAGGCATAAGATATTTCCCCTGGGTTCAGTACAGCTTTCTGATTCTGTTTGTGCAATTTATTTTAAATAAACTAGAAAAGGAATTACCAACAGCTACTGACAGAAGTCACAATCCAGAAATCTGAAAGTCTATCTTTGTGACAAATTAGCAAGAACTACTTGACTAAATTATGTAAAAAAAAAAGAAGTAAATAGATTGTTTGTCATATTAGTAGAAGCTGGAATTGTTTAGTTTTTTTATTTCTTATTGAAAAGAAAAAAACAACTCATCATTTGACACCTTTCTCTACAGACGATGATTTATGGGAGCAGAGTACTGGTGTTCTGTCCTCTCGAAGACCGACACTCCGATGGAGACCGCAGCTCTTAGACAAGCAGACTCCTCCAAACCACAGAGAGATTTCAGCTCCAGCTTGACCCTTCAGCTGGCTGCTAATACACAATCCCAATCCTACTCTTCACACAACCACTCATCTCCCAACAATCCTCTCCCTCCTTCTGTATTTATTTACTCTCTGTTTACTCCCCTGCACGTCTCAATAGCTCACACCACTATCCGGGAAATGACCCAGCAAATGTATAAACTCGCGCTGCATTCTGTTTACTGTTGCTTTAAAACATGGCAAATAAATAGCAGTGTGTTATTTGGACGTTCTCATGCGAGCAAAAATAGGAAGGAAGTCCCAAGGACCTGCAGGGGCTCTGGACACATGATCTCATTTGTGGCAACCAAGGACAGGGAGTCGGGGCGGGGGTGGTCCAGACGGACATGGCGACTGTGATTCCTCCGCACCACCAGTAAACCGAGTTAGGGTCAAACAAATGTGCTTTGTGTGGGTCTTTAGAGGAGCTAAAAAATAAAGATGTTTGGATGATGAAGGTCTCAGCTGGTGGTCAGGTGGGTGGTCACCCTCCCTCTGCTGTACACATCCACCGGGCCCCGGCCTGTCAGCCAGCATTATTTATCAGGTCAATGATGTGTGGCATGGAGCTTGTGTCACTGGAGAAAGCGATCTGATTGATTGGAGTCAGTGTTCTACCTGACTGAAGCACGCTCCCGGCCACACGGCCTCTGGACCCAGAACTCTCACACCCACAGCGGCTATGACCTGGACCACCGCTGGCTCACACAGGTTAAGACATCAAGTGTTTGGGAAACATGTGGTTAATGTGCCCCATATTTACCCAGTTTTCCAAGACAAGATATGATGAGTGTCCAAAGTTTGTTTTATTAGTCTTGCAAAATTTCCCCAAGTAGGTAAAAACAAGTGATGAACCGATGTTGCCAACAAAACCCAAATCCACAATTTTGCAGTCCATAATTTATACCTTTTTTAAAAGAATTTTTTTATATGTCTTGGCTTGTGTTTTGCACATTCTACCTTTATTTTTGGATTTAAAAAGTAATATGAAAGCTGATAATTTATTTTCAGCTCTATTAGAACAGATTAAAAAGGTTAAAGGTTTTTTACTTTACCCCGACTAAAAAAAAGCCATTTTACAGCGTCAGTTTGACTTATGCATTTGTACGAGTGATGGCATGAGGAATGGTTTTGGAAACCCCTCAAGTCTATTTAAGATTACTTAACAAGTAGTTTGACATAAGTGTGCATGATGATAATTAGAGTGTAAGCTTCCACTACTGAAATCCTGTAACTGCATTAGGTTCATCAATGTACTGCAAAATTAAAGAAGATTTTTGTCATTTCGATTTTTTGGTCCCTTTGTTATATGTAAATTTCATTTAAATAGCAGAGTGGAAGTATTCCAGAGCAGTGTGTGAGTGATTGTGTGCAACTAAAAATAGATCTAAGGAAACTGATAATTGCATGTCTGTAACTTTTGTGGCAGAAACTTCTGTTAGTGCATCTGTGTGTATATGTACAATTAGGAATTAAGCCTAGAATCGCACTGAACAATGAACGAGAGTGTGGGTAAACATTCTTTGGCCTCCTTCCTTCTGGGATGCTTCTGTGATACAAACTTTATCAGTGTTTTCATATGAAAACTACCGTAACTCTCGCCTCGCTATTCTTAACGGAGCCTGCCGCCTTTCAAAAAGAGCCAACACAGCTGAAGTGGAAAAACAAGCTGTGGACCTAATTAAAGGCCTAATTTGGAAAAACATATTGCATATAATCACTCACAAACGCTTCCTGCACCGCACAGAAAGTTCAATTACAGGTTTTAGCGGGAGGAAAGCGTGCTGAAGCTGGAGTTGGAGCTGGGCCGTGGAGTCTGATGTGGCAATGCATGGCGGAGCTTCTGCCATGTAATGACAGCTCTTTAGAAGAGAAGGCAGCGCAGGCTGGGCTACAGCACCTACCAGTCCAGAGGTCATGTCTGCTCCAGCGGCAAATGGAGGGTGGATAGGGATTTTACTTTGGGATGCTCAAAATCCATCACAATCCCATTTGATAATGAGGTTATGCCGCCTAACGTGTTTTTAATCTGAGTGTGTGGGGTTATTGCGCAGGGTGTATGAGCGCTTTGGCTCTCCATGACCACAATTATATTTCCTCTTCAACCCCACAGGTCTAAACCCTCTTAAGTAGGAGTAATCTTATTTGGCCAGGGAAAGAGGAGTCCAGCTATGGGCAATGGATGAGCAGGGAGGTGGACAGCGAGGTCCAGGCACTGAGGAGCAAGCAATATGAAAACTAGGGCCTAATCCAGGCATTCACGTGGGAACACAGTCATTCTCTCATTCCACCTCCCAAAGCTGCTTATCCATCCAAGTCTTTAGCTCTGATAAAGACTCGCTTGGTAAGGGAGGGTGATGACAAACAGTCATCTAATGTAAAACACCATAAAACATAGTAAGAGTAGGAAATACAGGTGAGAACCACACAACAGACTGACACCCAATCAGCTAGATCTCTTTGTTGCAGTTTAAGTTGTTACTATACACTAGTAAGTTGTTGTTTACAAGCTGTTGTATTGTTCCTATTTATGATCCATATGCTTGCTGAGAAGTACACAGAAATTCCAACAGAAAGAACATGTTATTGACAAACTTCCACCATATACCTCCCCTCCTCTGTAACAAGCCATGATTTTCAGTTGTAAGGCCCACTTTAAGGCCAATCAAATCGTTTCTCTGAATATCCTCGCCTCCAGTCAGAAAACTTTAACGCTATAATCTTCACTTTCTATGCTTAACCTAATTTGGAGGTGTTTTATGGAACCCATTTTATGGAACCCACACTTAAGCGATTAAACCGACAACAAGCAAAGAGTGTCAAAACTGAACATTGTGTTTAAAACTTGAACATGTGGTTGTTTCCCAAAATTTAACTAAGGCAAACTCCAGCCCAAAAATATTTCTGTGTCTTCTCTCTTTGTGTATGGCTAGCTAGGGCTTTGTGGACCACTAACCTCTTCTCTGGTAGAATCTTAATTTTCCAGCAGCTCTCTATTTTAAGCCTGGGTTTACTAGTTAATTAGGGATGCATTTTCTTATAGAATACAAAGCACCCATATATCGCTTTGGATAAGAGCATCTGCCAAATGCAGCAAATGTAAATGTCGGAACGTTTAGGAAACAAGAACTATTCAGTGATCCCATACACAAATGTTCAAGTTACCTGCAGAAAAAGTGTCAAATGGCTAGTTTTATATGGGCACAATAAAAGGGGCTAAACTGCTAATTAGGTCTATGTCTAGTATGGGCCACCACCTATTGAAAGAATGCAAGGAATTAAACCCTTATCTGCACATAAAAGCAATATTCACGGCAAAACAAAAGACACATTTACATCAGTCTTCCTTTTCATAGTGCGGTCAGAGAGAGAGTGACATAAGATTTGAAATAGAATAACAGTGCACATAGCAGAGCCCATTACATAATTAAGAAAAAGGCATGACTCCATTTGGCATGCTAAACTAATATTCCGTCAACAATAGACACTGTTGGACAAGGTCACTCTGGTGGAATAAATGGTCAAAGACTGCAGACTGAATCAATGCTAAAGAACTTAGACCTTAAACCAAAACTGAATGGAGTCACTTTTA
The DNA here is from genome assembly GCA_037577295.1 of Ladigesia roloffi. Taxonomy (NCBI): domain Eukaryota; kingdom Metazoa; phylum Chordata; class Actinopteri; order Characiformes; family Alestidae; genus Ladigesia; species Ladigesia roloffi. The sequence continues at coordinate 20,109,357 of JBBKCR010000001.1, forward strand.
AAGGCATCCAGTCTATTCAGACAAGTGCAAGTACAAAAAACTACTGGACCTTTAGCAGCCAAAAGCAGGCAGGAGGAGAAGAGGAAGAGGAGGGTGCTTCACGGAGAACAACATGCCGAACGGTAATGTGCGCAGTGACATCTGGGACTGTAATCAGGCGGCTTCTTTCAAATGCTGCCAAAGCAAACAAGGCAATAACAAATCCACTTTACAGCTCATCGATCTGCCCCAGCCCCAGCCAAGCTAAACACCAGAGGACAGGAGCCTGCCTTTTAAATCTGGACCCCAAGGTCACTCTTCTCTTGACCCTCAAAGTCCACATACCCCCCTCGGCTCTCTGTCATAGCATCCCACCTACTGTAACATACACACACAGTGACACGTACTGTACATGAACCCACCCAGACACAATTACTGTATGCGAACACGCCCAATCTAACAAACACCTGCAAATTTATGGCACAATATTTCAACAAATAATAGGAAAACAAGAGACAAATATTCTCCCTTTTCATTAAAATTGAGCCAAACACTCATACAACCCCATCTGTTACGCCTTATCTACAGGCATTTATATGTAAAAACAAAATTGGATAATAACGTAAGCATAATGCAGAGGTAGATTAATGAAATCACCAAAGTTACGGTAACGCCCTTTATCCCGTCCTGCATGAATTTATCGGCGGGTCACGGCAAAACTTTGCTTTTCATTTTCGCTTCAGATGTAAAAAAGAAATATATTTAAATAAATATTGCTTTTGGACGTATTGGATATTTTCAAAACCTGGAGGAATAGATTCAAACACATATTTCTCCAGGTTAGAACACTTTCAGGTGGCGGGGTAAATAAGAAATGCAATGCATTGATTTTGTCTGGGTGACAGTTTGGTGCTGTAATGATTCTGTGGCACTGGTGTTACAAAGCAGTAAAAAAAACTTTGGTTAAGACAGGTTTATACTCCTATAATTAAAAATATTCAAAAAAGGCTATTATTAATGATCCAAATCAGAAATAACCGTCCAATGAACAAATATAACTTAATAAAAGCAAATGTAACAAGTGTAAAAGAGTTATAAAGTAAGGCCCTGTGAAAATTTGAGTCTCCAGCATTAAGATTATGGCCATAGAGGGTCTTGCTCTGGACAGCATGTGGTGCAGGATGATATCAGTCCTGTGTTGGTCAATGTAAGACAACCGTAATGATGTCGTTACGATGAAAGCGGCTGCAGATGACTGGTGACCTCAGCAGGTTTGAGCTGCGGCCAGTAAAGAGCGCTGGCCTGGTGGAGGGTAGAAAGTGTGTATCAGCAGTGAAACAGCACACCTCACCCCGGCTGTGTATGGGAGCGTCTCCATGGTCCCGCCAGCGGACCCCGTCTGCACGGCGCTGGAACCGCAGCCGTGACTCACGCGCATGTGGAAAGCCAACCCAATAGCACTCTTCACACTCACACACGCACCCACAACACACATTTACACACACATGCCCCGAGGCCAAGGGGAGGAAGAGTGTCAGAATTAGATCTGATCCACCGCAAAAGCAGCCCATGCCAGCGAGGCTTTTCCAGATCAAAGCAGCGGTTGGGTTTCTCCTGCGCAGGCTGGAAAAGGCAGCAGGGGCTCGGTGGGTGCATGTGCGCGTGCGTACAGAAGCGCGAGGCTGCTCTTCATCAGCCTGTCTCAGGCACAGTGACAGTATCTGGGCGTGAAAGCACTTGTCATTTGTCATGTCTGTCGCATATGTCTTCGCATGTTTACAAGGAATATCAAATTAGTCATTCTTAGAGGAAGATACTTTACCGGGGGGGCAACTGACAATTTCCTTGTGGGGTTCCCAGCTGTTCTGAAAGTTTACAACCACACCACATTATTCTTCTGGGCTGCTATGCATTTCCAATGGTACTGACTTACACACACATACACACACACACACATAGAAATTAATATACACTACAAGCCAGTCGTTTGGGCCCATCTTTAAAAATAAATAAATAAACACTGCGGTTTCAATTTTATTACAAGAAAAGTCAAAAGTAGATCAACCGGTTTTCAGTATTTTATTGTCTGTAAGAACACACTGGTAAGCCACAAACTACTGGTTTTAAAGGGACATATCAGGCCTGTCTTTAATGACAGACACTTACATTTTGCCATGTCATGAAAAAAGAAGAATCGCCTTTTCAATATCACACAGTTCCTTCTAGCTTTCACGTTACCAAAAATTGCACCAAAATAATATTGAGTCAAAACAAAAGGGAAAGTTTTGAGAAAGGAGTCTGGGCCTCCCCAGATTTCAGATCTCCCACTGAGCTGCAGGGACGAGCGGAACCCATAAGTTCGAATTGAGTATCGGCAAATGAGACAGAGTGGCATAGATGCCTGAAAAAAAGATGCTAGTTGTGTTTGAACCCAAGTTATTTCCAGAAAGTGCTGGAAACCATGCTGTGAATATGTGGTACTGTGATTAACGCAAGGGCTGACAATTTTGATTAACAACAAAAACTTTGACATCCATTAACCTGCACATACTGTGCATATTGTTATACTTCAAAACTAGGGAATAAGATTTATTATAAGTATTTCTAATATTTTCTTTTTGGTGACAGAATTATGAAAGAAGAGCTTGAGAGCAAAATAAATATAAAACAAATTCTATCAATATAAACTTGTCAATCCTAACTTATATTAACACTTAGGTCTCCTTATTCCTCTTATGCCACTTTAAATATACGACAATGTCACAAACAAATATAAAATAATTAGGAAAAAAAGGAGCCACTGTACACTGAAAAATGATATATAGAATCCAAATAATTTTGCAGTTGATATTGGTGCTGTATAAAATAATTTAACAGAAATACATTTGTGATTATTTCAATAACAGATTTTTTTGTATGACTTAGTCTTTAAAGTAGTTATTAGATCTGTGTGGGGGAGGAAAGACAGTTTGTATTAGTCTGGGTGCATAATGCGGTCGCTGGTTTGGTCTCCCTTTTTAGGTGAAATGAACTTGAACTCAGTATAAAGCTAAGAGCAAAAAATAATGCGCAAGCACTTACAGTATGTGTGGTTGGTGCCCTGCACGCGTGCGTGATGTGTGTGTGTGTGTGTGTGTGTGTGTGTGTGACATATGACAGATCTGGAATCCACAGACTTCGTGATGGACACTGAGCTCACGACTGAAACAGCAAGCCGCTTCCAAACCACAACCACATCATCTGAGAGCGGAAGAAAGGGAGGGAGAGAGAGGCGCTGGAGCTGCCATGATGCTCTCATTAGATCAGGCTGATATCATCCCTACCACCACCTCAGGCCTTCACCACTACAAACGGCCCAGCAGATCACAGCACAGGGAGAAGAGAGGAGGAGAGCCAGCGAAGAAGAATGAGGTAGGAATCCTCTGCGAACGTGTCCAGCCCACCGCAATACGTGGGTGGAACATCATTATATTTACATTTAGTCCTTCAGAAGACACTTTTAACCTTACAAAACACAACCAAAACTAAACTATTTAAGAAGTAGCAGGAGGAAACACAAATAAGTGATACTCAAAGATAGTGGCCTAATATCCAATCATCGTAGTTTTTGCAGCAACAGTACCTGGAAAGAAACAAAATGTCCCTCGAAATACACTCAACATAAATGTACTCTCAAAAGTACAACATTGTGTACCAAATCATATTTATTTTATATATATCAATTGTATATATAAACCGAAGCAACCTATATAGATTGACAATTTCAGTAAATCAGATTTTAGCACAATTTATCAAGATAACCGGAAGGGTTGCTCATCTCTAAGAAGAAATGTGCAGAGAAATTATAAGCTAAAGGACAAGAGCCCTTTCAGAGCTTGATCTAATTCTATAAATCGAGACCTGGATCTTCAGAATTTAGGCACTCTGAGTCTGCCTGCTTTGTTTGTCATCGACTGATCTATCATCAGTCAGACTATTATGAGCAAAAATGCTAAACCAAACAAGCCTTCATTCACACCATTCGGTTCTGGGGGAGGTAAATAAAACACATCAACACTGACGCAATGTAAAGATGATTCAGGCTGAGTAATCAGGAGCAAAACAGTAAAAAAATCCTCTTTGAACACCATTTAGGTCTGGTGAAGGAAAAAGTGAGAGAAAAAGAGTGAGAGAAAGGGAGTGAGAGAGAGAGAGTAAGAGAGGGAGAGAGAGAGGGATTGGGTGCAATATAGTGAATGGGAGTGAGAGAGAGAAAGATGTGTGAGAGAGAAAGAGATAGACAAGAGATAGAGAGTGTGAGAGAGAGAGAGAGAGAGAGAGAGAGAGAATAGGAGAATAGTGAGGATGAGGTAACTGAAGCCAGATGGGTCGGTAAGAGAAGGCCAGGCAGGTTCTGTGTGAGAAAGAGCAGGCGTCCCACTCTGTCGCCGCTGTTTGGGGAGGGTGGGCCCACTGGCCCTGAGACTCTGCGGGCTGCCTCTCCATGCAGCACACACATCAAAGTCCCCTGGCCCAGCCCCCAGCCAGCACTGCGGCCCACGATGGAAAAACAACAACAACATGCAGGCCAGAGAAAATGGCTGTCAGATTCGGGTCGGGACTCCTCCAGCCCTCTCCCCTGTCATTTTCTGTATTAACTGTGGTCTGGGTGCTGAAATCTCCCACTATGTGGGCAGATTCGCACTGCTGCCCGGACTTATGTTTGAGTGTGTGTGTGTATATGTATGTATGTGTGTTTGTGTGCATATGTGTGTGTGTACTTGTGTGTGAGCATAGCGACTACCCGACATCAGGCAGCGAGCTGGAGCCCAGCTGGTAGCGCTGTGGCCCGAGATCTACCCGAGTACGGTGAGACCTGTATACATCACACACATACACACACGCACAGGCATGCACACACACATGCACAGACACACACGCCAACACAAACCCATAGAAACAAAGACACACACACACGTACAGAAACACACACACTCACACATACACAGAAAAACAGACACACAGAGAAACACACACACACACACACACACACACACGGCCTGGCAGATAACTGATTAGACCTGGAGCCTCTGCCTGCTGCTCAGTTCCAAAGGGCAGATTCGTCCCAGGCACCAACACCGCAATTACCACCGCATTTCACACAGCTTTGTTTAATATCTTACACAAAAACTGTTCACACTCATACATACATCAAAGAAGGGTATCTATAAAAACTGCACCAACAGGCCTGCACCAAACTAAAAATAAGTTGACAAAAGGCTGAGCTGTGATTACAACGACACACTCTTATTTTTAAGTGGTACTCCAGATTCAAGTTTGTTACACAATTTTCGTTCAAACTTCTTGAATCTGCTTGAACATGTTTAAAATGTCCACCATACACAAAACAGACATAAACCATAAGCCAAATGATCAAATCAACAATGAATGTCAGCTGACAAGCAGTTGGCAGTTGATGAGACAGCCCTAGAAGCTGACAACTGACAGCCCTTGTAGTTTAAAATGAGACGCAGAATTGCTTCTATTCATTTTTGAAAAGGTCTTCATTTGCAGATCATTTACCCAAAAATATATTTTTTAAATGGACCATTAATAGAAAGGTTCTCAACAGAGGTTCTTTTCTCCTGACCCTCATAAAATAAGCACGAAAATTGCTTTTACAATGCAATTGTCTGAAAGGCAACATTCTGCTGTCCTGAGAGGTCTTGTAACGTCCTGTCCTCCTCTTTGCCCATGGTGAGCCGTTTACGGAAAACAGCCCTGTCCTGCCCTTCACACTCCGCAGCCACGGCTGCTGTGTGTTATGGGAGAGCTTGTTCTGAAGCTGCGGCTCATTAGAAGTAATCACAGAGGCCTTCCTCAACCAGGACGTCCCTGAAGGCTGGGGCTGTTTCCTTGCTGTGCTTCCAGACAGGCTGCTGGAAACTCTCCCTTACTCCCAAAACACACTCACTTTCTCTCCACTACACACATTCACCAGAGCAGAGTCCAAATCAGACGGTCATTAAAGTAAGGCTGTTGGATTGCAAACGTGATTAACAACGAATTCTGACAGAGCTATTGCTGCTCCAGAAAATATCAAAAATTTAGATATCAAACAAACAATCTGGTGTCATAAAAGAGCATCTTTATACGTAAATCCTACTAAACAAACACACTAAAACTGATATTAGAAAGGGAAGGTTTTGTAGACTGTATACTATGAGTGCAAAATTTAAAGATGCATAATTAGGAATATACTAAAAAAAAAATACTCAAGCCTACATTTTTCTTTTTCTGTTTTTACATTTGGAAAGTTGCATTTTACATCATGTTATATTTTCATAACTAATGGTATAGCAGAAATAGCCCAAATGAAAATAAAATATAAATCTTCATTCATTAACTTCACGTTTGCAGTTAAAAAATGTTTTTCCTTGTCCTGGAAAGTTATCCGTTTGGATATACGAGGTTTTGTCTCAGTGATTGATATGTGACCACAGTTTCAGGTCTGATTTATGCTACTTTTCCTGAGTAATTCACTTTAATGATATTGGTTAGACAGTATTTGATATTGATGTAAACAACTCTAAAATCTCTGAGTGTGTTCCTCTGTTCTCTGACCTGAAGCTGTCTGTAGTGTCCAGCTTGCATCAGCCAGATAGATTTTTTGCAATCTTTTGTAAGAGATAAGGGTGTGTGTGTGTGTGTGTTACCCTGGTCTACGCTGTGCAGCTCTGAGCCCGTATATCAAGTCTCCTGCTGTGCTGTGCCTCCTTCCCTGCTGTGCAAATTTGTCCAATTAGCTACGGCCCCACAGGGTGGAATTCAGTGTGAAATGTGGGCTGCCACTATCCACACATTAACCCACAATAAAGAAAATTTCACAGACACGCCAATCTACTGCCCGGCAACAGCAGGACGACAGAGGTAAAGGGTAACGGTAACCTTTCACAACCTCAGCACCCCAGGGTCAGGCTACATCCACTCCACTACTCTCCCTGTCTCTCTCTTTAAATATCTCTGTTTGGAATGAATATTCAGTTTCAGAAACACTCTTTTTTGTCCGCAAACAAATATTTTGAAATTCTAATATGCGTCCTGTTCTACTTTACATGTATCAAACAATAAGTAGGAAATTCAGAAACAGGCTTCAGAAGAGACCAGAAAATTCAACAGGACTTCACACACCGGGTAATAATAAAATGAATATATAGAAACATACTGGATATCAAAATAAAGTTATCAAGTGGAGAACAGATCTCAAACACAAATGTAAAAATTTAGAATAAACAAACAAAAACCTCAAATGTATATAAAAAAATGGCTTATTAGTTATTATGTAATTACTTCTTGTTTATAGAATTCTGGTTATTGCATTAAACGCAAAAAAATACGTTTTGGTTGCATATAAAAATATACTTTTCACAGAACTATGATTAGGATAACAGTACCTTGCCGTGTACTCATTACCTTGTAGCCCCCCCCCCCCCCTTTTTTTAAAGGGTGAGTAAACAAAGCAACTTCACTCAGTTGCATCATCTCGCCAAATCTCAGGTAAGTCTGCTATCAGATAGATAAAAACAAGCCAACTAGTAACAGTTTAGGTTGCGACTTAATAAGCTTGGCAATCCCCTAAAGATTAGCCAATAAGCACACAGCAGGTCTACCTCTGACTGGATAGCTTAGCGACAGCAAGATACAGTGGAAAAACCGCAACAAAATTATAGTCATCTATACACTTTTACTATGAATTAATTTTATAATGGCAGTTACACATATTTATTGAAATGTGGGTTTCAGTTATGATGTACAAAGTACAGACAACAGCAAAGCTATCTGAGCCTGGTGACTGAATTCTGTTTATTTACATTCGAATATCAGTGGAAGTGAACCAGGGGTTATATTCCCTGCTCACAACATGCTGTGTTGGAACATAGAACCCCGAACAAAAAGAACGTTCATCAAAATCCGCAGACTTTAGCAAAGGAAAACAATGGTGAGAAAAACATTTCAGACCACTGTGCTGGTAAAGTAGATTAACGCTGGTGATTTAGTGATAACAACACACTGAACTCCAATACAGGAGAGAAAGAGGGAGGGGTGTGATGTTGGTATGTTGGTAAGGTGGTGCAGTAATCATTTTAATCAGCACTTCCGACAAACAAAGCAGCATCTATTATTTCGACTGCAGGCCACATGGCGCAGGCCTGACATCATGCCCGCTGATGATATCACTGTTTGGAAGCTACGGCTGAGGACTGATCAGGTCTAAAACACTCTGGGAAATATTGCAGGCATGCCTGTGAAAAAGTGGGTCAATGGGGTGGCTGGCCTGCTAAAGACAGCCAGAGATAGGATTACCAGAAAACTCTGAGATTCCCTTTTGCATGCCATTAAGTTGGGTTAGCGAGGAAACGGAGGGTGAGAGAGGGTGAGAGAGAGAGAGAGAGAGAGAGATAGCGAGAAAAGAGAGAGGGCATGCTGGTCGAGAGACTTGTTTTCTGAGTGGCCACTGTTGTCTCCTAACAGCCAGGCTGTTTTGACAAATCTGCCTGTGTTATCTGTTGAGGTAAATCCGCCTAAACCTGGTGCTAATGTCTTCGGGGGTGAAAGAGATTAATAAGGAACTGTTCCAAAGGCTTTACAGCGGCTAAGATTCTTAACCCATTTAACCTCCACTGGAGCACAATCAAATCAGGACATGAGAGACCATCGCCCCTCCCCCACACCACAGCAGCACTGACATTTGTTTTATTCATCTAGTCTGTCCGCTTTTAGGTCACTTCCAGTATAGAAAATAAGACGCAACAGGAGAAAATCAAACAGCAAGAGAACAAAAACAAAAAGAAAGTAGAATGTGATGATTTTGTGTGGTGCCACTCTGAAAATAGGTGTTCGACCTGTTTTCTGTCAAAACTACCACTCTGATAGAATTAGTTTCACATGAAATCAGCCAATTATTACCAGTATTACCAGTATTTGTCAATGTTTTTTTGCATCTAAAATAAATTAAACTCTAAACTCAAAGGTGCTAAAAAGGAATTATAAGTCTTAATAGTACTGTGAATAAAAATATGATATTACTATTTCTGGTTTTGATCTATAATTGTTATGGTTATTATATAATAATCATTAAGATAAAAAACTATAGTTACAATAATATAACATTAACGTCAACAATGTCAACAACGTCAACAACGTCAACAACAACATTAACAACAACAACAACAATAATAATAATAATAATAATAATAATTATTATTATTAGTATTATTATTATTATTATTATTATTATTATTATTATTATCATGTTACACTAATAATTTCAAACAGAGATAAAAACAAGCTGCTTGCACACCTCAGGTCAACCACAAATGCTTCAGGCATTTAAATCTAATTATCTGACTCATTTATGAATTTTTACTGGGAATGGTACATGAAGAGGATTTATTTTTTATTTTAAATAATCAAAACAGAAAAATACACAAAATCAAAACTTAAATAATAATAATTAGCAGTAGTAGCACTAGTTGTAGTCATAAAAAAAATAATAATAGCAATGCTGTGAATAATTTTTTTCCCATTTTGACATTAAACTGAAACATGTCTGAAGCACAATACAATTCTTATAGAATAGGAATATCTGATATAGTATTCAAAACAATATTCATAAATAACAATATTCTAAATTTGTTTAAAATATTGAAAGGCATTTAAGCAAGTTACTCTTAGTTTGTCACACTTATTGTTAGAAACTCTCTTAAATAAATAAATAAATAAAAGTGAAAACATGTAAATGTATCAGGTTTCTTAAGCTTCTGAAATATAAACATATTTTAGGCATCCAGTGGTAACATTATTTCAGCTACACATATAACACTTTTGACCATTATACATATTTCTAATCCTTTCTGTTCTGGCCTTGCTGTTGCTTTTGCTTTGCTCTTGTCTTTCGCAGAGCATGATTTCAGTAATCCAGTGTTAAAAGTGCACGGTGGGGGCAGATGCCTCACTTAACGCTTCGGGACTGGCGGCTGTTTGATGTGGCCCGTGTGTTTTTGTTCCTGGAGAGCCGTACATAATGAAACATCAAAGGCCCGGCATGACCCTTATGGGGGCCAGGCAAAGAGGACACTTAAATCATGTGTGCTGCTAAGGTCCATAGCCAGTATCAGACCCTTCACTAGCCCTCTCTAATGAAGATCAGCCTGTCCCCCCTCATATTCCATCCCACATCATCTCCTCTCCTGCTCCACAACAGCCACTCAGTTCCTCCTCACAAGGAACCCTGATGTGCAAATGCACTTAATTACACACTGTTCCATCAGTCTGTGGACTTCTTCATCAAAAACATTCTTCTGCAGATGGATATTTTGTTGAATACTGCAGCATGGTCAAAAAAAGGGTCTTCGGTAAATCTTGGAAGAAAATGGTCTGGCAGTCCCAATAATCTGGTCTAATATGGTTCCAATAATTGGCTGCATCAAGAACTATTTTACAGATGGATTTTTTTTAACCCAACCTCATCAAAGCTGACATTTTAGCTTGGATCACTTGCTACTTTCACTGAAAAGTGGGCTGATATGGGTAAGAACGTAAACAACGGATGGAAATTAAGACACAACAAAAAAATGTGTATCAAGTTACGTAGGTTTTAGTCGCTTCAGAGTCAAGAGAGAAGAGATTTTGCTGTAATTTGCCTCTGATCCACAGTGACAGGCGAAATGATGCATACATCAGTAAACCTGGAGCGACACCTTGCAATCAATACGTTCTCCGGCCAGGGCAGGGACAGCATCAGTATTCTGAAGGGACTGCCAACACGCGGCCATGAACTTGTGCTGTTATTCATGTGTGTTTTCCTCCAAACACAACCTCGGCTCTTCAGTCCCGTCCGCCATCTTGACATGTGGATGCATCAGGCTGGCCCTTTGGTCTAATATTTCCTTAATGTAATGGAGTTTGATCCAGGGTGTCAGATGTCCGATATTGCGCTGTTTTATTAGCGTAAAGAGCGCTGAGGGGCTCTCGGGTTGAGGCAGGCTGGACTCTCTCCCCTCGGCTCTGGCTCTACACACTGTTGTTAAAGGTTGTCTGTACAGTCCAATAACCACAAGACGAATCAGCACCGTCAGAGCCTCATGCAAACTGATACACTTCCACTGAGCGGGAGCTGACAGTGTCTCCGGACACTGGATACTGATGAAGAGCATCAGGGCCAAACCCCTCTGGACCACCCTACACTCACCCAGCAGGTGTGCACATGTGAAAACACACACACACACACACACACACACACAGACACACACACACAGACACACACACACACACA
>JBBKCR010000001.1:20135785-20149660 GCA_037577295.1 Ladigesia roloffi
TCTCTCTCTCTCTCTCTCTCTCTCTCTCTCTCTATCTCTCTCTCTCTCTCTCTCTCGCACACACACACACACACACACACACACACACACACACACACACACACACACACCCCTCCTGCCCGCCCTACAGCCTGCAACTACACCAGGGAAACCACTACTTAACTCGTACTCACTCACACACACACACACACACGTGCAGCCTACAAGCAGTGCAAAATACAAGCACTGTTTGTTGCGTGAAATCATGCACAGATGATGATGACTGTAGGAGAACACATGTGTCTCTATCTCTCTCCACCTCTCCCACACACTCAAACAATTCCTCATGAATACCTGGCAGTCTGCAAGTACAGTACTGGAGCACAGGCATTTCCGCACCAACAACACTCTCCAAAAATGTCTAAAACACACTCGTGAAAATGTCAACATGACAAAAAGAGTCAGAAAAATGGGGTATATTAGTAATTAATTGGATCAGACATAACCATCGATAAAAAATATCTCTCTTCGTTTATTTAAAACAATCATGAGTGATATCGTAGAGAGAGCTTCACGTACTGTAAAGGTTATTTATAAAATACAATCATTTATGCCTGTTTTTAAAAAGGTTTTCACAAACTTTTTATGCATCTTATTTTAAAAAAGGGTTGTTTTGAGAAGTCTCTATCAAAGCAAATTTATAATTTAAAAAAATGTACGTTACTAGGTCAGCCAAGATCAAATATTTTAAATTGTATTTTTAAATATAAAATTTTTCAAGTCTACTTATGTTACCTGTGACTTAATTAAGTATAACCGGTCATAATTAATTTTTACATGAACATTTTGCAGCCTCTGTGTATGCATGATACCTGTAATTGACCTCTGTTATGTAACTGCAGTAGATATCACAAGTGAGATGAAGCACAAGTTAAATCTAATGTACTGTATAAACTGGAGAGAGAACATTTAAAAAAATGTAAACAGTGCTTACATCCTTCATTCATCACTAAAATACCCCTTTGTGACTTCTGTATAAGTGAAAAGGCATGTTGTTACTGATGGTTAAACCTAATCTAATTAATTACTAATAATGTTAACTGATTCTGTTCAGGTTTCCAGGAAGTTTAGTTTTTTCATTATATGGGCCCTTTCAAGACAATGTTAATTAAAGATAAAAGGCTTAAGGCAGACAGTACCAAAGAGAAAAAAGTATGCCAGTGTGATCTATGTTTCCCATGAACAGGTAAATTCAAACATACTGTGCTGATTTTCCCACTCCCACGTGTAAGAGGGGGAGGAGGCACAAATTGGCCGCTGACAGCGGGCTCTGGGCATCCATCTTGAGGAGATTGGTGAAATACATGTTGATGAATGTGAGAAGAGTGTGATATCTGGCTCTCTTTCAGCTGACTTTAAGACTCTCCAATATGGTTGGGCTCATTCATCACCAGACATCTCAATACCGACACAGCCTTTCAAAAGAGCACAGGTCTCTAAACCTCAGCTTCCACATGCTGAGTCTGTAGAGTGGAAGATGACACCTCAATACCTCAAATAGACTGCCTCCTTTAGGATGTCTTGATCTTTATTTTTAATCAATACATTTGGGGGAAATAGGCTTTAGTATTATTTGCCCCAGTTTTTGGCACACAGTCTAAAATAAAGAATTAAATAAAAATAAACGACAAGAATGTCCCTTTAAAAGCCTGTTTCACAAGGTTTGCAGCCTGAATTATTTACCAATACCAAGCCCCTTCCCCCACCCCCAGCCAATATTTAATATATTGAAATGTTGATGTTGCAGAAATCACATGGCTGTTAAACTGTTTCCAATTTCCTTTAAGTTTAAAATAATTCCTCACAGCTGACAGATAAACTGCTCCTGTCTCTTTGACACAAGTACCAAACATCTGTTTTTGTCTGTTCTATGACAGCAATGTGAAAAGTGCAGTAGAGGACAACAGCTGCAACAAAGGATCAGAATTAGGCTTAATCCTCTCATGTATTAAAATCATCCCGACTGGCTCTGATCCTTCAGATCACACTAGGATATCTCTATATTTTAGTGCTAACCGAAAGATGTTGAGCAACACTAGTCCTCCTTAACGTAATTTTAATGTCATTAATAATTTCTACTTACAGACATTAAAACAGGAAGAAACACATGATGCACTTTCCGGGTGTTGCGAGGATTTTGTGTCCGAGAACCACCACACCTTTGCGAAGATGGCAGTACATTAACACGGGATGCCAGCCCACTGGGTGTGCTCTATTGAGGGCTGGAGCCATCTGTCTCCATTAGGCCAATGAGCCCGAGCTCCAGCAGCCATTAGCTCCTCAGGCCTGTCTAAACACGCAAACGCTGACTGGACTCACACCTATCGATCCTTCACACACCTTCTTACTGGAAGATCAGCTGCGGCCCCTGGCCATCCCAGGTCAATAACACTTATTCCAGGAGCCTCAGAGAGGAGTCTCTGCACTTGTGGGCGAACACTCACTTTATTTGGGAACGTTTGGGTGCATTAGTGCCAGCCCTTGTTTGAATGAACAGCCAGGAGCCCCTACAGAAGCTCCTATTTCTCTGGCAGGGTGAGTTTTGTTATGAGACACCAGGATAGTGGTCTAAATCAGGGTTTGGCTACTTCGAGCACCATTACAGAGCATTTCATCTCTGGTTGGATTTGTATACATCAAGAGTTCTGAACCTTGCTTGCTAGCATTAAGCTGTTACTCCTAGCCAGTCGCTTTTCGAGGTCCATGTGTGTACCTGTAAACAATTTTGTATGACTAATATAAGATAGCGTGATCAGAAGAGGACAACAAAAGGAGAGTAAACATTGTTCTAACCCTCATGTGGCCCTTGCTCCCATCTGGCCGTCTGAGCAGACGATGGGAGAGATCTCCAACAGGTTGCCCCTGCTGCGCTTTAATTGCTTCTGCGAAGAATTGCCGTGTGATTCAGCTTTTAAAATGAAATTTGCGACATAATAAAAGTGCAAGTCGGTGAGCGGGCTGGAGGGTTCAGACAAAGTTCAGCGCTCAGCTCCACTTCCATGAAAGCCCTCTCATCCTCTGCCTCCACAGCTGAGGGGCCAAAAGAAAATGGATAGCAAAGAAGAGTTACTGTGTGAAAATCGCCTTCTTGGTTGCACTTTCTGGTTCTCAGGGCAGCGCAGGGTTTTTTGGAAGTGGAGAGGAGACAGGGCTAGAGTTCAGCAAGGGACCCTAATTTTAACCTGCCTGCTGTGCACGAGGACTGCCAGTTTGGTGGGAAGTTGTGGAGGAGGCCTGACCCCCGCAACAGGAAAAGACCCGGCCGCCTCCGAACGTCCCTCTGTCAAAAAGTCCCAGGGGACAGCAGCCTGGCAGAACACCGAGTTTCACTTTCCCAGCATCCTTCTACAAGCCAGTACCACAGAATCAGTGTTTCCCAGGCCTGTGCCCTACTTTCCAGCTCACTTTTCTCCAGCAACCCAGAGTCCAGCCTGCTGCAGTCTGGCCTGCCCCTAGGCTCTTTTCAGTTTTGCGTGAACTTTGCCTCTTCTTTCTTTAAGTCTGTGTCAGGCACATGTAACACCAGTGCCCATTTGCTAGTGGATGTGTAGGACCAGTTTAAAAATAAAACAAACTCTCTAGCAAACTAACTTGTAAATATGGAGTTGGGACAGACTGCTGCTTTAATTTAATTGCAGGTAAAAACAGACAAGCTTCACTCTCTATAATTATATAGCACTCTCCTATAATTTTACATTAGTTAATCTTACCTAGTATTTACTTTGGTTTCAATAGACTGCAATTTACTCATATATTTTGCGAATGGCACATTCTACAAGCCTGTATAACATCAACCAAAGGTCTTTATCTTACATTGATGTGACAGATCTTTGTCACAGGTTTGCAATGAAGAATTAAAATGAATCTTAGGACGTACCACCCCTCTTGAATCAACTCATGGGTTTAAGTGGCTAGAACCATGTTTTGGATGTGTTACTAATGGGAAAGCCCTGTGAGATGACAGGAGGATTCCCCTGAGGCATAGTGTGGAGGGAAAGTCTGAGAGTGCTTTTCTGGAATTAGAATTCAGGATTGGCCGGTCTGTTCCCAAGGTCGAAAACAAGACCAAAATCCAGTTCCTGAATCTTTGAGATGAACAGCAACCCAAGGATCCTGAGGAGATGAATCCTCCTTGGGGGCTGTGATGTGGTCTGACTCCTCTCCTCAGCCCATGCATGGTACTCATTGTCCGTGGTGAGAAATGGATTGGCTGATAACTGCAGGCCCTGCCCCCAGTCACCCTTCAGCAGCCGCAGTGTTTCTGCATGCCTTCAGCATCACCCCTTGGAGCAAATCACTTTAATGAGGGCTCTTCCTGTCCGCCTTCAGCTGTCCAGGTGTATGCCGATGAGCAGGGTGTCCCCCCGTGGGCTGGCTGAGAATGGGGCACAGTGTTGATTGCGGTGTCAGAGGGTGTTCATGTGAGGAGGGCAGAGGAAATGCCGCTAGAGGTGTCACAATCACTTTCTCTTCTTTAATAATGGCTACATTCATGGCGGCGGCAGCTCGACATATACATGTACACACACGCATGCGGGAGCACCTACGCATGCATACGCACAGGGGCTGGGTCTATACAGCACTGAGAATGTGTGTGAGAGAAGTGGGAGTGTGTGTCAGGTCAGACAGTGAGGGCCATTGTAGTGAGCAGGCCTGCACTGGGGGAGACGATGCATGGGATAAAAAAGGTCACGCTTAGCTCCACGCTTTTTTTTTTAATCAAAAGAGGCGGCCAGACTGACACACTCTGGCAACCGCGTGTGTGTTTATGTGAGTGTGTGGGCGTGTCACTCTGGACTTCCCATCACATGTCTTCTCAGTGATGGTTAATGAAGGCCTGCCACACATGCACACATGCAGTACCATCAGACGGCGGCACAAGGAGTGTGCTGGGGAGTTCTAGAGGTATTCGCGAGCACGGCAGAGTGATTGTATTAAAGGCTTTTCCGAGAAGGTGTTAGATCTGCTCTGACATTGCCCTCTTGTGAAGTGTAAACACAGATACATTCATGATGCAGCGCAGGGCAGCATATGGCTGTGGTACAGCTCATCAACACAGAAGGGTTGGTTGGTTCTCACAAATGCGTCACTGTACAATGGCTCGCTCTCTATCGGTCTCTCATATTAGTGTTCTTAGCTCGAGCTCGGGAGCAGCTGTCAAGGTTTCTCTTAAGCGCAGTGTCTGTCCATGGCCCTGCAGTTCAAGTTCTGAGGGGCTTCAAAGCAGCATTGTGTCCATAGTAGCAGCTGTGAAGGAACCATATGGTGAATCAGCAGACAACCAAAACCTAAAATACATGGATGAGACTACAGGTCGACCGATATTGAATTTTACTGATACAGATAGCTAGGTTGGTCTGTACTTAACCGATACCCAATTAATTAACTGATAGTTTTTAAAATGGATACTGGATTAAAAAAAAAAACTAAATAAAAACACTCCATATAAAATTGATTACAAACTTTATTACAAAAACAAACCAAAAAACAGTACTGAATCCTGAAAATGTTCTATATGAAATACATATGAAAATATGAATAAATATTAAAGTAAACTAAAGACATGCTTTCAAACTGAAGCAAAAGTAACCCGGAAAAACTATCGGCATGGATTTTTGCCGGTAACCGATAGTTCCGTTCGGTTAACTATCGGTGCCGATTAATCAGCAAAACTGATACATCGGTCGACCTCTAGATAAGACTATGCTCAGGGACTGATAAGCCCACAGTGAGGCTTCACAGGCTGAATGGTTTTGGCTGCAGAGTCCACTGCATGTCCACTGTCCAGAGCCCTGACGCTGTAATGTCTTAGTTGTGGCCACTGTAAGAGACACAGGAATCACGCACAAATATGCTGAACTATTTTCCAGTCAAGGGCAGGTAACTGGTCTGAGTTAAACACCTTGGCAGCTTCCTCAAACCAACTTAACTATTATCAAATCTACCAACTTAAACAAGACCCTTTTGTGGTACAATGTACTTAAGAAGGCATCTGAGATGAAGCACAGAGGGTCTTTTTTTCATCTCTTTATGTAGTTGTTACAGCAGCAGAGGCCTAGTGGCATGATCAGGCTAGTGAAAGGAGCAGAGGAAGGAAGTTATGGCTAGGTGTGATTTATTGGGGTTGCCACTCAACTCTCACAGTGAGCAACAGAGTGTCCTGACCTCTGTAGGACAAGGCTAAATGTGGCAGAGAGAGAAGTTTGGTTCCCATGCTGTCATATTTACCAAGTGCTATTTTGGAAATGCTCTGTGCTCCCTGGGTCCAGTGCTACTCTCATCCTCTCCTCCCCTCTGGAGCCCCGGGTTATGTGAAAAGCCAGGGAGGAGAGAGCAGTGCCAAACTGACCACCCCAGCCCCCCTGAGCATCCCTAAGCACTGGGGTGATCCCCAAGGACTGTGTGGCTGGTGAGAGAATTGAGGTGGAGGTGCGGGGGGTTGCTGGAAGTGAGATGGGGGGCTGAACAGGGGCCAAGGCTTGCACTTCTGCTTCCTGACCTGGCAGTCATTCACAGGGACCCTGCTAAGTGCTATTTCCTATATACACTGGCTTTTCATAACAGTCTTACCACATTGCCTTCCTCTGCAAAACAGGCCTGACATGACGCATCCCACCGCCATCTCCCTGCATCAACACACAGTCTTCATCTCTCCTTCTATTCTTTGGCTCAAATTTCACCATGAGGATTCGTTATTCTAAAACGACTCCTAACTTTTCTCTCTCTTTTTTTGTCCGCAAAAGACACTTTGTCTCTTAGACACCCTCGTCGTCATCCTTTCTCTCACTTTTCTTTACATTTTTGCAGAGGTAGCATTTGGAACTCTACACAAAGTTTTATTATTGTAAAGTAATCTAGACCTTTAACCCACAGATGAATGAAGCAAATTTTACTGTTACCAGGCACTTAGCAAAATTGTGGGGGTTTTTAGCAAAATTGTGGGTCTCTTCCCCCACTAAAGCACATAACATGGACATAGATATCCACTTTTGGCCTCAAAGCAAGCTGTTTCTTTAAGCTGTTGGTGTGTATGTGTGTGTGTTTGTGCTGGAAACTGTGCTGTGATATCTTGATGAGTTGCATGTTGCTGCCTGATCAAAGCACTCTACAATCTTGCTTGCTAATAGCACAATTATCTTCAGAGTGGCTCTAAAGCCAGGGCTCCTTTATGAGGCAGTATCTAATGGCAGTCACTATCAGTGGACGGCTCTTGTGTTCTGCTGTACTGGTACAGACCTTGCTTTTAAAGCAGCACAGCCTCGCAAGCCTTTAAAGGATGTCTGTGTTTTACCGAGACAGCTAGGTTAAAACCCTCCAAATAAATCTAAGCAAATGCAGCTGGTTAGGTGGTCTTAGTGTTCGCTAGCAGAGGAGTAGGGGGGGAAAAGAGCTCTGCTTTGGAGGAGGGTGGGAAACAGGACATAGGGAGTAAGAAATTAGAAGACAGAAGTAAACAAAGAAGAGAATATGAGGGTCAGTAGTAATTTTCTTCAAGCCAGTCATCACGTACGGCCATTTTTTCATCTATGTGCCTTTAGTGGTGTAGGTGTAAAGTACAATCAAACTAAATGTCTTGCATGCTGTATAAAATGCAAAAAACCAAATACCATTAGAGTATAGATAACACAGGAAATGCTCTGTAATATCCACATTGTAGTGTAGTGTGTGTAGTGGAAGCATACATTCGAAGACTAGAATCAAACTGAATCAAGACCCCTCCATCTGAATGCCCACCATCCTAGGCTTTTGACCTCACGCTAAATTGCTAGACCTGAGAGCCAGGTACTCCCCAATAAAATCTGCATTTTACACTTCAGGACTGGTCTGTTCCAGATGCTGTAAAATGTGATTTTACCACTACAACCCCATCCCAGACCCGGAGTCCTATCAGTGCGATTTATTCCTGTCCAAGAGATGGAGGTCAGAGACAAAACAAAATATATTTCCAAGCACATGGATGCCTTCCAAACGCCACGAAATGGCATGCAAGTGTGAATGCAGACAGAAGAGTCAAGCTGAAGAGGCCGACAGACTTCCCCCTCTTCACAGCCTCAAGGACACGAGGAGCCATCTGAAGTAACACACGCCAGAGGAGCCATCATCTTCCAGAACTGCTGCCCTGTCAAAACACACTCAGCCCTCATGTGTGGCCTCTTGAATGAACAGGGCTCTGCTGTTGTGCTCAGATCAGGGAACAGACTGAACTAGAACCAGACGACCAGTGGCGCACAGCTTCAGCATCATTGTGCTCATTAGCGCAGTCCCTTCCAATCCATCAGGCCAGGAGCTAAACGGCACTATACCTGAGTGAGCAGATTCATGATGTGAATTTTAATTTAAGAGGAAGCTGGAGACAGAGGCTGTGAATCCGCATCCAATTATTTTGAGGTCTGAAATCTAAAATCCGGCAGCCTTGGTGGAGCCAGTAACCACCCCCACATACACAAATGGGGCACTACACTGTGACCTTAGGATTTGTCCCACTAATTGAGTCCTTCTGCAGGAGATTAAATAGGTGAGCCTTAATTGTGTGGCAAAGTAACAGCCAGCTGGCCTTTGGCTGGGAGAAAAGTGAAGGGGCTTGATTTACGGCTGAAAACTCTCCTTAGCATTTCTAATCATTATATGATAAGCCTTTGGGGGGAAACAATGACACATTTTAATCTCCCTTTTCCTACTTTTTTTTATATGAGCTTCTTGTTCTGTCCTATATAAAAACTTTTCCATGCACAGCAATGCCTGTTCCACTGACTGAAAAAAACAGTTCAGTCAAATTCAGCTGAAATTCAGTTGACAAAATGCATGATTTCATCTTTACTGTTGAGTTTCTATGGGGTCCAGGTGTGACTGTCCGCTTTTCCTATTTTAATCAATGTCTGTCACATTTATCCAGGGAACACACATAATGGAGCAGATATTAAACTCCAAACGAAGCCAAATTGTTCACAGATCAAGAAAAACAGCCAGTAAAAGTCAAATAAAAGTTTTCCAAAACATGCTGCCCTCCAAGAGTAATGCTCAAGAAAATTTGAGCTGCAATTAAGATAGACACACTCTGTGCATTATCAACCAAGCAGCTAATCACAGACATTGAGCAACCCAGGGCAACAGAGCCAAACAACGCCACAACAACACTTAAATCACTCCCATTCATCACTATTGGTTTGAATTTGAGTCTTCATGACACATAATCAGCAGAATTGTCTGTTTTTAATCTTGTACTGATCAGTCAAAGCCTTCTACTGTTCCTGGCCATGGTAAAGGGCAAATATGTTCAGCTCGCGCTACAGCACACATATAGCAAATCTGGATATTTTGCCCACGAAAAAAAGAAGAAACTTTTTGTTTTAAAAGCAAAGAGAGAGCAATGTAGAATCCCAAATGGTGGACAAAAAAGAACATAAAAGCAGGAAATTCTCTGGATGGATATGAAAGGGTGAGAGGACTCCAAAGCAGACAGAGGGAGAGAAAAATGTGCCCTCTGTACGTCTTCCTGCGTCCCCAAGCCGTGGTAATGTTTTGCACAGACAGGCTTTCGAAGGTCATCCGATAGCTGCTTTGCCCAGCTGTTTTAATATTTAGTTTCTGCATCTCCTTCTCCCCCCCCCACCACCATCCTAATCTGTCACACTCCTACAGATTACCACTAGGGGCTAAAGATTACACAAAAAGACCAAAAAAAATTAAATAAAGAGGAATCTGCCAAGCTCTTAATCCTGAGCTGGGAGAGGAGGAAAGAGCAGAGTGCCATCTCTGTATACCCAACACACAGCAGGCCGGGCTGCCTGCAGCTACACGTGTCACTCGGTGTGGCAAATGCTCAGAAGGGGACTGATTACAGAGATTACAGCTGGCTTCTAGGGGGTGTGGGTCGCAGTGCCAGGGGGCCTGCAGCTTTGGGTCCTGATTTTAGAGAAGCATGAAGGAGGAGCTTGGGGCGTCCTGGTCAAGGCACGAGCCGCTAGTGGGGAGGTTACCCTTCACAGCGGCTCGCCCAGCAGGTCACTGCACTGTTCTCACTACCGTCTTGAAGTCCAGCTTTGAAAAGGCAGCATCTCCTGAGCCACAGCTGTCGAGAGAAATGACCATCACACCTCTCTCAGCTTGTATGACATCTGAAATTCGAAATCCACGGGCATTAAGACATAGCTGCCTGGATGTCTTTAGGGATCTTGCTTCGTACTTAGACATACTAGAAACAGCCCGTCCCAAACTGAGGCCCCAAAGTTAGGAGGACTTCATTGTCTGTGATGTTTGCCATTGCATTAGCATTCCACTGACTTTATGCTATAGTTTAAATCGTTCTTGTCTCTGTTTGTCTGAGAATTCCTCTAGGATCAATAACATTTTCTGATTCTGATTCCAACTTCTGAAAACTCTCCAAGACCATTATCCTTCCCTGACCAAACATTACTGATTACCGATTTAACGATTATGGTACGTCGTGTTCTTCTGGCATCTGCAAGACCCCATCAGACTGAAGTGTGATTCATCACTCCAGAGAACAATTCCCACCACTGAGTCCAGTGGGTGTATGCTTTACACCACCCTCAGCCAATCCTTGTCACTGTGCACAGTGATTGCAGCTACTGGACCATGGGAAACCATTTCATGAAACTCTGCAAGCATGGTCCTTTTGCTTTTGGTGCTTTCAAAGGCTGCTTGAATATTTTTAGTTAGTCATACTACAGTGGACATTCATGTTATCTCCCTTCCAAGCTGAGCTGATTTTGCTTTTAGACATTTAACACTTACTGCTGACTGGGACAGATCTAGTAGGGAAGGAATATTTCAAATTGACTTGTGACGAAGGTGGCATCCTATGACTTGTAAAGTCACAGAGGTCTTCAGTTGGTTATGTACTTGATTTTATTCACCTGGCTGAGACAACTGAACAGGAAACGTAACCGAACAAAAAGCCAGTTTCTCTGTTATCTGTCTACTTAATTTGCTGTAGAAGGTCATGAATTTAGAGAACAAGAGAAGAATGAGGCAAAAAAGGTCAATTTATTGTTGTACAGTCTGTGTTCTTTTTAAATCAGACACACAAAGCACACAAAGTTTTGTTCAGGAATAAAACACTATTTAAACTTGAATTTAAGGAATTCGTAATAAAC
Organism: Ladigesia roloffi; assembly: GCA_037577295.1. Taxonomy (NCBI): domain Eukaryota; kingdom Metazoa; phylum Chordata; class Actinopteri; order Characiformes; family Alestidae; genus Ladigesia; species Ladigesia roloffi. The sequence continues at coordinate 20,146,942 of JBBKCR010000001.1, forward strand.
ATTATTATCGATCATTTGAATTACATGGAAATATGCTAACATCATTAAGTCCCAGTAACACAAGCACATGGTTGACCCTGCAGAGAGTGGTATCGCAGTCTGACTATCCTACAATATGATGTACCAACACAGGCCTTCCCCCTTGTACAGGCAGACCCAGCCATGCCAAAACAAGGCTGCCCACTTTTCAACGCCCCCCCAGCTTCTCCTGCTGACGTCTTCATCTCCAACTCTCCCTACCCCAGCTCCCCTCTCTATAAAAAAGTTCCAATCTGGGTGCTGATGAGAGAGGGAAGAGTAAACACATGAATGGAGGGGTTAGAAGGGGGTGAGCATGGCCAGCAAGCTGCAGAGAGCGCATTGACGAGGCTGGAGCATTCACGCCAGCTCCTGACCGCCAGCTGACCCGCGCTGCTCAACAGCTGCTCTGTTTGAAGTCCCCCCCTCAGCAGCTCGTGTTTCATTCCGGGGACTTTTCCTGACAATATTATTCGGAGGAATAATCTGCTGCGTTAGATGCTTCGGTATCACCCGATCCGAATGCGTTGCTACCGCGGACTTTGTGCTGGCTACTGATCCGTATCCAGCCAGACACCTCTCTTAGACTTTACCAGGCCTCCACCAGCAAAGTCACGGCTATTTCCAAGCGTTCACTGAAAAAAGGCCTATCAGCTCATCGGGAGTGTGACCAGAACACCCCCACCCCACCCCACCCCACCCACCCAGCCACAAACACACATACGCAGAAAAGTGGATGGAAGGAGACACATTAAAGTTACTATATCCTGAAAAATGAGCCGGTGACATGAGTGAGGTGTTGTCTGCTCTCAGCCCTATGGGGGTGTACTCTAATATACACATACTTGATCCCCCCCCTCTCTCTCCCGCTCTCGTACACTCAATAGTAAGTGGTAAGAGCATAGTCTCCCGGTAGCATTGCCCAAGGCAGGAGTGCAGCTTTGGTCGGTTGATGCTGCTATTAAAGAGAGTGCGGAACAGATCTCCACTCTAGGAATAATGTGGCCAGCCTGCCACCCTACAACACACTCACGCTTGACTGCTCAGACTCACTTTCTTCCTTTCAAACACACACACAAATGGGTGTGCATATCTACGACACACACAGCCATGTTAACATGTCTACATACACTGGAACAGATAAAAAAGCCCCTAAAAATACCATCCCAAAATACCATAATTATATATTAAAATAAAACATATAAAGAACAATATATACTGTAAGGGAAACTTAGAAAACTGCTTCAAATTCAAATGTATTATTGCTAAAACACACCAAGGTCTCACTAAACACATATAGACAATTTATTTCATCCACCACATGCACAAAATAGTATCAATACTTGTAATTAATTGACCCAAAGTACAGTTCCTACTGACTGCGCAATAAAAATATGATGTTTTTGTGTAGTATTCCTCTCAATAACTGATAATAATATGTTGAGAGCTGATAATCAGCGTGTCTGAGCTCTAGGTGGTTGGACTTTGGCCTTGCTAGGTAAACTTACTGCCCAAATAGCATGCAGCCCTAGCAACCCCACTCACACTGCACTAATTTAAGACCCCTTCATTCTCTCGCTTCCTATGCACGCACTGACCTCTTACTCCACAAACATAGCTCCGGTAATGGGGTTCAACTCAGAGATTTGTTCTAAGAAAAAACAGATCCAATTAGTAACCCCCTAAACTCTACTGAACTGTTGATGGATCTGGACGTCCGCTCCTCATTTTTGCAGCTATATTTCACAACATTGAGCAACACTTAGCACTTAGATACTGGTCATAAGATCAATAATTGAATAATAATGCAGTACTAATGCATAATGTGAAGTTTTCTACAAATTTGCTTCTGCTTTTGAGAAGTCCCATAACAGAGCTGATCAAAATAATAATACGAGACCACATCTACAGATAACACTGCTGTCCACTGAAGTATCATGGACATAAAAACTAAACCAAAGATGTTAGATGCTTTTAGAATACAGTTGCTCATGATTATGTTAATGCAAGCTGTCTGAGTGGCTGAAGTGTCTGTTCTGCTTTATTAGCTTGTGGCATCATGCTCTGTATGGCTGGGTTATTAATTATGCCTTCTAGACATCAATATTAGATCCAAATGTAGACTAGCATATCACTGATGATTTTACATAACCAGAATGACATGATATCTGAAGATAAACACTTGTCTGGCTAAGTGGCAAAATAACTGTGCATACTATATATAACTTCCATTATAAATGCTGCATATGCCATCAAGTTCAAGCTCTCCTGCAACTAATTACCTTAAAAGTTTCACCATGCAAAGCCTGCCTAATGTCTGTCCTAAATGTATTAATGTTGAGCATATTCCTGCTCTGTTTTATACGACCACCTAATGGAACCGAGCTAATGGCCTATCTCGAACTGTCCCCGGCTCAACCTCTTACTCATCTCCTTCCATGACTTCTCCTCAGAAGTTCAAGTGAAGTTGAGAGGTGAGGAGGTCAATGTGGTTGGGTTGCTATTGGGGAAGGGGGTAGACCCATATGCTGTCTGGATCCTGGACTGTATTAGGGGGTGGTAAGTGTGTGTGTGTGTGTGTGTGTCGCGTTTGTGTGCATGGCCTCCAACTCCTCTCCTTTTATCCCTCACACTTCCACATACATGTTACAGTCCCTCACCGAGGACTGGGCTTCACTCCCAGAAACACACACACATGCAT
>JBBKCR010000001.1:20151736-20163611 GCA_037577295.1 Ladigesia roloffi
AGTGTTGTACTGAAACTGAAGCGGTTCAGTGTCTGGTTGTGGGTGTGTAGTGTTGTAGTGAAACTGAAGTGGTTAAGTGTCTGCTTGTGTGTGTGTAGTGTTGTAGTGAAACTGAAGTGGTTAAGTGTCTGGTTGTGTGTGTGTAGTGTTTTACTGAAACTGAAGCGGTTCAGTTTCTGCTTGTGTGTGTGTAGTGTTGTACTGAAACTGAAGCTGTTCAGTGTCTGGTTGTGTGTGTGTAGTTTTGTACTGAAACTGAAGCGGTTCAGTTTCTGGTTGGTGTTCTGCAGAAGTTCCCAGAAGCTGTGGCTCTTACTGGCACTCTGCTTTCTCTCTTCTGTCCAGTTCCTCCTGAAGCAGCTCACTTCCTACCATTTCAGGATATCAATTGGACGTGATCTGTTTGAATTTCAAACCTGTGGTGTTCTAGATCTTTTGACGGCATATAAAAGTATTGTTAAATAAAAAAAATATTCAACTTAATTATCTGTAAACTTAAACCATTTGTATTTTTGTATTTAAGAAGTATGTTTGTGTTTAAGTTCTTGGTGTGGCATTAGTAAAGGTGTTTCACCATTACAGCTCTTCCCCTTCAGTTTTATTAGGATTAGAGTTATGACTCTTTTTTTATATGAAAGAAGTATCTAAAAAAACAGCTTCTTAGCAAGCAAAGCTTTCCTTGAACAGGTTACATCATGCACAGCAGGGCTTTACTTAACTGTAATGTAGATCGTGCACACACACACATACACAAACATACACAAACACACACATACACACAGTTGATAGAATGTAGCCTCCAGAATTACTTTGATATGTGAGAGTTTCATGTTAAATGGTTGTGAGATGGTGGTGAGGATTAGCTTTGATAAAGCTGTGGGGACACATACACACTCACACAAACACACACACACACTCACACAAACACACACACACACTCACACAAACACACACACAGAGAGAGAGAGAGAGGTCACGTGGGATCTCAGGCCAGGCCACACTGCCAAGTCACAAGCAGTTTGAAAACAGGACGAGTCGTTTAAAAGCCACTCAGAAGTCTGCTTGGGCTGAAAGTGACACCCGGACGCCAGAAACAGCAGAAAGGGGAGGAGAAGATAACAAGGCTTTAGCACGTCGGAACAAAATTCGCTAATGGAGAAGACATGCTATCTTGTGTGATGGCTCTGCAAAAGCCATTAGCTGGCCGCGCTCCAGTCAGCGATTTCCACCCGTCTCTGTCCTTCTCCGGCCTCGTCCCGCAGCTGAAGGAGGCTTCTCTCGTTTCTCAGGGGGGAGAGAAGGTGTGAGCAGTGGCCATCTCCAACACTGAACTTGAACGTTTGAACCGCCAAGGGCTCAGCGGGGGAAGGAGCCAGATAAAGCAGTGCAGGCTAACGTGTGAGTGAGATAGTTCAGAGAGGCCTTTGATCCAGCCGTACTGCACTTCAGATACACATACTAAAACCACCGCATGGAACGGACAGCAAAAACAGCCATAAAGGGGTGTTTCGCCTGGTCGTTACGGGTAAAATAACAGACACAGAGAGGGGCGTTTAGTCTTTTCGGGAAATGTAGGATGATTCACATCATTTGCAGTTAGGGGTATACAAATGCATCCGTGCATGCTGAGTGTGGCTCCTCGAGTGCACAGATTTTGGATTATTAGAAAGGATTGAAACCATTAGAACAATATACAGCAAATCACACATACATTTTTGGCTTACACAAAATCCTCTCCACCCCCAAAATTATTATACAGTTTTGCGTATGATTCATTATAACCAACTGCATGTTTAGGGAATATATTTTGACCCACCAGAAGTTAATACTTGCTTTAACAGCTTGAATCATGGGTTCATTATTTAATTAATATATTTTTTAAATGGTACAGTCCAGTACCTGCTATAAATAATAGTGTAATTAATATGAACGCTTCATTCTAAGAGGAAGAAACGTATAAACTAGGTTTAGTTTACTAGGAGATTAAATATAATTTTTAATCTTATCAAACTGAGCCAGTGACAAGTGATGACATTTTAGATGCATTGAGTAATTTCCTAAAGAATCATAACTGAATCACATCACTGTAAAGACTAAGATTTATACCCCAGTCCGCAACACAGCATACAGAACTTTAGAGATGACATGAGATGAGTGTGTGTGTGACATATGAATTGTGAGAAGAGGCCTGGGGCTCTCCAGAAAACAGTAGTTGCTCCTAGTTGAGCTCCAGAGTAGGACATGGTCATGGAGACAAGTCCACAGGTGTTAGCTCGCTGCCTAAGGATGTGCAGTTTGGCTCCTGCCCAGAGTTTGTGTCTGTGTGTGAAATGATTCCTACCTCAAATTGGTTTCTGACAACTCCACATGCCATTAAATGATGGTGTGCTGAACTGAGAGCCCTCATGAGAGACCTTCATGACCAAACAGTAATTATCGCACATATCACAAGATGTAGTTAAACAGCTGTGTCCATTAGCATAAGTCAGTTAATGCAGGAAAGGCACTCAATGACATGATTTCTATGTGTGCTGATATTACTCCATGCCATGCACACTCTGGCTGTCAGGAAAATGTTGTATATGTACATGCCATGTGATTTTTTAAAACTGTGTCTTGGCAAGTGGATATTTTAAGGCCAGGTTTATGCTAGGCTAGGTCCAAGGACAACCATTAGCTGGTGACAGGGTCATAGACGCTCAAGGCTCACTGATGAATTCGGGAAACAAAAGCAAATATAAAATTAATGACTAAAATAGAAATATGTCAGAACACAATGCATCACAGCTTATACACTACCAGTCAAAAGTTTAGAACACCTACATTTTTCAGTTTTTTATCTTATATTATAGAAATTCAAGCGGTTCAGTGTCTTCTTGTTATTCTGCAGATTGTTCCTCCAGGTCTGCTGGAGAAGTTCCCATTAGCTGCGACTCTTACAGGCAGCTCTGCTTTCAGTTCATTCTAAAGCAGCTCAGTGGATTTCAGTCTGCAAACTTCTGGCCACTCCATGTTCTCCAGCTCACTCGGCACAAACCACAAGTCCTGCATGGAGCTACAGAATTATTTCCACCTTCTGGTAACCTCATTATTTTTAAACCTCTTGCAGTTCATGATATTCATCAGACTTGAACTGTTTAAATTTCAATTAAAAAGCTTGAAACCCCGGGGTGTTCTAAAACATTTGACCGGTAGTGAGTGTGGATGCATAACCAGTCAGAGAGCCCAAGCTGAACCCTGACCAAGTTCAAGCTCTCCTGCAACTAATTACCTTAAAAGTTTCACTATGCAAGGCCTGCCTAATGTCTGTCCTAAATGTACATTGCATAGATGGTGGCCTAGTGGTTAATACACTTGCCCTGCGATGAGAAAGTCGTGAGTTCGATCCCCAAGACCACTAGGCACCTCTGAGGTACACTGAGTAAAGTCTCTCAGTGCTCCGTGTTCAACGTGTTCATTCATACTCAGTTAAAACCAGTTGATCTAATCTAGTGGGCGGTTCTATGCAAATTGGCCAACTGGGACGTAATAATGGGCCCTCCATCTAAACGTCTCAGTTTTGAATAGGCATGTAACTGTGAAGAATAAAGCTGGTGATATCTCTTTATGTGAGAGTGATTTTGTGCGAAGAACTTATGAACATGTTTTGTATAATCCATAGATCTATTATAACTAAAGTGAGTTTTGCATAATAGGTCTCCTTTAAGTAAACAGTAAAAGCCTTGAAATATCAATATCAATTTCAGAATGCCTTTTTAATTTTGATTTCAATTTTTTTATTTAAATGTAGTCTTTAACACTGTATGTTTATCTGTGTTCTACATACACTACATGGACATACGAAGGGACGCCGGACCAATACACCAACAGGGACTGTAATGACACTACATTCAAATACATTAATATGATTCCTCTGTTTCAGTTCATCCCAAAAGCACTGGATAGGGTTGAGGTGAGGGCTCTGTGTGGACCAGTCAAGTTCTTCCACACAGAACTCCTCCAGCCACGTCTTTATGGAGCTTGTTTTTTGTACTGGGGCACACTCATGCTGGAATAGAAAAGATTCTTCTCCAAACTGGGTCCACAGAGTTGGAAGCATGGTGCTGTCTAAAATGTCCTGATATGCCAAAGCAATAAGATGGCCCTTGACTGGAAATAATGAGGCTTAGCCCACCTGAAAAACAAGTGTCCCAAAACTTTTGTCCATATTGTATACATATGACCAGTCAAGCTCCACTCACCTTAAACAGACGCATACCCCCACACCCCCACACACACACACACATACACACACACAAGAACACACGCAAATGTCTCTCCTCTGCCCTGATGGGCTTCTGAATGCGAATCACTTAATTTACTGAAAGCATGTTCAGTCTTGCTCCGGTCCCATAAATTTGAGCAGCAGGGCTTGAGGAGTTAATGAGTAGCTCGTAAAACATGAATGCAGAGGTCAAGGCATTACAACGCGTGATATTGTGAATGAAAAGCATGTGAGAGGTTGGAGGGTCCGCTGGCTCCCTCCCAGCCCATCTGACCGGCCGGCGGAGAGAGAGTGAGCCGGAGGAGGAAACACAGGAAGGAAAGAGAGAGAGAACAGCTAGAGAAAATGTCACCTAGGCCACATACAGGCCAGGCAGTCACTGTAAACCAAAAAAAGAAAGTTTGTCTTTCCACTTCAACACTAAGTTGAACACCAAAGTGGCTTCAAATCACACTCACAACACTTTATTCCTTCAGATGTTTTCAGTCATTTTCACTATTGCCTATTTTTGACATTTATCCAATTCAAATGTGTTATTAGGCAGGGGCGCCGCCAGAAATCTTGGGCCTCATGAAAGATTAGAATTTTGCGCCCCCCCTTTATTAAAATAATATTACTAGCCCCTAACAGGGCCCCATGTCAGTGCTGGGCCCCTAGAATCGTTCTAACCTTTCCCCCCCTGGCAGCGCCCCTGTTATTAGGGATCTGCATAAACAGGATCAAAATATGATTTTAATACAAACCCTAAAAGTTGAATAAGATAACACAATTAACACAACAAGACAAAGACTGATGTATTAGGGGCAAAACTTTTACTTTCAGTATCTGGAAATGAAAGAAATGTAGCCTGATCCTACGCCAGAACTTGCTTGTCCATGTGATCCATTGCTAATTTTGCAATGAACCTCTTTTTGGAGAGGAGGTGTCTCCTTGCAGCCCTTCATTTGGTTACTTAGGAGTCATCTTCCTGCTCTCGGAGTGACCTTTGTTGGTCAACCACTCGTGTTGAACGTAGCAATCCTCTTGAATTTCATCCAGCTGTACTGAGTCTACCTGAATGTGGGAGTCTCCTTTGTCCGTGCCATGATGCAATTCCACCAATATTTTGTGGGGATCAGAACATTTAAAATAAATCAGGGAACCGACTCCCAATTAACTTTAATCTCGCTGATTGAAATATCAGACTATAACAAGAGATTTACAATAAATAATGCACAATGTTACTTCCGTCTGTCATGGGTTTTAATTTCAAACTTGGACACCTGTGCTGGAAAAGAAGAGGGTGAAAAAGAAGATGGTGTGGATGGAAAGGGATATGATATGAAATTTTAAAAAAATATGTAATTCTATACCAGTTAATCCTAATAGATTTAAGATTGCGCGGTAAAAATGAGCTTGTGCACGGAAGGTCAGATTTTGTGTCCAAAGGAAGGTGTTGGAGAAAAGATCTAACAAATGTGGCTGTTGCAGCAAAAGGGGCGCAATTGAAGGCCAATCAGAGCACAGGACACGAGGGCACAGGGAAGGATGTGTAATTAACCCAATCAGCTTGATAAGAGGGGAAGGATGAGCACTGCCCATGTGCTGAGAACAGAGGAAGCCACATATTCCCCCTAAAGGGCAACAGGGCAAACATAAACACAGACACACACAGACCCCACAACACATGTCAGCGCATGTATGCACACACACATAGCAACTCCCAAGTATCAATGTCAATGTTTCTCAAATGTTTGTTGGGCAAGACTGCGCAACATTTTATCAGGCTACAATTAGGAAATGTATCCGCTGTGGGATTTGCACAGAATTAATTTATCCTAAAGTTAAGTTCTGGGTTCTGTTGAAAATTTCAAGACCGATTAAAGCTGCAAGGCACATTAGTCCACCAGTTCTCTGTGAGAGTGGACAGGGTCATCATTTTAGAAGCCTGGTCCAGGAGAATACAATGTTCTGTTGTATCTGAACCCTGCCATCACCTGTTCCCCTTCTGCTTAGAGTCTTATCAACACAGCCGAGCGCTGGACCAAAAGCTCGAGTTACTCAAGTGTGACTGCTTTTAAGCTGACCTGCACTCAAACAATGACCCTCAGTTAAGGAGGGACAGGGAACATGAAAGGGCTGCGCTGACCACCCCCACGCCTCCTGATCCCTCTGCACTTGCCTTCCAGCCCTGGCCACAGATGGCCCTTGCAGTGATCAAAAGCAAGAATGTGATTGAGGGAGATAATGGTAGATAATGTGGTGAAGGCAAACTTTCACAGCTCTGCCAGCATGGAGGAAAGTCCGGCTCCACAGTGCACCTCGCTATGTCTGCCCGGCCATCAAAAGCAAATCCCAGGGAGATGATCCTAATTTCCTTCCCAAATTGGCGCACGCCACAAGTTCATGGGAGCTTGAACTTTCTGCTCCTGTTCCGTACACACTAATTGCTTTCATTCCTAAATCTGGGCCGTGAATTTCTGAAGAAACCAGCGCAAGGAAAATTGGATGTGATATGTTCCATCCGGGAGCTCATCATTTGATAAGACGTTTGTTTGGGAAGCTTAGCATGTGACGGCAATGGAAAAAAAAAAGGAAATGGTGAAGAAGCACCTAATGATACTGCAATGTAGCAGTTAAAACTATAATGAGGTTTATTACCAGGCATGACATTGGCCTGGCTGGGACTGAGGGTGCTGGTTTGTGAGCCATATTTCAGGGGAAATGGTAGGAGAAAAACTGATTAAGAAGCGAGAGAGAGAGAGAGAGAGAGAGAGAGAGAGAGAGAGAGAGAAAGAGAGGCAGATGGTACAAGACAAATGGTTAGAGAGACGATTGGGTAGCATGCAGAGGCCAAGCTAATCAAAAATAGTTTATAATGACTGGTTGGAACAAAGTGTTGCAGCAGCAGCAGCATTATTCCATTATTGTAAACTACTAAAGAACACTCTTCTCATAACAGTGCTAATATGTATGTGTTGCTATGCACACAGAGCGCAGGAGGTCAAAAGGGGGTGAAGAGGCAGGGCACCAGAGAGGGTAGGTTCATACGGTTGTGTCCAGTCCACGCCCCGACCCCTCACCTTCTCCTGCAGATAAAGACCCCATGTGATGGGCCCTGCAGTGTTCTCCATTCTCCCTGCTCTCTTCCCTGGAAGAAGTCAGGGGATAAGAGTGTAAAAGAGTTGTCAGTCATACAGTCAGTCAGTTGGTCAGCTGGGCCCGACCCAGAGCAGAGTACAAGCCCAGCGTGGCTGCAGGGAGGCGTCAGCGTGGAGCCGGGCCCCAGGCCCACCTTCAGACTTGGCTATTGTGTAGCAACAAGCTGGTCCATTCAGAAAGCCTGTGTGTGGCTAAACTCCACTAATGAGCGTAGCCGGCTGAGCCGCACCGCATCACAGGGCCCCTATTCAGCAGCACAATGCGTGGGCCAGGTCCCAGCAGTGAGCACGGGGAGAGGACGCAGAGGGGGTCAGTCCGGGGCGGTCAGGGCAACTCAGCCCCTTGTCACAAGGGCTGGCTCCCAGCTCTTGCAGAACACACTTTAATGACCAACCAATCAAACGAGGACAGAGCAAGAGGAGGGGCAGCATGTGGGCAGAGAGAAAAGGGACACAAGCCACAATAACAGCCGTGCCGACACTGACTTGAGAAAAAAATTATGTTCTCGCTTCCTCTTTCCAAACCACAACAAAAGGATCCTGCTACTGTAAACCACTCAACCTTTTTTCCGCTAATGGATGTTGTGGTTTCATTGGAGGCAATCTTCTTCCTCCCAGTGTGCTAAAATATCAGCATAGAACAGAAAATGTTGCTGTTCGTTTTTAGGTGTCAAACATTGACATTTATTGTCCTTTAACTGATTTAATCCCATTTTCTTTAAATCCTTAATCCTTAAGGGGTTCAAATGTGGGCAGAGTTCAGAAAACCAGTCTCAAATATATAAACAAATGAAGAAACGCCCAGAACTGTGCTCAAACTGCAAGCATATGCACGGATGCTGTGTTTGAGAAAAGAGAGAGAGACGGAAAACAGCCAGCAGCCCCAGAGCCGAAGTCACATGAGCGTGGTGGCCGAAAAAGCAATAGGTCAGCTTCCATCAGCTGGAGAAGCCTTTTTCACAGCAGCTATTTTCAAAGCTCCCAGGAGCAGGGTAGGACGGCCATTAAAACCCTGTTAAAACACTTCTGATGTTGTCAGCAGCCGTGAGGTGGAGTGGCCCCATCCGATCTGCGAGATGCTATCTGCCTACAGCAGTTCACCACTGCTGTCAATACTATGAGCAGGAAGGTGCAAGATGAGCAACAACCTAATTTGGCCATCAAAGTTTCATGCATTTTCTCCAGGCAAGAGTGCTGGATGAGGAGGAGGTGGTGGGGGGGTGTTAGAGAGCCCTGTGCTCACTCCACTGAATGACCTTCATTCCTGAACCTTTTAAAATCCTTTAAAATGCACAGCTTACACTGCGAAGTATTAAAAGGAAGATGGGGTAGGGGTGGGGGAAACCATGCTGGTCGCACTTTTAAAGTTCCAACCTCAGGCTGAATTACATTTGCAGCATTGACACGTATAATAGTGACCCTTTCAGCAAGCTCACTCTGACCTGGAGAAGCTTTCCTACGGAGAAGCAGAGGAGAGAAGGGCTTTTATTTATTCAAAATATCTGCTTCCATCACCGCATAGCAACATCGGAACTTTTAGACAGGAAACATTTAAAGAAACTTCAGGAGACCGGCCCACCGCACAAACACGCTTGCTGTTATCACCTATGTGCAACAGCAGCGATCAGATGCTCATAAAGGGCTGAACGTTATATCTGTAAAGATCGATATGTGGGGCAAAGCTACCTGAGAGCACTCAAGAGAGAAAACAAAATGGAAAAGAGACAGAGAGCGAGCTGAAGACACACATAAATCTGCAGCTTCTGAAGAGGCTTGATAATGGAGTTATACGTGAATGCCTCTATGACAGGCTGATTTCAGAATCTCATCTCAAAGTAAAAGGAATGAGTATATAAAAAATAACTATGGCTCCTTCCTTCAGTACTGGTGGTTAACCTCATCCTGAAAAAGATTAGCTACTATTTTCTGAGGCTTGTGGAGAGAGACGAGATGCGAGATTAATGCATCTTCCATATAAAATTTCACAGAGAAACACTAACATTCAATAAATCAAGGATCCGGAATATTTTACCCAATGTAATACAATGCTTGGAAATATTAAGTTATTGTTGCTAGTAAAGAAAATCAATAGTCACACAAATCTCTTCAGTAAAGGCAAAACTTCTCTCTATGCCCTCAAACAGCATCTTCATCATGGTGGTGCAGATTCACCTGTGTGGTTTAGGACACTGTAAAGTGTGGTTTCACAAGACATTAACAAGAATATACCACTGTACTGAAGAGCTGGATGTGTTGAAAGCAGGCTGAGAGATCTTCTGAGGATGCCTTTACTGAAAAGACTTGGGTACAACCAGGTCTAAACTAAAGAAGTGTATTTCTGGAATGACTGAAAGATAAAAAAAGGGTAAATCCAAAATTTTTCAAACCAGTTCCTTTTAGACCAGAGTACGGTAGCTTCCCCTTTTGAGTATTAGCCCCTCCTTAGGTTTCTTCCTGCAACTTTAGGAAGTGTTTTGCTGCCTCTTACAGCTCACTAGGGGCTTGGACCCGGATTCCGTAAAGCTGTTTCATGATGACATCGGTTGTAAAAAGCACTATATAAATAAAATTAACTTGCCACTTCTTAAACATGATTTTATGGGCTTTGCTGAATTTCCAAGTCAGTCAGAGAGGACCAGTGGATGACAAAACAACACTAAAGTCTCATGCGTGCTCCACTCTTCCCTTGAAACACAAATAACACGGACATGTCACACGCATAGTCAACATTTTACGGCTTCAGCTCCTATCCAGGGTTACAAGGTCGAACCAAAGCCTATAAAAGTTGAGACACAAAGCAGAGTATTGACCAGAATTCTAGGTGTTTTGAGTGTCAAACAGTTGGGAATGCTTTGAAATGATTCATACACACCACTAAAGACAAAACAGAGCTCGGAGAAGCCAGAGGAACTCCGGAGACCTTTGAAAGCGAGAACACAATGCCACACAGTTGGTTTTTGGGCAAAATGTTAACCAAGAAGAACAAACAGACCTAAAAAGACTCAGGAGATTGCAGCAAGACGCCTGTGGTGACAGTCTGTTGTGGGCAACATAAAGGTCTCTGGGATGCACGGGTGTCTGTGGATGTGACAGAGCTAAAAGTACGACTTCAGTGTGAAATCCAGGTTACAGAAGGTCCCTCTTACCTCAAATGTAGTTGATCACACAAGATGTGTTCAATGTGCTTTAGATTCATGCTGGAGATGAAGCTAAAGTAGCTTAAATTGAATTAAAATTCATTCTCCACCAATTTCCAGCATCCAAAGTGCATGCTCACTCTGAGATCCCGTTATCATTTTAATCAGTCCTCTTGAATCCATACCTGAACTGTGTCCGTGTACTTTGTCTACACAATACAATACAAACTAAAGGAAGGAAATAGGAAGAGAAATAGCAGCTCACATCACATGAAAAGTGTGTGATGGCTAAGAGAGCATCTTTACACCAGCACTCTATTGTTAACCAGTAACATGGCCAAGAGTGCTCATCCTGCCTGAGAGAGCACTAATGAATAAATAATGGAGAGGGGAATCAAATCTGCAGCTGAAAATTCTGCTCGACTGACTTCTGACACATTAGAGACAACTGTCAATGTGAATGAGGCAAAGTGTAGAACAGGCCTTGGTACATCCAGACTGACCGCATCATAAAATAAAACAGCCAAGAGGTTACTAAACAGACCCCAAAAAAGAATCAAGAATTAAACAAGAACATCCTGAAGATAACAGTTCAAGCAAGACCTTGAAGACCTTACAGTAAGAAGATCCTGTATCACGGAATGAGTATTCTCCTTCAAAGCATAAATAAATAAGTTAGATGTCATTTGTAAAGCTTTAGAACAATCAATCCACTTCCTTGTTCACATGGTCCTTAGACAGTCAGTAATAAGCTCCAAAGCTAACTTTTAACTCCTAGCACCAGACCAGTGCATTTACCTATTCAAAATCATTATAGATCAGTCGGTCATCTGTTGTGGTACTGAATGTGTCAATTTTTGCTATTTTGGTTTCAGTTTAAAATGTGGAAAGATGTCTTCTACTGTAAAATGATCATCCTAGAGTTTTGAGTTTTGTCACCATGATAATGATGTACTAGTATAAAAGACTATATCTTGCACAAAAAAAGCAATTAGTGTAGCACATTTAAAAAAAAAATACAAAATTGACTCCTTTTTAAGAATAAAACTCTTGCATTTCAAACATACCAAAGCAAAAGTCACAATGCAACAATGAGGCTGATGGGATCTGTTCAAGTAAAAACGAAAAGGTGGCGAAACACTCATCTCAGGGGTGAATGCCTGTATATGGGTATTGAGGACAGAGTGACCCAGCCAGAGCATTCTAACATAAGCGCGGCTCCAGGAGGAGCCTGGTGTGATAAAAGCAGATTTAAGGAGGCTCCAACTCACTGAGCTCAAGAGCCGTTCATACCCCTTAGAAGTCCCTTCGTGGGGGTGGGGTTGGGGCAGGGG
>JBBKCR010000001.1:20171654-20187252 GCA_037577295.1 Ladigesia roloffi
CAATCTAACAAGTTACATTTAGTTCATACACACCACACACACACACACACACACACACACACACACACTACTTATCTCTCCACATTGCCCTGTTAAATACATTTAAATAACTGAGTTAACCTTCATAGTGTCAAAATTTATCATATAGTGATATAATCTGCATTATATCAGTGTCGATAAGGCAGGTAAGTCAGTAGGCTTAATCCATTTGCATGAGTTGAGTGAGCTTCCCATTTCCATTTAAAATTCCCATTCTTTTTTTGAAAAAATCACATTATATCTTAATATACTGGCAAACTGTGACTGTTCCAAGTCAACTGCTTCTCTGAGGACTCATCCTGGTTGAAAAACATTTCTGCTTCAAAAGCTTTGTCATGCCGATCAGTTGACCCTTCTTATAAACATAAACCATGAAAGTTTTTAAACACATAGTTTTTTATCTAAATGACAAAATTGCACAATAAAATTCTCAAGAAATCATGAAGCAATTCTTAATTAGAGTGAAAATGTATTACATCTGGCTTAACCATAAATCTCTACTTATTTCATTATTCATATGTTGTTTGACTCCTGTGTGATATTTGTGTGGACTAATTACGAGAAAGTCAAGTTAACAAACAAAAAGTTGGGACATCTGTAACCTCTGTAACAGAGAGAAAGAGGCAAGCCCGAAGAATGAGCTTCACCTCCAAACACAGCACTTTCAACAACATTCAACCGTGACTTAGAAATGTACTACAATTTGAAATGTCAGGTGTCTGTTGCAGCCAGCTATGAAAAAAATGTTTAACCACTATTATTTAGCTTAAATGGTATTGTGTAAATGTTGTTCTCAGTACGTTAAGTGAATCACATAATAGAGGGCTTGTATGCCACACACAGCCCCCCCACCCCTGTGCCCAAAGCTGGAATAACTCATTTAGTATCACCAGTCCTGCTCATCAAACTTCACCCCCTCTGTAAACTTCCTCACTTTAATCAAATTCAGATCAGCCCGTATTACACATTTTTCAAATACTCAGAGATAAGAAAAGTTACTTGTGCCCTCACTGAGCTCTTTGTGTGTATGTGTGTGTGTGTGTGTCTGTCTGTCTCCATGTGCGTGACATTTAACACGAGCAGATGAAGTAAACATGCGTCTCCTTCTATTCAAGCTGGGTGGACAGTTTAGCAGACTGGCTGGCGTGGTAGGTTAAGTGGATGTTTGGGTAGGCGAGGGGTCATCCCTGCAAAAGGCCGTAACTCACAGAGCCACACAGTCTCTGCAGCACACAGACTCTCATGAGCAACTGAAGGGTCTGTGCAAAAGTTATGGCAGGATTAATGTGTATTTTATTATATATTTTTAGAATATTTTATGTATCGTCACTGTCTGGTGAAAAACTCGTTACTTCACTTTTGGTCTTTGTTGTTTATTTTTGTTTATTATTCAAAAAATCAGTACTATTGTCAGTCTCCATACAACTTAGACATGATTAACCAATGAAAAAAGTGTTGAAAATTGTTTATTTACAATATACACCATTTTTTGAGTTTCCTGAAAAATAGCCAAATGAGGTTTTGGCTGTACAGCAACGATATATATATATATATATATACATATCCAGACTAAAATGATCACTGCAATTAATTTTTTTCAGAGCACTGCAATTTAATGAGGAAAAGTATAAAACCACTGCTGTAATCCATACTCTCCTCTCACCATAAGACCAGATGGATGGTACAACACTACTAGAAGTTCCTCAAAGGTAATTATTGCCATTTTGTTTAAGTGAACCAGAGATATGTTTTCTTTTAATTAATTGAGTTCTGTAAACACGGCAACATTTCTCTTATTGTGATGTTTTGTCATTTCCTACATTTTTCCTATACTGTTCAGTTAAATACCTGCAGCTATAAAAGATAAAACCTGAAAGAACAGAACATTTTTGCAGCGGATTCTTCTTTTTACTGGAGCTGTAGCAAGAAATAAATACTGTTCCTCCTATAAAAACAGCCCCTTAGTGTGAAAGAGCTAAACACTTATAGGAAATAAGTGGATATATGTAAATGCACTGTTTATGTGACCTCATAAATAGAAGAACATATATCAGAACATATAGGGCCTATAGAAAGTGGGGAGGGAAAGTTGAACATTGTTGGAACATTACTTGATCCCACTCATGTGTTTTTCATAATATTGGCCTTTTAACACTAAACAGTCACTGAAACCCGTTATGAAAGTGGCGGAATGACAGTAATCATGGGCTGCTCTGAGGCTGGAGCCTAATTTTAGTCATAAAGAAAAGTCAGGGGGTGAGCGGCATAAGGTTGCAAAAAGCACAGGCTGTAATTTGTGAGCCTCTGGTGGCTTTTGGTGAATGTGGTGCAGACCTTCATTAAAGACGTGTTGGCAGTGATGATAAAGCTGTGCTTGTTTCGGAGTGATGATCTGTGCCGAGGACACGGCGAGAGGAGAGAAGAGGAAACCACATGCAAGGCATTAAAAGTCCCCTCCATCAATAATTAGAGACAGAGAGAAGAGCTGATTTATTTCTTCATGCACAGCTGCTGCCCTCCCCCTCCCCCTCACCACACATAAAAACACCACCGTAAACACAGCACAATAAAGGACGAGCGGTCTCGGCCGGGCATGGCAAGACGCACTAAAGCATCGAACTGTACGTGTTCGATAAGACGGGTCATTAAAATGCGCGTTAAGAGCAGCCTCTGCAGCAGAAGGTCTCGGACAAGAGTTAGAGGAAGAAAGATAAGTTTTGAGTGTTTTCCTGGCAGGCCTCGAGAGACTCCCAACTGCACTTCAGAGAAAACATTTTGACTAAGAGATTGCTGCTATCTCTATTTGTATAATTTCTCCCGCGTTCCGTTTACATTCTTCCAGGCATTCGGAGCACTTTATTTTCGGAAATGGAGACGCTCTCTTTAGATTAGAGCGCAATAAATCCTGCTGGCTTGTTGCTGGGCACAAATAAACTGAAGTAAGTGTTGATTTAAAAATAAAAAAATTTTGGAAGTGGGGAGAGGCGCTCTTTCCTGAGGTTTCCGGAGAGCCGGTAAACATCACACTGTCCGTCACTGCTGGAGTCAGGACGAGTCACGGTCAAGCCGAGGGGAGAGGGGGAACACAGGGCCCTGTGTTTGTTTGTGTGTGTGTGCGTGCAAGTGTGTGTGTAAGACTACATGGGTGGAGACAGGGAGTTGGTGGGGTCAGTGTCCTTCTCCACATGCAGGCCTGTCTCGCTGCCAAGTGCCCAGCTGCCGATAGGTGTCTGTTTACAGGGTGTCCCAGAGCACACACACATACATTCACACACACCCACACACACATACATGCACACACACATGCTTCAACCCCAAGCTGTGCCACATGACTCTGGTTTTGTATTAATCAAGAGGATTGTACACAAATAAAAGGTGTTTATAGTGATTAAGCTGCACAGGAGACTAAAACTTTAAAGCTACAATACTTTTTAATTCCGTCTGGCTGAAAAAAACTTCTGGAGTTCGATTGAAGTCACTAGGCTGTGGTCTAGAAGGCATGTTCAATATAATATTAGCTGATAGAAAAATTGCTAAGTACACTAAATATCCCAAACATGTCTTTTTCCCCCTGGCGTAATACGTAATAAATTGCTGGCCTTTGAACTAACACATTTGTTAAAAGGGCCATATTGAGTTTCTTATAATTAAAAAGCTCTTATCCTACTTTTTTTCCTTTTCCTTGTGGTCTTTTTCCTGGTGTTATGTAGCAAAAACAGTCACAATTCATTTTTCCATTATTATTATCCAATCTCCCGTTGTGACTTCGAATCATAAAAATAATTTTAGTTACTGTGCCTTTAAGGTTGATGTATGTACGTGAGCTGTGTTCTGATTGGCTCTCCCTGTGTAAAATTCTTAAGCACCTCAGAAATTATTTAAAGCCATTATTCTCAGTCTACGATAATTAAAGTTCCTTTCTGCAGCAAAGTTAACACTCATATAAACAAACAGTAATGCAGTATAAAGTATCAAGATTAATTATTTTTGTATAAAAGTAGATATATTGTGAGCTGGTTCCAGATTCCTACTCGGTTCTTCCAGCCGTTGTTTGTATTGTGAAACTCCATCAGAAGCTTCTGATTTAATGAAGGACATAATAATGTGAAAAAACACTTATCTAAACAGTTAATAAATATTTAGTACTAATCAGTAATATTAGTATAATGCTCATATTGTATATTCAGAATTTGATATTTAAGGATTAATCATTTTTTGAACTGATTTTTACTATGGGAAAGCAGAAAGAATACCCATGTGATCTTTAAAAAAAATTCAGAATCACAACACAAATAAACCATCAAGAAAATGAGGGGTAAATATGAGAGAGAGAGAGAGAGAGAGAGAGAGAGAGAGAGAGAGACAAAGAGAGAGAGAAATGCACCATTGGCCACACATTTCCACAGTTTAACACTGTGAGATTGTTTCACTGCATGTGAGATGTGCTGATTGATTTTCTCTCGCTCTCCCTGACCTTCCTCTTGCCTCGGGCATTTGCTCCATCTTCCACTAGGTTCATCTTAATTACAGCTAAATTAGGTCCTACAAATGGCAGCGGCGCGCAGACGGAGGCTGTCTGAGCTGTGTGAGTGTGTATGTTTGGTTGGGGGGGGTCAGTGTTTTCAATTTCCTGCAGTAATGGGCCTGTAATGCCTGGCCCTGTCGGCCGCCGCTCTGACCCTAGCAGGCCCTGGGGTCGTGACCCCTGCTCTCTGGTAGTGTGCTACAGGCCCACGGGGGCAGTGGCTGCCAGTATGGACGAGTGCAGGGTTACCCCAGCCAGGAGGGAACCGCCAACAACACCCAAGCATATGGAGGGTGACAAACATCACAAGACAAACATACTCCATCAGTACGACCATCCTGTCAAACCCAACACACGTGGATGACACTGGGGGTGGGGGGTTAGTGGGCGGAGCTTCCTCACAGTTCCCTCACAAAAAGAGCATTCAGTTCAGCAGGTCACACTAAATCAGATGTTTCAGAGCTGTGAAAAAACATATCACTGTACCAGAGCTGGCTGTGTATCTCCATCACACACAAAGATGAACTATATCGTTTTAGTTAACACACATTCACTAGAAGATATGGTTGCCTAGAATCGGTGCAATGGTCTTATTAATTTCTCCCATTAACAGTCGGGCATAACTGTGAGAGTAATGTTAAACAGATATGCTTCCTGCATAACTGGAATCATTCTGTGCCTCGAGTGTGTTCTAATTCACATAAAGAGAAATTAAAACATCAGGAGAACTTGAGCGTGACTCTATAATTTGACCGCACTGCATATGGAGCACGAGATACAACTGTCCGCTGCTGTACAACAGGCTTGTAAAACCGGATATTATGAACGGAGCAACCTTTTGCTTCTAAACCCAATGATTCATAGGCTGTTATTTCTGTGGATTTCATGAAAATATTTTATTCTTCTACAAACCAGAATGGGACAGAGAGCAACGAACCGTTGTTCCAGTGCCAAGAGTAAGTAATGGAGCCACAGTGCCGATTATGTTCTTCGAATACATGGAGCTTAATACATCAACAGCCGGTCTGCTTACAGTAAATTTTAGCAGCCCTTCAGAATGAATATCCCATGTCTACCAAAAAGGAAAAAAAAAGCTGCCAGGTTGTACAGCCCTAGTGTAAACCCACCATTCCCACCCCACCTCCTGTATGAAGTGACTGGCTCTTGGCACAGGTTCACACAAGACATGCGTTATGTTCTGCGCTGTGAATCCATTCCCAGGGCTTTCATGTGTACCGTGCTCTTATTAAGGGCAAATCCAGGTCCCTCTTCTCAGGTCCTGGAGCTCCTTGAAAATGCAACTACACATTTTAAAAGGGCCAAATTGAGCCCGCAGTAACATAATACCCACACCAGAACCCCAATACTACTGAGAGGAGTGTCAGATCAGCACAAAAGTGAGGAGGGTCATCAATTCTTATTTAGAACTCGTTCCACACAGCTATTTCATCCGACGCCTATTATTACTGTAAATTGAACCAGGGTTGACAATTTAGTTGCAGTAGGAGCCCAGTCTGTCTAAATTTCCCAGTAGCTCAATTTAAACGAATGGAACATTAATGAGCAAAAAGAAAACAGGCCCGCCGCAATTCTCCCAGAGAAAGGCTTGTTGTAACAGGCCAGAGACGGGGGGAGAAAAAAAAATCTTGCAAAAATACCAATATTTCACAACGAGCGAAAGAAGATTTCTAAAAACAAACAACAGGGCACACACAAATATCAATTAACACAATTCTTCCGTCTCGGAAGCTTCCTGCTTTATTTGATTAAGCAGGGCGAAAAAACAGAGCAGTCATGCTCATTGCTTTTCTTCCTCTTCCCTTCCCCTGCAATCTTCTCTACACCTAATGGGAATCGGAAGTTTAAGTGGAGCAGCCTGGCTAGCCCTGGACTAACCTCTCCATCTGGAAGGGAACTTGCCAGCCTTGAGGCTACTCCCAACCCTTCCCAGCTGTTGGGTTTGGGGCTTTTGTTTTTGTGGACTTGAGAAAGCATATTTTTATAAATGATTGCCATATCCTCCACCAGCTGCTGACCCTACTCCTGTCCCTGAACAGGGCATGGATCTCATTTCAGCCGTCCGCACTCAGGGCCTGACCCTTATGCTGCTAGCACGCTACGCTAGAAACACCAAGCCAAAGGAGCCCTCGCTGGTGTCTGTAAACACTGGTACTGGTTCTTGTACTCTGGCAATAATTTCGCTAAATGGTCAAGAATCCTCCTGGTCAACTACCATCTAATGATTTGGCAGACAAAATATCACGTCACATCAAAGGGTGTTTGTCTACTTACAACAGCTGAAACATTGTTTTAAATTGCATGTGAGAATTCTGCAATGAAACACTGCCAAGCTAGAATTACAAGGAGGGACTGAATGCACTGAAACAGTTCAACATAGACTGTAGCTGGCATGAACAGGATATTTGATTAAACGTTTCAGAGTGGCCAGTGCATCCACTGGAGATCGTATAAGTATGAGTCAGAGGCTGTGGGGCTCATCTCATGTCTCTGTATGGTTTTAATCAACTGGGAGGAGTCAGCTCCTCCTTTCAACACGGAGTCTACTGCCCAGGATGAGTTAACTGGGCTTTGCATGGTGACCCAAATAATACTACTCCCTAATCTCACAACAAGTCTGCCCTACACTGCAGTGCAAAACAGAGACGAGCCGATGGAGCACTACTCATCACTCTTGAGCCAGGCTGTCCTGTTATGTTTTCTTTTGTTTCTTCAGTTGGAGGAGCTTGCAGGGGGTCCAGGGGGGTTGAGCCAAGAAGGCGAGGCAGGGAGCGTGAGTGGCATTTGGGCCTGTGAAAATTGTAAAGCCCTCGCGCTACCTGCGCTCCAGAAATAACTGGCACTCGCTCCTCTGTCACTCTCTGCCATGTTCCAGGGCACCATCAACCTGAGAAACAAAGCCCACCACTAATTAAAAATGAATCGTCTGTTAATGCGCCACCTGGTGCCAATAGTCTGCATGTTCGTGCTGCTGCAGTATTGATGAGACTGGTGCCACTACATAATTCATCAGGCCAGGCTAACTCAGGTAGGCCACCCAGCGCATAGCCAAGTTGCATGGCATAGCTATGGAAACCCACACATACACACACCCACACACACAAAAACACCCTTGCTCCAAAGCCTCAACGCCTGCCCTCTGCTCCCATGCTGCACTTTCACTGCTCTGCGGCTGTGTGTGCAGTATACTGCTGGGTAATTGCACAGTAATACTTCATTATGGCAGCACTGTAATTTCGGTACTGGACACTTCAAAGAGCGGCTGAAACCTCTTCACAGACAGCACAAATTATTGCGAGTCCGCGTAACCCTCTCTTTGTTTTGACTAGTATTTTTTTTGGCTCTGCCCTGTAGTCCAAAATACACACGGAGAGCAATCAGTGCATATTTTCTGTGGTATAATTGTTGCAGCTGATTACAAAGTACAGTATTGTGTACGAGCGGGCTAGAAAATTGGTGTATGCCATCATGTAAGGCCAAAAGGTATAAAATCCAATATCAAAAAGCTTATCTAAACAAATGGGAGCATTGGCGGTGTGGGCCACAAGCCGGTCAAGGGCGAATCAACAGGACACCTCCGAGAAGGGTGCGCTGGACCAGCCAGACGTGTAACTGGGTCCACAACTCCTAGAAAAGTTCCACTCTCTCAGCACTCAACAATCACATGCTGCTCATTTCTGTTTTCCTGACTCACATCCAAATCAGAGAGCAAAGTTCACACCCAGTGTTGTTCACCCAGCTAATAGATTCACTGTAACCAAGAAAAATAATCTACATGCGATCACTACATTTATGAACAAACGTAGACACACATATGACTATATACACACATTACTGCAGAAAAAGGGTGAAAAAAAGCACTTTTGGCATCAATAGATGGCTATTTACAGAACCATAAGAGAGTAAAGAACAAGGCTAAATATGTAAAGACGATTCCTTAAAAGATTCAAAATGTTTTGGGGTTCTAGGAAAAAAATTTATTTGCGCACAACCTTTATCACAATTACAAACAAGGCTCTCAGAAAAAAAAAACTTTCGGCACCATTATTGTAAAGAGCCAAAACCCTGCTAATGACTGTTTAAATGTAGTAGGTATTATTAACAACTGACTAAAATAAATGCCCAAATTCCTAAAAGAACTGACGTGAGCTAAATGTGCCCACTGAATTGTGCAGTAAGACTGAAAAAATCAATGAGAACAAACTTTTAGGAGGATTTTCTAAAATTCTTTATTAGACTCTTCATAACACTTCATAATCAACATGAACAATAACAGCAACCATACAGACCATGAACTATCATAAAGCACAGAGCCAAACAAATAATCTAATCTCATCATTAGACTAAACATATTTACAGTGCAAATCAAATACTGACTCAGAGGAAGGGAAACACTGAGTGCTGTGGAACTGAAATGGCACACACTGGGGATTCTAGTCAAGGTAATTAATAGGTATGCAAAACTGGTGAAATCATATCTGTACCTGATCTTTTGTGCTTTGCCAAACACTCAACAATAAACAATTATTTTTGTGCTTGAGTTTCCATTGCCTCAGTCACAAACACATTCCACCATAGGCAATGATGTGAGATTTAAACTCATTTGGCTTCACCTAGCTTTACAGAACAATTAAACTCAATCTAATGAAAAGTACAGGTGACATTTGCTACACTGCATAATCAAAACTGAACACATTAGACATGACGACAAATTTGCCACCATGCTAATATGAATTTACACAAGAGTGTAATGGTGTAAAGTCTCACATTTTTGACACTGTTCTGTAAAGCTTGTCCAACAAGTTTTACAAAAGCATGCAATTTGGGCAAAGCATTAAAACGTCAATTTTGAGGTCTGCTGTCTGTACAAACACAGCTGGACTGCGTTCGCACTGTCCATGTGCTCGGGTTCTCCACTGTGGCGCAATTGGACAACAGAGGTTAGTGCTCTGACAGCTATAACACAGAGTAAGTGTCGGTGACAGAGCACTGCTTCTAATCACTCTGCGGTCCATCCTGGCACCAAAGTCTCTAACCTGGCAGGTCAGAAGCGCGGATGTCCTCCACTGTGCTCTAGAACGGCCCTCCACTCCTTTCCTCTCCTCTCTCCTCCCTCCTCTCTCACACACAACGATGGCAAATCAATAAAGGAAATGAAGGGAGAGCAGTAGGATGGAAGGGAGAATGATGGAATGGATATGCATGCTTGAAATAGGAGAGCAATAAAACGTGAAATAATCTAAAACAAAAAGGCAGTAGGAAGGGGCTCCTTTAGGATATACCTGCAGAAAAACGACAACACAAAAAGAAAGAAAAAAGAAAAAACAGGTGTGTGTTTAATGGCCATCTTTTTCCAAGCATGCACATCATTCCATCATTCCACCATGGCACAGTGTGGGAGATGCAGGTGCAGAGAAACTGCAGTATAACAGAAGCAGACATCATGTTAATGGTGTTGCTCTTAGTTCTTTAAGCCTGTAAAACTAAACTATAACTTCATTTTCAGTGTCCTGCTGAAATATGGTAGGATAGCATCTTCCCACACACATATAAAAATTCAACAGGCAAACCGTGCAGTGTCCTGTCCTTTCAAAACAGACTTCCAAACAAGGGCAAGAGAGCAAATTTGACAGTGTGAAAGTCATAGTTGAGTGAGGTAAACTGCCATCGTGTGGAGACTTATGTAACATAAGGAGAAAACGTGTTGGGGGAGTGAGGGCAAACAAGCAAGCGTTGGATTCAAAAGTCCAACATGTTTGTGCCTGTGTTTGCACTTACAAAGCTGCTGCACCGGTCACTGCAAAGCAGCGTATTGGGGTCCTGAGTGTTCTGTATGCAAACTGACTTTCGGGCAGAGCCATTTTGCCCAACTTAACATAATACAAGTAAATCAGGCAGCCATGAGTAACAGAACAACCCATTTCTAAGGCTTTTGCCCTTTGTCCCATCTTTCTACAGAACTGTTATGCATGTGCCATGTCTCCAAAACTTAAACTTGGTCTCATGTAGCAGTTTTATGCACAAGAATATAGCATGAATGTGATCGCTACTGGTGTTAAAGCCAGTCATAATCACACGTTTTCATCTGATGCTAACTAATACAAAAGCAACATTTCACGTGTATATATTTTTTGTGAAAAACATTGGGGACGGAGTTGAATTTTAGTAGAAAATCACTATGGAAGTGTTTCCAGTGCACGTTGGTGCTTTTTAAATACAATTTTGTTCCTTGTATTTTTCATACCGAGGCCAAGCACTATATTTGATCTGATTAATGTGTGTGGTTGTAGCTTGTAGAGTGGGCACTTAGTAACGTGTGGTCACATATTCAGCAAAAAATTTTATTAAACTAGAATGCATTTTCATGTGTGTGCACCTGAGCTCACATAAACATTTCTGGTGTGCACTTCCAAAAACCAGTGGGTCGGGTGAGACGCATGTGAGTGTAAAGAGAATGAGCTCAGAGTATCAGTGGAAAAAAGTTCAGTGACACAAACTGCTAACTTACGCTGTCAGTCACACTAGCGCTCTTTAGTGTCCTTCGGGC
Source organism: Ladigesia roloffi (assembly GCA_037577295.1). Taxonomy (NCBI): domain Eukaryota; kingdom Metazoa; phylum Chordata; class Actinopteri; order Characiformes; family Alestidae; genus Ladigesia; species Ladigesia roloffi. The sequence goes on from JBBKCR010000001.1 coordinate 20,182,784, forward strand.
TCAATATAAACACTTTTTTCATGCAGAAAAGTTAAGACAAGACCTCTAATCAGCTAACTGAGGTGGCAAGCAGCATTAAAACAAGCCTTAACAAGCTGGAATTCATAAACCACAATAAATAGTAACACATTGTTCTTTTCATAACTGATCTGGGCTTTACTGCAATAAAGAGTATTTGTGAAACATGTCTTTAGCATTTATGATGATACTCTCTTCCTATTGGTGAATCACCCCTTTGTACTGAGCCCATGATCATCTGATTAAAAATTTGCACAAATGCTCATTTGGGGGAGTAAGGCCTGGGAACTGTGCAAATGTTTCTATTGGCTGCAAAATTCTCCATCTGTAACATTCAAAATAAACCTTACAGAGAACACGAGAACACAAATGAAAACAGAAATTAGACTGAAAAGTAAGTCTGCGTACTCATTAATAGAAAACAAAATAAAAAAATAATGAACAGTCTGAGAACTTCATGCCCTGCTTGCACTGTAGAATCTAGAACTTTATGCCAGTAAAATGCCTAAGAAAGAAATGCATAATGTTCAGACACCAGAAGCTTCACTATCATCACACCTTACATTTGTTTCTCTTACCACACAGAGAAATTAATTGTGTAGGCTACGTTGTGGTGCCTGAGGTGGCACCCTATCACTGTGAGAGAAGACAGAAGAGGGTAACAGGCAAGGCGTCTGTGGTGGTGGGTGGGCAGCCATGTGGACTGACCACTAAAGTGTTTCTCACAAGAGAAAAGCCTCGGCCCTGGGCTCATAGTACAGGGTATAAATATCTCAGGCAGGGTTCAGCTGCAGTAGCATGGGGCAGGATGAGGAGGAGGACGCTGGAGCAATAGCAGGAAACACTCAGTTCAGCATACACCCAGAATGTGTGAAGTCTTCAACAGCCCAGCAGAGAACAAACACTTAAACCGCTCCTACAGTGTTGGACTGTTCACACAAACACTAATATCTCATGTTACATTAGCATCAGTCTTAGAATTAATATTTATTTGAAATCAACAACTGTGCATCAACTTTGAGTTACTATTATCTAAACCGAAATGAGACAAACGTTAAAAGTGCACTCAAGGCAATTTCTAAAAAAATTTCAGTTTTTTTTACATTTTGCATTTGGCTCCTACACTTATTCTCATTTTCAGACTAATACATCTCTTAAGACTCAAGATAAATTTTTTGCCACCTACAGTTATTCAAATTAAGCACGTAGAAAACAATGTGCAATAAAGTTTACAAATGAATTAAATTACAGAGAAAGTTAGAAGGATTAACTAAGGCAATACAAATGATCAAAATATATTCCAAATAAACATTAACTTTATAAACAAGATCTGAACACTGTGTAAATGTAATAATGATAAAAAGTTCCATTTATATAGCGTCTTTCACAAACCCAAGGTCGCTTTACATAGTAAACAAAAAAATTAAATATTGGAAAGGAAATATTCGCTAAAATAAAAGATCTTGAGATGCCGTTTAAATGATGAGATGGAGCAGCGGTCATGGAGGCATTGTGAAAGTGAGTTCCAAATTTTAGGACCCATGGCACTAAACGACCTACCACATCAGGAGCTGAGTAAGGTAGGGAGGAGCAAGGCTGTGGAGAGCTTTAAAGATGAGCAGGAAAACTTTAAACTAGATCCGAGCCTGAATTGGTAGCCAAAGTAGCTGAGAGAGGATATGGGTGAGGTGGGCAGAGCGTGTAGTGTGTGTAAGAATGTACTGTCATTTTTGTAAGGATTTGCCTGGGAGGCTGATGAAAAAGAAGTTGCAAAAGTCAATGCGAGACATAATGATGGCGTGGACTAGACTAAGGGCATCACTGCTAGACAAGAATGGGCATTATTGTTTTTAAGATGGACTTGATGTGAGACTCAAAATTAAGGGAAGAGTAAAAGAGAACATCAAGATTTCCGACAACTGGAGCAGGTTTTAACAGCACACCATCAATACTGACTGAAACACAAGATAATGAGAATTTGGAGACAACTAGTAATACCTCAGTTTTGCCAGTATTTAACTGCAGAAAGTTGTCCTGTATCCAGAGCTTTAGGTAAGCGATGCAAGCTGTAAGAGAGTTGGGTGGACAGACTGAGGGGGGATGTATACTGAAGTATAACTGAATATCGTGAGCTTAACAGTGAAACTTGAGACCATGGCTATGTATAATCTGGCCAAGGGGGATGATGTGGAAAAGGAAGAGAAGGGGTCCAAGGACTGATCCCTGAGGGACCTGATACATTTTTCTCTATTTGTAAGATAAGACCTAAACCACTGAAGGGCAATGCCTGTGATACCAGTAGATGAAAGACGGGAGATACTGTAAGTATTTTGTGATTTACAGTGTCAAATGCAGCACTTAAATCGAGGAGGAGAAGAAAATTTAGTAACCCACGGTCTGCAGCCTCACTGAAAAGGCTCCAAGAGGGAGTTGCTGCTTAGAGAGGCCTGAAGTTGCTACTAGTCTTTCCATAACTTTACCAAGAAAAGGGAGATTTGAGATGGGCCTGTAACCGGACAGAGATGTGGGATCTTTGTTATTTTTTTTAGAATAGGGTTGACTACAGCAATTTTATGGGCAGTAGGGACAGAGTCCAAGGAAAGACAAAAAATAATTATGAATTCAATAGGATCACTAATTACTAATGTACACGCTTTAAGTAAAGAGGTAGGGACAGGGTCAAGTTGACAGGAGCAGGGGTTAGTATGAACAATAAGTTCAGTAACAGCTCAGTGTTGAAGTTACAGCAGGAGATGCATGAGAGTCTGGTAAATCTGGTTCATTGTATTATCAAAAAAAAAAAAAAAAAAGCTTGACACTCAGGTGTGTTAGATTGTAAAGGAGGTTGGAGGAGTTTATTAACAGTCCTTCAGAGGCTCCTCAGCTTAGATTTAGCACCATTTATGATGGAGGAATAGTAGCTGGAACGAGCATCATTTAAAGGCCGGTTTCTCTTTTTTATTGGGCCGCGAATCTAAAATGGAGACAGGCCATTGTTCCGCAATTGGTTATTTAAAAGATAGTTGGGCCTTAATGTTGAAAAGGTTCAGAACCATTTATTTAAAGCATCCCTGTACTTATGTACATGTTCAACATATAACTGCAAATTGATCTCAAGGCTACTTTTCTTATAAAGACGTTCAGTACATTGGTTAGTGGCCTTCATGGCTCTGAGCTCAAAAGTAAACCATGGACAAGAGTGAGAAACACAGATAGACCGACATTTCATGGGGGCTAGGTCATCTAAGCAAACCACTGAGGGTGTCATCATAAAAGGTGGTTTCCTTTTACTGTCAGGGGAAGATAGATTAAACATGGGGCCACTAGGCCATCCAAGGGGCAGCTGGATGGTTTGAGCGTTGGCTCTGCAAACAGAGGATTGGGGTTCCAATCCCAGCTGCTAGCGTCACCACTGAGGTACCCTTGAGCAAAGTACTGTCCCCTCACACTGCTCCCCAGGCGCCTCATTGGCGGCAGCAGCCCTGCTTCACTTAATAAATGGGTTAAATGCAGAGAAAACATTTCATTGTGTGTTGTACTTGTATGACTATGCATGTGACAAATAAAATCAGTTTTTGTAATTGTATTTATGTGTAAGTCTGCCTGGGATTAGAACTGCAGATAAGCAGCAAACTGGTCCAGACAGACAGATTTCAAATTACGAAAAGACAGATATTTTCTTACAAGAATAAGGAGAAGGAGTAGAGACAGAAAAGCTAAATTCAATGAGCTTGTGGTCAGAAATACCTGATTCTGAACCATAGACAAAGACATCATTCAATCCAGCAGTACAGATTAAATCAAGAATGTGACCATGAGTATGAGTGGGAAAATCAACATGCTGTGTTAGGTTAAAGCAGTCCAGTACGGAAATAAATTCACATGTGAAGGAGCATTTGGTGTAAAATTGGATGTTAAAATCACCAAGTACAATCATGGAAGAGCAGAGGGAGGAAGTTAAAGTTATAAGTCGCTTTGGGAAGGCAATAAACTAACAGCAGCAACAATGGTGGGGAAGAAGAAACAACATTTAAAGCAATATATTCAAATAAGTATAATCAAATATTGAGAGTTTTTTGAATATTAAATCAGATCTGTAAATCACAGCCAACCCACCACATGTTCCTACTTGTCTGGCTTTGGAAAAGTAAATGAATCAACAGGTTTAAATGGAAGTTGCTATAATCACCAGGTTGTTGCCATAATTTCGTAAGGCAGAACAGGTCTATTTTCTTTTGTAATATGAGGTCATTGATCTGCGAGGCTTCATGAGCATTATGAGTTATAGAAAGGGGGGTTAAAAATAGATCAGAATATATATGTATTGTAAAGTGGATGCCATTTATAAGTAAATTCTGTCTAATTTCACAATCTTGACACACACGCAGCTCGTGACGCGTCAAGGTCAAGGGGAATCCCGCGTCACGGTATATAAACAGGAAGTGGGAGCT
>JBBKCR010000001.1:20237815-20248771 GCA_037577295.1 Ladigesia roloffi
ATAATAATAATAATAATAATAATAATAATAATAATAATAATAATAATAATAATAATAATAATAATAATAATAATCTCAAGCTGTAGGTCATACACAAAACCAAAAACAGGGCGTGAAAATGTTCTGGGATTTCAGTAATATTTTAGAAAAGAAAACTGAGGAATCTGTAATTGGGCAAAAATCTGCTCTTCCTTTAACGGGAGGTGATTAGTTTTCTAAACTCAAAGCAGGGTTGATTATTTCTGTTGTTCTTTGTTTCCTTTTTTCTTCCTTAAACGAAAGGTAGGAGTAAAAATCAAACACTACTCAGCAACTATCAAAAGAAGTTGAGGTGTCCTTGAGCCATTCCCAGTCAGTGTGTCCACAGTATGGTAAGTGGTGTAACAGCAGGTCCCTCACAGCCTACTGATTTAGCATTAGGGGACCAGCGTCAAAGCACACTGGAGGATGTGTGCCTGTAATCTGTGGGACACACCGAGCCGCGTGGCCTTTTGAAGGCATAAAGACAAAGCGATGAGCGCTGATAAGAGAAGGCGCCAGGCTGCTTGAAGCCCTGAGCGCTGAGCAATCACACACAGACTGATAAGCATCGGCCCATAAAAGCCTGCTGTGACTCCTGCAGCTCCCCTCCAGACGACAGAGAGAGACAGAGAGAGAGAGAAAGATGGAGGGAGAGACAGAGAGAGAGAGAGAGTGAGACTGAGAGAGACAGAGATAGGGAAGGAGGGGAGGTTAAAACTGGGTAATAAAGCTGGATGCTCTGTTTTGGAGGTTGAGGGGTGGGCACACTGCAAGGTGACACTGTGACAGTTTTCCTTATTGGAGGCGATTGGTGGTTCAAGGGAGAAAGAAACAGAAAGCTGGTGCACAAAACTACAGACCAGTGTCAGCTTCAGGATAAACAACACTGACAACAAGATGAAGCTAATGAGTGTGTGCACTTCCAAGCGTAGAAGAAATAAAAATCACAATAGTAGGCTTGACCTTTTTGACAATAATATCACATTGTGAGAGTTTCAAGTGCAGGTGGTGGGATGCGCCTGGACAGACTTTGAAGCTTATATCTCAAATGTAACACTAGGACAGCAAAATTCGCTCATGCCTGACTTACTGTTGCGCCTAAAAAAGACATGGAAGGAACCAAAACTGACAGTACGAGGTCCATATTCGCACTGCAGCAGAGCCGTCAACTGTAATATGTAGTGCATGACAGACTAATCTCTAGTTGATTGGATTAACCTAACCTGACAAATGTGATGAAAACAAAAATATGTATAGGCTATCAAAATCCCATTGACGAATCAGTCTAATCCGAAGCCAAGCTGAAGAACATAATGCCTGCCTTTAATATCCCTTCTCACACCCGACTTCAGGGAATGCGAATTTCGTTCTGCTTATGACAAGAAAAGAAAAAGAAAAAAAAACGTAATTACAGGGTTTGTTCCAGCGCTCCATCACCAGCTGGAGAGGAACAGGGGAACACCAGTGTGTCTTACCTGAGCTGGTGTCAATGACGGTAGCCTGGCCTCTGCGCTCGGCGACCAGACGCGAGGACCCGGGCATGCTTACAGGCTCAGAGCGAACCGGCTGGATCCTAACACACAGGAGAGACCAGCACACACATTCCTCTCACACTGCTGCAGTATGGTTCTGGTTGGAGTCAAGACTGCGTCTATTATTTATAGTATTCAGCAAACTTTTATTTTTTTATATATTGTGTGAATTCTATGTGTGTGTTCGGGTGAATGTATCATCACTAGTCCTGAGCAAAAATTACTTTTCTTAATCCAGATGAATCGCATGGTTTTCAATGATTAATCAAGATTAATATATGCAAAATTCAACTAATTCATTTCAAAGTAGTGCACTGCACACTTTTATTTAAAAAGTAGTGCTACATAAACAAAATATACCATTTGGTTTAAATAACCAAACACTTCAAATAAAAAGTAGCTTTTTTTACACAGCGCCAGTTCTTTCAAATCTTAGACATTAATGTAATCAAATCCTACATAAAACCAAAGCAATTTGTCACTGCAGGGCATTCAGGATTGATCTAGTTTGTTATAGAAACAAGTTGCCTTCAGAAGCCAGAGCCACCATCAAAAAATTATAACAGGATCCTTCCAAGCAACTGTAAGGTTTCTTTTTTCTGAACAGGAACCAGCAGAAACATTTTTCCTTTATCAGGGAGCAGCAGAAACAGTCTGTGCTCGGCAGAGTGTCACTGTTAGTGTGAGGTGAAGTGGTCCAGCACAAAAACACAACTTTCAAAATAATAGTAATTAAAAAAATTATGTGAGATAAAATAATTGTAAGCATTCATTAAATATATTGAGCTCTAATTAGACAATTATAAAAGAAAGTTATATGAAAGGTTGGAAAGTGCTGCACTGTTTCTGAATACTTTATTTACTTTATTGAAAGTATTAATCTAAAATTTAGTGCAATTCTAATAAACGTAAAAAAAAAACTCCCCAAAAATATTCCAAAAATGATTAGCACTAAAAGCACTACGCAAGTTACTCAAAATATTGTGGTCAGTGAGAGAGGTGGCTATAAATTGAATAAATAAATAAATAAAATTCCTTTTGAAGTTAACATGCATAGTAGTTTGCAGTTGTTCTCTATACTGAGTCTCTTGTTACACTTAATATTGACTAAAGTAGTTGCATGAATAATGACATAAGTAGTGGAAATAATGACTCATTTTGTGAGTATATAATGATGTGAAATATAATTTGGTATTATTTTAAACAAGTAGTTGCACAAGAAATGTGTGTTTCATATTTACAATAAGTGTGTACGTGTATTTACCAGTAGTCATTTTTCTGAATATATCATATGTATCACTATATCACGGGTGCATCAGTATAACTACAATTGAAAATAACTCTACTTATTAAATAAATAAATATAAATAGAAATAAATAAATAAACAAATCAATCAAACAAATCTATACCAACAAAATAACCAGTGCAAAGTAATTGTACAGTAATAAATTACAAATGACTTTATTTTACAAATGCATTTGACCAATTGTTTGTACCAATTCTACTCTTTTAGTTGGCTTTTGCAATGTTGATTAAGAAAGTTGATTTTTTTTGTTTGTTTGCTTGTTTGTTTGTTTGTTTTTTGATGGTGCATTTTATATGGCTGGCAGTCTCTTTAAAAGGAAATTATGTTCATACATACTCTGTCCTCACATCACACAGGGTTATATTTCTGTCAAACCTCCCCCTTACCTGAGGCTGTGCAGGTCCAGGTCATCAGTGTCGAAGTCCAGCAGGGGTTGCTGGGTGTCACTGGGCCCCTGCGACTGCAGCACAGATGAACTGGAGGAGATAACTGTAGTCTGGCCTGAAGGATGGATGGTCTTAAACTGGAACTGAGGGCCCATCCACAGCCGCCTGTGAGGACCAGTGTGGGTCACAATCTCTACCTGAAAACAAACATGATCATTGACTACACATTCTGAGGGACTTTGTCTTTTAACAGCCCTTCTCCTCTGGATAGTGTCATCCAGAATATTATAATACATTACCATTTCCATTACTAATTAATTTGTTGCATACTTATGTATATAAATTTGCGTACTACTCTTGTGAGGTTTTTAGAGTACCTAACTGGGACACATTCTCATGAGACACTTTATCAGGTACAGATACCTTGTATGTACATTTATCGTTCATTTTATCATCTCCTTAGACCTAATACAGGTACTTACAATTACAAATGGCAAACCATCTCTTTCTAGGTATGAGTGGTGAACTCACTTTTTCATTAATGATAGTTCATCTAACGCTGCAAAGTTGGTTTAGAGCCTCCTCTAGTACTTCATAAGTGGTCAGTGAATATTTTTAGCTGCTGGACTATTCCCAGTCCAGGACTGACATTAAGGTGTTTAAAAGCTTCTGCAGCAATGACTATAAATCCAAGGTAGGTGTGCCTACCAAAATGGCTTATATATGTACAAGTTGAGCTATAATTACTGCAGTTTGTAATAGGCCACAAATAATCACGAATAATCAGAAACGATTTGGAATAAAACACTTGATAACTACCAGGTGTAAATTGCTTTTCTTCCAGACGGTATTGCACAACAATCTGAGTGAGTCTGTGACGTAAAACAGAGTTTTGCTCTATCTGGCGTCAGAGTACAACCTTTTACTTATTAACTCAAACTTAACAGACACAATCGAACACAGATTCATCTCTGTGCAACAAAACGTGGACAATTTCCTCCCTAGTGAACTCTAATATGGCGACACTGAAACACATTCTGGCACTGAAACACATTCAAGCTGGACACACATAGAAATCCTTCCAGTCCCCTCCGTCATCATCTATTCCCTTTTCCAGAAAGTAGGGTGAAGGGTTGTACTCTTCTCTCCTGCTCTCATCACATCTGTGTAAATGAGGCCAGAGAGGATGACGACTGCAGTGTGAGGCCTTTTTTCTGTAGTTAACACCATCGGTGTCGCCCATCCCCAAGAGAAACAGATGCAGTGCTGCTTTTTTTTCGGGGCTATGGCCAGATGTTCCACCCCGACCCTCCTGCTGCACTCGGCGGTGACATATTGAGCCGGCTTCACACTGACAGCACTCATTACACACAGCCAGTCGCTAGAGCACGCACACAGGACTGCACTTTTCACGCAGCACTGCCACAACACGACACAGACGAGTTGTCTAATCAAAGCCCTGTTCAAAGGAGACAAGCTGAAGCAACCAAGAAGGAATGGGACATATTTATTCAATAGCTGTCATGCTGGGTGCTAATGGTGTCGTATCAGAAAGAGCGCAAGTGGATGCAATGGGACATACTTATATAGACCCTTTAGAGCCAGTTTCATGGACCTTTTAATGATCAGTGTTTTAAAAGTGGACACAAAAGGCCGGATTAAGTTTATTTTGTACAAAAACTTTGGCTCTCTGAAATGGTGACCTTACATGAGGGAAAAAAAATATTTTCTTTTTTTAAAGGATAAAGGATATTTTGGCCCATTTCTATTGGTTTGTTCATCATAAATTCATCACACAGTCTAAAATGCTGCAAAGGAATCTAGCAGTGGGTGAAATAAAGTCCTAAAACACATAAACAAACTCAACATGAAAGAGTTGTGTAAAAATTTAAAACAAACAAAAATACGATTTCAGTATTGTGCACCAGGTTTATTCAGGGCAAAAAAAAAAGAGCACAGCAATTGCCACAACGCCGATGAATTAAAGCAGTTCACATCTGGCACAGTTAATAATGCATGGCCAGAAATTATTCATGAAGAAGACAAGGCACTTAACCTAAGGAACTAACCAAAAAAGGGGAAAGATTGATCTTTCGCATTCAAGTGACCATTCCAGGCGCCATCATAAACTGTAATAGAGTACATAAAGTGTGCAATTTTCCTTGTCTGGGTTCGACTGCCCAGCTCACGCAGCAGACAGGGTGGGGGGGCACTGACCTGAGAGAGCCACTCTTCATCCTCCTGGCCACTGTGGTCAGAGGCTAGGCTGTCAAAAGACTCATGCCTGGTGATGGGCCCGGGGCTTCCAGGAGGCATCACTGTGTCGAAAAAAGAAACAGGATGAGGCTGTGCATTTGAGTAAACATCTTGTGTAATAAGGAGAGTGAGAAAGCACATTTGTGGGCTGTGAGGTGATTTTGTGTGAGTGTGTGCATGTGTGTGTGAAGCACAGAGACAGATGGAGCTCCAGTAGGCTTGAGTAAGCAGACGCCAAGAATGAAGACTAATGTGCCGAAATCAGTCTCTTCCCACCTCCAGGCTAGCACATGCCTTTGTTGCGAATGTATTTCATAAAAGAGTTGATAATAAAGTTGTCAAGCGCTCATCTGGAGAGCACAAGGAGCTTCTGCTGTTCTCTCTCTCTCTCTCTCTCTTTCTCTCTCTCAATCACCCCACTTACAATCACAAAAATGCCCCTGGCAGGTGTTCGGGTCCACTTGAAGTGGTGTTTCTTCAAGGTTCATGACACTGTCGCAGCATTCCATGTAACGTATACGGACTATTCCTCACCACTCAATCACAGAAACCTCACCCACTGGCAGAGCAAGAACAAGTGAAAGCCTCAGCCTAGCTAGCATGCTTCATTACACATACACACATCAAGCATTAGCTGAAATCTCTGTGTGGTTTTCTAACAGTACAGAACAGAGACAGGTTCTGTTACTTCTAAAACACATTCAGGTCTCCCTCTGCATCCTCCTCTCCAGCCTCCTGGCCTGGGGGCAATGAGTGTTGACTAATTAATAATTGAAGCATAAGGACAGCGGCTGGCTCGGTAGATCGGGTTTCGGTGGGTTTATGTCAGCCAGGATGTAGTAGCAGCTTCAAACCCAAATATCAAACTCAGAAAACCAGCCGAGGCGATGGACAGGAAACAGGAACCGACCGCATGAATTTGTGGTATCGCCATGACTAAGATTTGCACGTTTCCTCTGGTGAAGAGCATTCTCACCATATAAAAACAAACTGAAACATGAATTTAAATTATATTTGTCCATGTGTATCATTATATAAAAGTGTCACGTTATATAGTGTCATGTTGCCAGGCTTGAACTTCACACAATGACGTTGGTAAGCCAAAGGAATCAGAAGAAAAATAGTAAAAGCCAAAAATAACAGTTATTTTTTGATGGTTGGTGGAGTACAAAAGTATGATAGATAGCTAAGAACTCTTTTTACCTAATTTAGAGAAAGTGACTATTTGAATAAGCGTAAATGTGAATAAAATTGTACAACTGAGAGGCCCCTTGTATATCCTGTCAATGAGTGCTTTGTTTTCTGGTTCAATAAAGCTCCATTGTGCTGAAATGGTATTTTAAATGTTATAAATGAGTATTAAACAATCCAATAAATAAATCCAAAATAAATATTGGAGTGAAAGCTATACTTTCCAATTTCCAATTTCCACATAAGGTTCAGTCTTTGGTTTTATATTCTGTCTATAATGCAACGTTTTAAAAAAAATCGGAATTCATGAAAATAAATTCTTGCACCTTGTCATTTTTTTTTAAAATTTTACATAATCAAATGGTTGTTTGATCACAGATTTAAACCCCTAGTATTGAGAGTGACAGGTTCAGTTCAGGTCCATACCTAAGGCATTCTAAGAGTAGCAGGTAGAGTGAGCAGAAAAAAGGAGGACAACAGTCTTAAGGTCCAAGTCTGAGGGGTCTTATGTGAAACAGAATGCAAATGATCTTATCAGCCGTTTCTGAGGAGGGCGGCCTTTATGGCTTCCCCTTATTCTCTTTAGGACCCGGGCGGTAGAGTCTCTGGGCTGACCCTGCAGTGGCGCCAGGGATGCCCTTTACCCCTCAGTCAGTCTGATGTGCCTGCCTTTGACCCAAAGAGGCAATTAGGGCTATTGACTAGGCCAGTACTGTCAGTGTGCAGGCTGCGGGCCTTGTAGACTCTCTGGCCACAATTAGAGCATTATGATACAAGGAGTGGCAGCAGAGACCCTAAATGCAACGCTGCTGACCGGAGCCAGGCACAGCACTGGGAGGTAAATTATTCAGAGCTTGTTTTCCTCGAACAAACTCTGTGGCCGGCCAGAGGTGTCTGAGTACACACTGCAGACAGGCACGCAAATATTGGTCTGCCTTGAAAAAATATGAAAATAAATATGAAATGTTTCTGCATGCCAGCGAGAGAGAAGGCTGCACATTCAAGATAAACACTGCAGTGGGCAGGCCTCATCTGACCAAAGCCTCGTTTAAAAGCCCTTGCACCTTAACTTAAGAAATGAGCTCTCAGACACAGAGGTGCCTGTATGTGATAAAAGGCAGCAAATGTCGCTTAGCTGAGGATTCCCTGAGCGCTCTCAGCTGGTTTGGAGGAGCCTTCGCAGACTGGCGCGTCCTCATTATCTGCCCATCATCTGGGTAAACTTCGTGCGGGTTGGGTAATGCTCCTCCTCCCAAGTGTAGCCCAGGCCCGGGCAGATGGACAGGTGGAGATAGTGACCATGAAGTGGCGCCACGGCTGCTTTTATCACCAGCCCTGCAGGCTCCAGCTCCTCTGACCCCACCGTCCACATGCTGCATTTTTAATCAGCTGGGTCATCCAATATAGAGGCAGGAGCAGATCTGTCAAACATGCAAGCACGTCGGGGTTCCGTATGGCCCGGGGACAGGCAGGGACCACGTCCTTCCTGCGACCCACAAGCCTGGGAATGGCCCGCTTGTGCTTGTGCTATCTGTGCCGCTCTTCCGTCACCTTTACCTTTCTTCCCTCTCTGTAGTGGGCTTCATCTGATGTTACAGGGAACATGAGAGGCTGATAACATTTGTATTCATAGCAAGCAGAGGTAGACCTTCTCCTCTGAGCTCGCTTCCTTGTGTTTAATTGAAGGTGGCAGCCGGGGTTAGTTTCTCCCTGCATGAGAGCTGCTCTCTGCAACACTGCGACACTGAGAGGGCACTTTGTTGAATCAAGAGTCGCTTCTCTCGGCATAAAATGGCACGACAGGATATGAGAACCCAAGGTGGCAAGCGGTGAGCCATGCTGCACCTCGCCAAGAGCGCTGAGGGCTATGCAAAATATGACCACGATTATGTGCATATAATCCCAGCTCGTGCCGCATCAGCTTGGTTAAGGCTCAGTGGTAATGGGGAAGGATGGGGCAAAGATCTCTGGCTAATTTTAATTGGACATAAATGTTAACACACAGCTCATTATGCCACTTCCCACTAGTGGATCGCATTCACACAGAGATGCTGCCACGATCGCTCACATTAGGCCACTTCATCACGTTGACACATCCAAGGCTATTAGAACTAATTCTAAAGAATATTCTACCCGTTGTGCCTTAAGCAGTTTGAGATTTAGCGGGAGAGAACAAATGTGAAGCTTTGCCTGGAGGATCCAGAAAACTAATTACTGATTTATGTTTATGATAATCTGGTTAGTGGTACAATCCTCATTTATTCAAGATGTATTAGATGTGTGGTCATCCATGACTATCCTGCCCTGGAGTTGCCTCTGTTTGCTTTTCGGATTGTCAACTTGGAGTGCTCCTGCTTGTACTTGTTATTGAATTACATGGATTTAAAGCCACACTAATTGCGTTCATTTGAATGCTGAGCTAATTAAGAGGTATGATGAGTCTTGTGGAGAAACATTATGGCTGAGTGAGAAAGACCAGTTTCAAGATGTCAGTAGAAATGCAGAAAAACGCATCCAGGGTGAAATGTTCCTATCTCTTTGTGGCATTTGCAAATGACTGAGTAACTAACACTGCAGAGTCTACACTCAGGGGAGCATACACAGCATGTGGCCCCAATAATGCTAAAAACAAACATCTCATGGGGTATATATAGCATTACCCAGTAAGTCATGCTTTGTTGCACTAACCTTTCCATAAATTTCATGCTTAAACATACACCCAGACACACACACAAACACACACAAAACAAAGACAAGTACTCACATCCAGCCAGGAGATACTGGTAGTATTGTACCAAGTCTGAAGACAGCACCAAGGGATGAGTGCTGCTAAAAGGAGGTTGCAGCTCATTCCACTGTGGTGTTCTACTCAAAACAAACACAGAAATCAGTTTAGGAAGCACATATCAAAGAACTAGATATATAGTACAATCTCCTGCTGAGCAATAATGGACTCACTTTCCTCAAGCCTGGGAGCCCTTCCACTTCTTCTGCTGAATGTGAACTGACCCAGATATACATAACAGTACATGCTATCACTTTATTTTCATGATTTAATCAAACAGTTGTTTTCTACATCTATTTTAATTAGACATTTTGTTTGTTCCGGGATAATATCGTGTTATGTTTAAACCAGAGGGTTTCCAACTCTGTCTCGGCACACTTTGGCAGTTTTCTTGCTCAAGACACTCAACCTAGCTGTTAACTGCCAATTGAGTGTGTATGGGAAATCAGACTAAACTTGCCCTAATGGACTGGAGTTAGGAACACCTGCCCTAAACCCAATAGATGGTCTACAATAATTCACAGATTTAAATTATTATGGTGGGTGCCTTTATACAAATGTTCCTCCCTGTGCAGCCCAGAGGAGCAAAACATGAAACCAGGTTCCTGCAGTGTAGATGCGTGATCCTATGGCTGAAATTAGGTGCCAGTACCTGGCCAGATTCCAGGAGGCCCTCGGACAGGTGTTCAGCTCCAGAGGCGTGTCATCCCCGATTTTCTGCGCCGTGCTGATTGGCCGAGGCTCCAGTACATGCTCCACTAGGTTCCCGTAGCAGCTCACAATGTAAAGGGAATCGACCACAGCCTGACGGGACTGATCTAATGGGAGCACAAGGCAGAGATCAAGCTGAGGCTATTCAGTCATTACATTTCACTACATACATATCACTAGATGTAAATCATCGTATAAGTTAACCGTAATGTTGGAAATCAAAATGGTTACACCTGTCTTCAGCCATATAATTTATTTGGGCACCACCATTCAAAAGTATTTTTTGAGTATAGTTTTTATTTTTAAATGTCATGACATACTGTGATGTAATTAATCAAAACATAAATAAATCATATTGGTCATTCTTAGTTATATAGTAATTTTAAACATGCAACTGCAATGTGGTATAATGTTGTGCTCTGTGTTGCATCTGAGCAGCTCTGACCTTTCTCCCTCTTCGTGTTGGGGTTGGTGATGAACCAGGAGCGGGAGGAAGCAAAAACTGCAGCCACACAGAACTCACCTCCACTGGACTTACTGGGAGAGATCTGGGGAGGTGGCTTGGCTTTACTGTAGGAAACAGAAAAACAGGAGTGAGCAGCTGGGAAGAGAGAGACGGAGAGAAATAATGGTCAAAAGACGACAGAGAAAGAGAGAGAGAGAGAGAGAGATAGAAACAGAGAGAGAGATATGGAGAGTAGAGAGACAGTGAAAGATACAGAGAGAAATGGATATACAGGGAATGAGAGAGAGAGAGAGAGAGAGAG
>JBBKCR010000001.1:20299318-20309422 GCA_037577295.1 Ladigesia roloffi
TTTCCCGATGGACAGAGTGTTAAATAAACGTGTGTTTGTGCTTCGTGTTCTCTCTCTCCTCACACGGCCGTGCAGCTGCGCTCCAGAGTTGAACCGGGAGTCGTGCGCGCATCTTTTCCAAAAGGCAAATATTCCCCTTCAGAGTCAGAATCGGCAAAAACATTCACAAGACTTTATTTATTCTCCATTTTGGCATTTTTTTCTTCCAAATCCCACTGAACTGAACTCCGCTTTCTGGCTGCTCACGCAGCAGTGATCTGGGACTCGCTTCTCTTGCTGTGCACTCCGAACTTTGACCGGGAAGATGACGTAGATTGCGTTAATTGCGTTAAAAATATTAAAGCATTATTTTTTTCTGTGATCAATTAATCTAATTAACGCGTTAAATTCCCAGCCCTAATATATACACTATGGGTAAAATTATGTATTGAACACCAATTTTCTAAGTTAATATATTTCTAAAGGTTCCATTGAACCACATACATCCATAAATTCTGTAATAAAATCAAATGACACGGGGAAAGAGTATTGATACATGAAGGAGGAGGGATGCAGGGAGTGGTTCATCATAATAAATTTCTACTTGGCCAAAAACGGTTTGATTTATTTTACCAAAATAGTGTTATGTGAAGCCCAGTAGGCAAAAAATCAGAAAATGCTTTATCTGCAGGTCAGCCATCTATGCAAGTCGACTGTATCTCACCCAGTACCATAAGACCCATCCGGAGAGACTGGCTGCCAATAAGGACGGAGGACCTAAAATCCATGGTAACTGTTTCTGATGAGGTTTTGGAGGTCTTGGTTTATATGGAGGTCTTGGTCCTCCTGACAAATCTCTCAATAAACATTGTCTGCTTTTAGGAAATGTTTACATCCATCCGACGGCCAATATCGACCCCACCGCTGTGGTGAGTGATGGTTACTCAGAAACATTGTGTCATTAACCTTCCTCTTCTGTTAGAACCGTTTTACTTTTTAAATGCATAAAACTACTACCTAATTTTGTTTATTGCATCAAGGCTTTTTGACTTTGTCAGGAATCTGTATTTAATTAAAATAAAACAATTGTAATAAATTATAAAGTGCTCTGGTGAAAATTATTACCTTTGTGTTGGTAGGGTCAGTTTTGACCCAGATATAATTTAAGGTTATAAAACAATAGTTAGGGTCAAAACAAAAATCATAAACACACTTTGAAGGGCTTGTCTCTTAGCCTGTGTGTCTCCTTACCTGAACATGATGTTACTATAGTAATTAATATTATAATTAAAAATATAACAAATTTATTTACGATGTGTGTTCTAATACCCCTCAGTAATAGTCAGGCAACATAACAACCTTTTATTTATTTAAATAATTCTCTTGAGGTTCATTTAATCATTTTTTACAACTGAAAACGAGAGTTATGCTGTTAAAGTAAAAGCTCATGAGGTCACAGCAAAAATACTAAAAACATTATTTTAATGGACAAGGAAGAATAACAAATTAACCAAGAGGTAATGAAAAAAAATGATGATAATGGATGATAAATAATTGTTTTGAGGGTAATATGGCTGATTAAAGACACGGGTCAAAACCGACCCGTTAATATAAGAGATGTTACTAACTCGAGGAAGGTTAATGCAGTGTAAAAAGTTAAATAAAAGCCAGTGGGCCACGTGCAGTTACAGCTTTGTACCACAGGAGGGCGTATAGGACAAGTTTAGACCTATTAGTTAATAGAAACTGAAATTTGCAGGAAAAGCCATATTTAAATGTGTCTCTGTAGAGGGTGTGTACAAGTGTAATGCTTTATTAAAATTAGGCCAAATACAGGGTAACCAATGAGAGTGCATAACACTGTTCTCTCTCTCTCTCCCTCTTTTAATCCCAGTTGGGTCCGAATGTCTCGATAGGGACTGGGGTGACGATCGGGGCGGGAGTTCGGGTGAGAGAGTCCATCATCCTCCACGGAGCCACGTTACAGGTTCGTCCTCTCAGTGCATCATTCATTATCCCCTTTACCCCCATCATCAGTGTCCAGGACACACAGGGATCCAGGGGTGTTTAGGTGGCATTGCAGGGAAACTGTCATCGTAGTAGACTTTCTTTTGGAGTCCTCTGCTCGGCTGAGGATCCGTGTGATGTGAACCGAACCCAGAGAACCTGTTGGTGACATTCTGCATCACCCTCACATTTCTCACCGAGTTCATGATAAATTTGTTTGTGTCTTACACTCCCACTGAAATGTATCTTCAGCCCAGACAGACAGTCGTGCTGGTACTTCGTTAACTCAGTTCTTAGTTTGTGATTCCATTGTCGCTTTAAAAAGAGGATTCCTGTTTCCAGATCTGTCTGTTGTCATCAGAACATTTAGACCAATCCGAAAGCAGCGATGCTCACATTATATGGTCGTCGTATGTTTGTTTGTTTTTTTTGCCAGTGGAAAAGCCTCATCATAACGTGGACAGCTGCCAGTTATTGTCCCTTCAATGTACATCAACACTATAGAGCAATGTCTCCCTCTAGGGGACACAGTATGCAATTACACTGACGCGTGTGTGTGTGTGCAGGACCACAGCTGTGTGTTGAACAGTATTGTGGGCTGGGAGAGTACTATTGGGAAGTGGGCCCGAGTGGAGGGAACCCCGAGTGACCCCAACCCCAACGACCCGTACGCCAAAATCGACAGCGAAACCCTCTTCCGAGATGGAAAACTGACTCCCTCCATCACCATCCTGGGTACGGTTTCACTCTATCATCCTTACAGATCAACCTTATACTTCACATATAAACCATTAATTAGTTTAGTAGCTGTAAAAATAATTAAAGAAATTGTAGTGAGAGGGGGAGGACCACCCTACTCCCCCAGAGAGAGAGGGAGGACAGTTATACTGAGTGATGGGGAGAGGGAGGACCACCTTGTTCCCCCACAGAGAGTGAGTTAGTCAAATTGAGTAGATAACCCCAAGATAGATTGTATCATATATTAGCTTATCTGAGATTATTGTCCTTTATATTAAAGCATGCATTGAAATGTACTGACTGGGTTACCATTTGCATTTCTGCTCAGGCTGCAACGTGACGATTCCGTCCGAGGTCATCATTCTCAACTCCATCGTCCTTCCACACAAAGACCTCAACAGAAGCTTCAAAAACCAAATTATTCTGTAATTTATGTTCACTTCACAGGTTTACTGTGATCATTTAAGCCATGTCCAAGCGTTTTATCCCCAAACCAAGCAGGGATAATAATAATTTGAATATTATTAGTAATATTTCAGGTAGATTTATTTGTGGATGGTGTAATGTTTGTCATTTTGCACTTTTTTTGTAGGGGGGGTTCAGCGTAAGTGCTCATGGTTCACATCTTTGTTTTCTTGGCAAGAAATGACGTTGCTGTTACAATGAAGCTTTGTAGGGTCTCTGAAATGTCGTGTCTGTGATGGTTAGTGCAAAAGTGTACAGGGGTGTTTGTACAAATACAGCTGCTGTGTAAAGTCCAATGAGAAACAGACGACAGTGAATAAAGTTTCAGTCAATTTTAGCAAAGTGCCACAGTTTATTAACCAACATATACAAATCTTTATTATACATTTTACATCAGTTTCAACCTCCTGGTCCATTTAATAAAACAAATCTTCCATTACAAAACACACCACATTAATCTCAGCCCAGTACAAAACGTACCAAGACGTACCAGTCAGTCAGTTTTTGTGTAACTCTGGTGAAGTGAAGAATTTCTTCATGCTGGGGTCAGCTCTGGGTTTACTCCTGAAAAAGAGCAACACCTCCGTTAAGGTCGTCTTTAAGAGGTTTTCCCGCGGACAGACTGAGCGAGAGGAACTTACTGGCTGATGAAGTTGTTGCTGGACGAGATTTTGATCTTGCCCTTGTTGGAGTTTCTGCCCAGAGTGGGCGTGAATTTGCTGAGTTCTGGGGACGTCACTGGTTTGAACCACCGATCTGAGGGACAAAACATCAGACACCTTCGTCAGTCCAGTCCTTGGAGACCCACCAAGATAGACATTTGGTTTAAAAAGGTCAGGAACGTGACGTGCCTCGCATTTTTAGGCGCGATATACGGGAACGCCCCCTAATTTAGATGTGTCTATAGCGTTTCCCAGTCGAGGGGCCTATTGAACAAAACTAGGATAAAGGATTAAGCCGGGATATCTTGGTTATCCTGGCTCAACTTATCCATGATCCGGCAGCAGGGGGCATAACATATCCTGCTGCCCCCTATCCTGCTTTTTTGCAACCTCCTTTCTAAAAGCGCTCGGGCGCTTGCGCTTCGGAAGTGTCTGTTGTTGCTAAGCAACCATCAGCCGCGCTCTCCATTAATTTCAGCAATGGATATCCACCAACAAAACACACTGTAAATGCCGTAGTTTCTGGGTGTACCCCATACTTTAAAAATGGAAAAAACACGGAGAATTTCACCAGCTGATCCAGGAGCTCCGCCTGGACAACGGGAGGTTCAACGCCTGTTTCAGATTTCACAAGGACCAGTTGGATTATATTGTAGGAAAAATTGGCCCAAGCATCAGTAAACAGAGCTTCTCCCACGAAGCCATCTTTGGTCAGTGTAACGGAAAAGGCAAGGAAGATAATTGGTTGAATCTTGTCACATGACCCGCGGTGCGCTTGCGGCATTCTGAAAAGTTGAGGTATTTTCAACTCTGCGCGGTGCGGACGCGCCGGAAAAAACGCTTGCCCGTCGCGACCGCATCGCTTCCGTTATGAGCGGCTGCTGCTCGTCTACATTTGAAATAATGGAATTGAGCGCGCAAAAGATGCTATGTTAACGCCCCCTTAGGGTGGTCCCATCTATAGGGTGAAATTTTCAACTTTTTCAAAGCAAACATCGTATGCTGTGTCTTTTGTGACATTGACAGTTATCAGTAGGTCATGTAATATTTCTGTAAAATATGACAATATTAAAAATGATAAGCAACTTGTGCAAGTCCTAAATTTTGAATCCGTCTTAAATTTCTTCCAGCAAACTTTTACATATTAGACGTAATCCAATGATGAGTCACTCGACTTTGATTTTTTGGGCCCACCCTAACCTACATTTATATTTAGGCAATCACATTTGCCAAACAAAAGAAGAATGACACCCCTTCTAACAAGTCTGATCAGCTGTTTCAGCCTTGCCCATAGGTGTATACAATCAAACAGACAAACCCTGGCAGTACAACATGTCATACATAACAGTGCGGAGATGTTTAGTACAGAAAAGTGACGATGCTGAGACTAAATGAAAGGCAGGGGAAGTGAAGGTGATCATTCTGTAATACGTGAACTCACCACAGCACAGTGTGAAGAGCACTTCATCTGCATTTAAACCCAATTACCAAGTGAAGCAGCAGGCAGCGAGGAACACAGTGTGTGGATGGTACCTCACTCAGGGTACCTCAGAGGTACCTCGTGGTCTTGGGAATTTAACCCACAACTTCCCGATCACAGGGCGAATGCACAAACCACTAGGCTACCATCTGCCCCTCGTTCCAGTATCTAGTTTAAAGTCCTCCCAGAGGAGATGTTGTTGTTACTGATAGAGGTCGACCGATATATCGGTTTTGCCGATTAATCACCACCAATAGTTGATTCCCGGAACTATCGGTTATCGGCAAAAATCCACGCCGATAATTTTGGTTTCAGTTTGAAATGTCTTTAATTTACCTCAATATTTATAATATATTCTTATTTATTTCATGTAGCACATTTTCATGATTCAGTAACGTTTTTTCGTAATAAAGTTCAGTACTATATTACATGGAGTATTGAGTTTTTATTTAGTTTTTTATTTAAATCCAGTATCCATTTTAAAAACTATCGCTTAATTAATCGGTTATCGGCAAGTACCGACCAACCTAGCTATCGGTATCGGTAAAATTAAATATCGGTCGACCTCTAGTTACTGAAGCAAAGGTGCTACAAACTCCCCACTGATGAGAATGGTTGGAGAATACTTTGCACTTTGAGAAGTCTGAGTGGGCCCTGACCTGAAGACTTTGCACCAGGATGCTTGAGTTTGAATGGGACATAAGCTGGAAAGTTTGCATTGCAATAGTGGAGTTTAACTGGACCAGGAGTCAGAGAGTTTGAAATGCAATGGTGGAGTTTGACTGCTGGAGACTAATGATGGCAATAGATAATCATGCACCATTTATCATCATAATTCTAGTTAAACCCTGAATGTTCAGAGAATCATCTCATCAATGTCTTGCAGGACTATATATACACACATTAAATGAAATGTGCCATAATTGCCATGGGGAATGGGGACATGCTGAGCTGTGGCAGTATATTTGGGCACTTTATGCTGTATAAGTGTCACAAAAGCATCTTACATCGGTCTGGAGCGGCACCGCAGATGTTGCTGTCCACCACATTTGAAATGACCTCGTCGCTCTCCAGAGTCAGGAAGCTTTTCCAGTATTCTGCAGGGAAGGAGAGCAGGCAGGAAACCACCTGCAGGAAAAGAGAATCCCTGTTAAACCAGCAAGGTGCAAAATAAAAACGAAAAAATGACAATTTGTTCAAATAAAATGATGAAATGTATGACTTAAAAAGAGAATTTTATATTCTTCCATTGTATGACTCCAAAACTAAACTACAGCTTGATACAGCAACAAATTTTATTCTTTAAAAAAAAATACATTGGAACATTTTGCCGTTTTGAACTGTGAGCATCACAGTGTAAGGAAAACAGATAATAAAGTTAGACCAGGACGATGCTGTGCGACCTGTTGCCTACCCCTGCCTCTATATCCCTATATACCGCCCTCTAGTTATATCTTACTCGGCCATTTTGTTCAGCGTTTTCTTTAAGACTTACTAAAGAGTTCAGGCAAACCGGTCGGGTTCACCAGGCCAACCCACCTTGGGCTGAGTGTTGGTGTCCCTCATGATGGTCAGTTGAGTTGGCTCCGGCATGCCATGTCCAATAAGGGTGGGTCCAAGCACACGGGACAAATTATTACGATCCATCTGACAGTGAGGACTCTGCATAACCCTGAGAGAGAGAGCGAGAGAGAGAGCGAGAGAGCGAGCGAGCGAGAGATAGAGAGAGAGAGAGCGCGAGCGAGAGAGAGAGAGAGAGAGAGAGAGAGAGAGAGAGAGAGATAGAAGGAAAGAGAGAGAAAGTGAAAAAAACATTTTATTCACACCAATAGCAGCGTCAGATGACAAGTTTGGTATCTCGTTCAAAACAGTACATTACAAATTCAACATCAAAGCCCCGTCTCTCAAAACCTCACACAGTGCCCCCTTGACTGACTGCCCAGGTTTGGTAAAAACTAGTCAAATCATTTATTAATTCAAAATACGCAAATTCAATGTGAATCCTGGCCAATACCAAATCTTTTAAAAAACATACTGACTCTACAGAGCCAACACCATCTTATGCTTTCTCAAAATCCAGATTGCTAGCTTGGCTTCAACTATACTGCTCCTGTTCTGGGAACAGTACCTGGGATCTGTAATAAAAAGGTTTGCATTAAAAACAACATCAAGCCAATTAAACCACAGCTGTAAAACTAGGAAGAACGTCTTCAGCCTGCAACATTGGAGAAATAAATGTTGGAGTGAAGAGAGAGTGAGAGAGAGAGAAAGAGAGAGAGATTGAGAGAGACAGGTAGAGAGAGAGGGAGAGAGAAACAGAGGGATGGAGAGAGATAGAGAGAGAGAGAGAGAGGAGAGAGAAAGGGATAGAGAGAGAGCAAGAGAGAGGAAGAAAGAAATTAAGCTAGGAAGAGAGAAAGTCACACCACAAGGGGCTTCTCTTTAGTCAGTGGTCCTCTGTTGAGTTTACTCATGAAAGAGATCATAACTAAGGCCAGACATGAGGCAGCCGGGGAGAAGAGTGATAAATCTGGCGGGGTGTTGCATTAAGGGTCATGCAGCTCTTAATAGGATCCAGTCCAAACACAAAACAGCCTTGCTCGCAAACCAAGACATTTTATTTCAGACTCACAAAAAAATGCCTCAGTGACAAAAAACAGATCTCTAATATTTGGGCCAAAAACAGACAGTGCTGTTCACTACAGGAATCCAACTCTGAGAGAAAATCCGTGCGATAGCTCTGTGTAGTGATTTGAAAACAAACAGACATGGGGGAGCAGATGTTGTGAAGGATCTGGTGGAAGATCGAGAAAGATCTGAAGAACACACTAAAGTCAGAAAACTTTTGTAGCCACTATGGTAACATTCTGTAAATTTACAGCGTGGATAACACACAACACCAGTGGTTCAGGCAAAAATGGTAACACACACTAGCTTAACACAGAGCAGTGGCCCCCAAATACAGTATAATGGACATTTGGGGGCCCGTTATACTGTATATATGATTGGGCCAGAGGAATTATTTATTACTGATTCTTATGGACTATATAAGTGAATTAAACGAATTCGACTCAAGAAAAAGTTTTAGGTGAAAATGTTCAAAAGTGGTATTTTCACTTTTCAGCTTGAAGCCAAAATTCTGAATTCTAATGAAAATTAAATATAGTGATGAAAAAGCATTTTGCCAGTCAGCGCAGGCACGTTCAGTCTGAGTGGCCCTAAACAGTAGAAATGTCAGTCATGAGACTGGACTGGCCATGAAAAATTAACTAAAGTTACTTAATTGGTTCATCTCAGGCAATTAACTTGTGTTCAGTGTCTAGATATTTTCAATTGAACCTTTTTTCCCCTCTAACTACAGGGGGCAGCCTCCCACGAGCAACTTGGGGTTTAGAGTCTTTCTCAGGGAACCCAGTGGTGGTGTGATGAGGGTAGGATTTGAACCCATTACCTTTTGGTCCAGAGGCAAGTATCCTACCCACTATACCCCATCAACCACCACGTTTTTCCTTTTGAAGCGTCATGGATCAGTTATTATTGAGAGTTTCAATTAGGGGGTTGAAGCCTTTAGCCTACAGAAACAAGGACAAAGTTGAAATTGAAATTGGTGTGAAAATATCGCGATGACCACCCGCTAAGATGCTCCAGCGAGGCCGACCACAGACACATGAAGGAACTGGGGCCAGAGAGACAGGAGCAGCTAGAGCCCGTGCGCTGAGGTCCGATGCCCTGCCAGTTTCTGATGCAGATATTTATAGCGGCAGGTCTTCCGCAAATGAAAAATGAAAAAGTAAAAGTTTTGGTGAATGATAGATGTGTATAAGAAGAGTTAATCACACCTCCAAAGAAGCAGAGCTTGTGAGGACGAGCCTCTGTGTGCACTCTGGTTTGACCTTCAGAGTTTTACAGGCCACGGAACCGTGCGATCTGTTTGCACGGGTCAAAATCAACACATGGAGGGGAAGAAAAAAAAAAAGAACACGGGAAAAATGTGTTCCAACTTAACCTCCATCTAGGTCCTTGAACAGGAGAACTGCAAACATTTAAACAAGCCTGTAAAGCTAACACTCCATTAAAGAGATCCTGTGAGATAGACGAACACCTGGGACCAGTTTCTGCTTGACCACGATAGCAGTGGATTTAAAAAAATAATAATAATAATAATAAAAACATTTTGACTCAGCCGAGTTCATCCTCAGACACAGTCAGGAAAACTCTGAGCTGGCACCGATCTTTCACTATGGCTGCCCTCGTGCCAGTATGGTGACAGTAGCCACAGGAAGTAGCTCTGTGTCATTAGTGTCATTAGACTGACAGGCTCTGACATAAAACCTACGCTGACCTCAGAGTTGGTTTTCTTATAACATAGTGATGACAAATCACTGCTATAAAAGGGTTCTTAATAAAAGATGGGATTCAGGCTCCACTGATTGTTGAGAACAAAAAAAAAAAAGAGTTACGGTCAGATACGTGAGTATAGTAAACAAAGCAAACGATTTTTGCCACTGAAACTTACACATAAAATACATTTAAAATGGAGGGTCTGCTTTGTTGAAATTTGAATACATTTTAACACAGAAGACCTATAAATACATCCATGTTTGTTGGGTTACTGGTGGCCAGTAAATTCTTTTTTTAGAATAAAAATCTATTTAAGTCCAACCAGACACAGTGTCCATCAAAAATCCTCATCCAGATAATGTGTGTGTGTGTGTGTGTGTGTGTGTGTGTGTGTGTGTGTGTGTGTGTGTGTGTGTGTGTGTGTGTGTGTGT
>JBBKCR010000001.1:20328683-20344570 GCA_037577295.1 Ladigesia roloffi
ATCCACCGCCTCTCAAATGCTCAGAGATTTATCATGTAATACACTTTAGAAAGGATACCTCACATCCAAACCGTGATGAAAATGCAATGAAAAGCACAGCTTAATATTACAATAGGCTTTAGCTAAGTCTCTTTAAAAATAGGAGCTGGAGTGAGCCGGAGCGAACCGGGAATTAAGTGCCAACAGGACTTTTACACGGATGCAGCATTGTGCCGGGACAATTAGAGCCATCCTAAAAACACTCTTAATCCCTATAATAACACTGCACTGTGTTCTGTGATATTTGAATAAGAGGAGTTGTTGAGTTGGGTCAGTGCTGTTCTCAGGCAACAGACGAGTCGGAAAGCTGCCAGTCAGCCACAAGCTGCAGAGGAGCCAAAAACGTCTTGAAAGATTGGACCATCATCTGAACTTTCACGTGCCCTTGCTTCTGAAAGAAGTCCAGCTGTAACCTCGGCAATGACAGAGGACTACATTACTGGAAACCATGCCCACATCCTCTCTTGAGAAATCAGGAAAGTTGGGAGGAGCTTGAAGGCGAGGATGGGGGCACTGTTTTCTGCCTGCCCAGCAACTTAATTTCTCCACATGTCCAAGAACAAAAGCAGGCTTTCTGAAGGCTGAACTTTTGGCTCCTTGAACACGGCCTCCGCAATGCCCACAAACAGTTAAAGGCCCTGTTTCAGTCCGTATCCATGAGAGCGCACTCTTAAAATTCAGGTACTTTAATACCTGCAGTGCTAAATAAAACAAAAGGAAATAACGACACTGTGGGAAGTCAAATCCACTCCAGGCATGAGCAGGGCTCCCATCAGGGCCTGCCTAGAGTGTGCATTCCTTCGCAGGCCCTATTGTTAGAGGTGCACAGCACCAAGTGCAGCATATGTGCTTTCCTGTCAGAAAAATCACTGGATCCATACGTTGTTTGGACTTAGGGCCTAATCCTTTCCATTGATAAAATGACGTTGAGTGTGCCTGTCTGTAATTCTGCTGTGAAAGCTTCGGCACACATGCTTTTTCCCTTTTCTGGTTTTCCTTTAATTTGCAAATCTTGTAATCTAAGCCTAAAGCTGACTGAACCGACTTCTAAATCAGCAATGCTGTATCGGCCAACTCTCCAATGTGTTTTCCATTTGAGTGTCAAGACAGCACCCACTCTCGTGGTTGACAAAAGCTGTTATTTCAAAATGATTATACACTAAAAATTGTGAGGACTTTGGTAAGATTATAAAGTATTTCCTTTGAGGAGAAGGAGAAAAAAAAAAAGAGAGAAAAGAAGCGAAGACAAAAATGAAATGAAGAGAAGCAGCAGCAGTAGTACAGCTATTTAACAAACGATTCTCATGGAACGTAGCAGCAGCCACTCTATTCTGCCGGAGGAAGGAGTTTATGATTTTCAACACGAGGCATGTTTTCATCATTAGCCCAACCATCACTGGAGGACCAAGCCAAACCATCAGAGCCTGTCTCACGGCAGACACGGCGCGTTTGTCTGAGCAAGAGTCTAGAAAGCCCTGCAACCTTGGAACCATTATGACGGTTGTCCCCATCAATGCAGGATGAAGAGAGACTTATTCATTCTGTTTCCTGAACAGGAGATACTGAGTTAAGGTTTTAATGAATGAGTGTGTCATGAAGTTTGGCAGACAATGCATTAAAACCATGATAGAGAGGAAAATGAAACAGGACTCCCAGAGCTCCCTTCAGTCAGAGCAGTGATCCTAAGGCAGCCTGGGCACTCTGGAGCCAGCTGGTCAGTCAGGCAGTCAGTAAGGTATGGACTGCCTCCTACGGCCCATCCACACAGTCGAGAAGTCTTTGATGCTGCTTGTTATGTGCAGCAAATTACAGGTCTTCAGAAGTGTTTAAGATTTGTACCTCATAATGTCTAAATGTCACACTGAATGAAGGCTATCACTTGGGGTCCTTCTGCATTTTAAAAGGGGGAAAATTCCATAAACTGGACAATAATGGAACATTCCATTAGACACGTAGTTAACCTTAGCAGCAGGCCACAGGTTTGAAAAGTTTCTCCACTCAGGATTTTACATGAGGCTCATGTACATCAATTAGGTCCATGGAGGCATGGCATGGAAATTACAAGTCAGCATACTTTAGCTTTTAAAAAACAAACTACTAGTCTTTATTAATGGCTAGCTGGAATTAGCAGGGCTTTGACATGGTTCAAATCAAAGTTCCAGAATATGTGCTTCAAAACTACACAAAAGATACGCAGTTTCAAACTACACCAAAATCTAATATATGTTTATGTTCAAATGTTTATAGATACCCATCTAGTGCAGCTCTCAGCACCAAGGGCACTATTTTTTATTTGCTGAAGCAACATTAAATCTACTTGACTAATTTTTCATTGTTCTCTGGCATTAAAGAGAATCAGGGCTCGAAATTATTTTTTTTTTTACTTGGTAACACTGGAGCATATGCGACCACAATTGCCGCAATTTCGAGCCCTGAGAATGCAGCTTTACTGACCAATAAAGGGAGGCTTTGGGGTCCTCAAGCCAACACACCAGATTTGGCTTGGTGACCTTAGGTTCATATATTGCTGCTGCTTTTCTATGGAGATTCAAAAGTGCAATTGAACATCTGTGTCATCGAATATTGTGTAATAAGGACAGTAGTTTTGTACATGTAGTGCATAAAACGCTACCAGTTAGGGAAAGAAATTCAGTATTATATTGTAACTATCATAATAATGTATTCATCTGTTGTCTTGTCCTATTGTATTGCTGATCTGTTTTTCTAACATACTGTTATGCACTCTGTGAATTTTGTCCAGTCTGTACTTGTGTAGTCCAGTGTTATTTCGGTTTTTGTTCTTGCATTGCTCCCGGAAGAATGTTTTTTCATTTCACAGTGAACTGAGTGAAATGACAATTAATCTACTTGACTAATTTTTCATGACAGTGTATTTATGTTATTTCTGTTTTGAAGTACTTAACAGTTATTGGACATTAATTGGAATTAGCATGGCTTTGACACCGTTGAAATGAAAATGAGAGCTGAGGCCAGTAGTTAATGGTTGCTTTGTGTGTATACTGAGAGCGAAACAGGGCCAGTAGAAATGAAGCTGCCTGAGGAAGTGATGTCATTGTTTTGCACTCACCCTGAGGAGCCTGTGCTCTTGCACACGCCGAGGAGGGGCCGCTTCTCTGCAAAGCTGTCAGTCTTGAGAGGACCTGCAGCCGGGGGACAGGGGGGAAGAATTAACTGCTGACCCACACAGAGAGGGACATTCATTAGCCGTATGCATGTGAGGCCTCTTGTCAGTCAGCCAGAGCCACCCACCAAAATTGATGACAAAAAGCGGTGACCGCAACAGGAAGCGTGTTGATTGCATTACAACAGATGCTCTGTTATCAAGTTATGGTTTAAAATTTCTGAGGAAATAAAATAAGGCAAGAGCTTCTTTCCTGTCAACTTACAGGCTTGTGACCACAAAATAATGCCAGGATTCGCAGAAAGATTCTTTCGGGCATCAAATGAAATTAAAATACCAGCACACGAGACATTAAGCATGGACAGAAGAACAAAAACACCACTCGGCGCAATGTGTTGAACACAAACCCTGTCTCCAGTGACTCTCGAAAAGAAAAAGAAAAGAAAAAAAAAAAAACTCTTCAAAGCTTCAGGAAGGGCCTTCTCTCTGACTGGTTTTAATTTGAGGGGGGGGGGGTCTCTGAGAAATTACTGTATGGTAAAAAGCCGGTGGGTATATTTTGGGTGGAGAAAACATGTCACATTATGTTTACAGATCCCATATTTATCTAATTCTTTTGAGTTTAAAGAGAGGGACAAAGCGTCCAATCATGCACAGCCTCGAGATTATGTTAGCGCTTGTAAGGCTGTAATTTGGGCAGCCATGCCACGACAGTAATCATCTGCAGGAAGGCAGTGTCCCTGTGGCATGGCGTGTGAGTGCAAATGTGCTGCTCTCAGACCCTTAACACTTTAATGGGACTCAGCTTTGTCTTCACTCCCCTATCATCAAACATTGCAACTGGTCACGACATGCAATCATAATACAAATATGACCAATCTAAAAAGACGACTTTGGGTCTTTGAAAGACCCAAAAAAAGCTCCTTCTCTCTGGCTGCAAATCAGTGTCCAGGGTCCAAATGAGAACTCCTTTTGTACTAATGTGAGAATTAAACATAAATGGTTTGCTGTACATTTTAATATGGTGCATTTACTGTTTAATAAATTATTAGCATTTTACTATTTGGTAGATAAGCCTTGCCAGATAAGATGATTTACAGTTAGAGCATGCAATCAACCAGCAACAGGAAGATTCATTTGAAAAATTCAAATTCTGAATACAGTTTCTGGGGTTAAACAGCATTCAAATTACAGAAAGCTTTAGAAACACTGTGGAAAGAAATATAATTGATTTATTCCTTTTGAGAAAGCGGAACTTCCTCCTTTATTCTGGGAAAGACCTTGCCTTATTAAAATTGACACCTATTTTCAGGACTTTCCAAATCCGCCCACCCAGGCTCCCAGTTGAAACAATTACTCTTTTTAAAGCCCACTACAGTACAACACTGTCTGCACCATACAGATTGCAATCACTTTCCCCAGTAGAACAATTCGTTTTATTTTGCAGAGAATCATTCTCCTCATGTGTTGGCTATCTGCTGCTTCTTATTACCGCAGCGAGCTTTTATCCACTTCCAGCTTGCATTGAAAGCCGTTATTGTGCATTGTTAGAATATGCCAAAAGCCCGGAATGCAAATCTAGACATAAATGTCACACTAAAATGCCATTCAGTAGATTTCTCATAGCTGAACTGTACCTTGCTGTTTGCAAACAGCTGCAAGTATGCGAATGTACTAAACTAACTAATCCATTCTGGATTTGGAGTTATCTGCAAAGAATCCCACATGCTACATACCATTACATAAACAAGAAATGCATAGGATGCTAAAATGGAATTTTCCTACAAAAATACAGAATTACAGCAGATGCTGGAATACACGAAGACAAACTTTTGTTCAGCTGATCATTATCTCTTCCTTTAACAAATATACTGACCACAAGCATGCACTGGCCAATGAGGGGGTTGTGATGAAAAAGGAGGAAAATTCTCTGAAGTCTGCAGCCCTGTCAGAACACTGGTAAAACCCCAGCCAACTACCAGACAGCAGGCTAACACTAATCTTAAAGGACTGATTTTTTATATTAGGATGGGAAAACAGCAGGGCACTGGCACGCTCCCTGCTCTATTAAGGAAGTGAAGGTCTTTCATTTCATCATGTCATACAGAGGACAAAAAGAGGGGGGGAAAAACAATCATGCACTGCACCATACTAAACTCAATTCAAAGGGAACTAATGAATTAATGGTATTCTGGGCAAATCATTTATGAAACAAATTCATTCTTCATATGACTTATTCTGTGCAACATATGGCATTAGGTCATACTGAGAATGTCAAATACAATAATTAATGGTTTACAATTTACTTATTTAATTAAATATTTATATATTACGGCTGTAACGATATACGATACAAAACCGAAAGAGAGAGGAGGGTGAATCGTGACACAGACACACCCCTTCCAACTCTTTCCTGTATACAGTTCCCAACCAGAAACAAAGTTCTTCGCCATAATAGAAGGTCTGTCACATCAATTTCTTTTCTTTAAGCCAATAGCTGAGGGTCTAAGGGTTTCAAAGAGCCCTCCCACCAGTTTACTAAGACACGGAGCACGGACGGACACTTTGTTTGCTACATTTATTTGCTGTGAGTACATGTAAGTTATGACACTGGGTTTAAAAGTGTCTATAAGCTGGCTGGGTTGTGATAAAACTGCGCTGGAGTCTCTGTGTAATTGTTTTTATTTTGTTTTGAGCAGTGGCAGAGCCTGAGGGGTGTCCGGTGTGGCACTGACATCCGATTGACCACCCCGGATTTATATACACACAGTGGAGGAAATCATCTCATCATTTGACCCCTCGCTGAAAAGTCTCAGAACAGGATCATTTTAATGGTAGGATTATTTTAACAGTGACAGATAGCACACCAAAATGAAAAAAATAAAAATAAATTTAAATAAAAGATAGAAACTGATTTACATTTCATTGAGTGAATTAAGTATGTGAACCTCCTTTAACATAAAAAGACTTAATACTTAGTGGCAAAAACCTTGTTTGCAAGCACAGAGGTCAAATGTTTCTTGTAATTGATGACCAAGTTTGTGCACAGTTTAGGAGGAATTTTGGTCCACCCCTCTTTACAGATCATCTCCAATTCACTAAGGCAGGGGTAGGCAACTCTGGTCCTGGAGGGCCGTAGTCCAGCACGTTTTGGTGATTTCCCTCCTCAGATACACCTGGTTCAACTTACTAGTTGATTGTCAGGTTTAGTGAAAGTGTTTGAGGAGGACTACCATCAAACTGTGCTGTCCTCCAGGACCGGAGTTGCCCACCCCTGCACTAAGGTTTCGGGCCTGTCTCTGTGCAACTTCGAGCTTCAGCTCCCTCCATAGGTTTTCTATTGGATTAAGGTCCGGAGATTGACTAGGTCACTCAGTGTCCCTAATGTGCTTCATTTTGAGCCACTACTTTGTTGCCTTTGCTGTATATTTTGGGTCATTGTTGTGCTGGAACACCCATTCACGACCCATTTTCATTTTCCTGGCAGAGGGAAGGAGGTTGTTGCTCCGTCCATTTTCCCGTTGATGCGGTGAAATTGTCCTGTGCCCTTAGAAGAAAAACATCCCCAAAGCAAAATGTTTCCACCTCCATGCTTGACAGCACTTTTCTTCCTCCAAACACTTTGAGTAGAGTTAATGCCAAAGAGCTCAATTTTGGTCTCATCTGACCACAGCACCTTCTCCCAGTCAACATTCTGGCATAAAAATCCAGTTGTCTAAGTTACCGAGCTGTGAATGCTACGTAAACAGAGCAAACATGAGAGCACACAAGTGCGAAAAGGCAGCGTAATAATCTCCCAATCAAACCGTTATAAACTTCCTCCGGAACCCAGTTAAGGTACAAAAACTCAACAAAAATAGAGACACAGTTAAGTCCTATTTCCGCTCAGCCGAGCCTTCTTTGTTGTTGCGTGCAGCAGCCTGTGTCAGGCCGAGCTGGGCTTGGACACAAGGAGCACGGGCTGGGTAGACTCGGGTTCAGATCAAAGCTCTAATCCGCACTGCGGTCTCACGAGGAAATCCAGCTTTTTGATAACAAATTTTCTTTTTCCTTGGATACAAATATTTTAGACATATGCAGGGCATCCTCCAGTCACAACAGTCTTGACATATGGAGTTTCCACTCCCACTCGACCTACAGCATTACCATCATATGGACTATATGAGCAAACTAGATTGGTTGTGCACAGCAGGAGAATACGCAGTAATGCAGCGTATGACTCAGTGACTACTAGGATGTGTCTTGACTAACATCATAATTCAGGTATAATTTTTGTTATTTTTGCTCCATGATCAAATGATTATATGAGAACATAATGGTCACAGACAGTAAGGTCAAACTCCTGATAATGGCAGGCCACAGCTCTGTAGAGATTAGTGCTATCCCTCTTTTTAACACACAGAGCCCAGTGTTATCTTACATTACATATTAAGCCTTTTTTCCAGATTTAGTCACAAATCGGATGCATTCTGCCTGAGTGTTATGGTCGAAACTGGTGCACAAGCATATCTGCAGAGTTTAAGGACATTGCACATAGCGAAATGCAAAATGCTTCTGCATTTAAGTAGAAAAGAGTGAGGAAAGGAAAAATAGCGGATGGAGTATAGTAAATTAAGCAATTAAATACTTAATTAAGTTCTTAAGTATTAAGCATTTAAATATACTTTTGTCTGTGCATTTGTATATACATATTTTTATGTTTTTGTATTTAAATTAGTTTGTGTTTTTCTCTAAAGTGACCTAGAGAGTTGTGGAAGGCACTTTTAAATAAAATTTATTATTATTCTTATTCTTAAGTTAAAGTAATGGCTGGTTTCATGTATATTTTCTGCTAGCTTTTAAAACCAAATTTGCTTAACTGGGTTAAAAGAACATGCCTATAGAACATTTTAGTTGGAAAGAAAGGAATCTTTTCATCACTGAACTTTCATTTTGTACTTTGTCATCATTCGTGTAGTGTAATAAACAAGCAGTTAACAGGCAGGGTAACGTGCAGCTTGTTTGAGGAGTACTGTGTGATGAAGTGAATGTTAAATTGCGCCACACTGTGTATCCATGCTGCATTGGAATCAAGCCACAATCCGATGTACATCTGGTCCCCTTCAAGAAGGATTGTTCACCATCTGTTTGGCTGAATCAGGTGTGTTTAATGAGGTAGAATCCAGTGGCCAAGGAGGACTGGAGCCTGACACTAGGTGGCCCTAGGTGGCTCCAAGTTCCAGGAAACGGTTTTGTGAGTCTATGAGTGTGAAATACTCACTGATATGAGGTGCTGGGAGGAGTCGAGCAGTTCGCACAGGACCATGCCTCACTGAGAACAGTTCCTGGGCTTCACCACTCAGCTGCAGAGAAAACACAATATGTAATCAATATGACACAGTACAGCAAGCTGGAGTTTGTTGGACAATGGCAAAGCTGTGTATTTTATCCAGTAGTATAAGCTGCCTACAATGATCCAAATACCCTGCTCATATACAATATATGGACAAACATATTGGAATAAATCCATATTTCATGTGTTTCAGCAGATCAAGACATTCTGCACAATTCAATTCAATTTAATTCAATTTTATGTTATACCGCTTTTTACAACCAGGTTTTTACAGTCCAAGTCCGAGCCCCTAGTGAGAAAGCCGAAGGCGACAGGGGTGAGGAAAAACTCACTCAGTACACCATGCTTCCAAATCTGTGGAGCCAGTTTGGGGAAGAACATTTTCTGTTCCAGCATAACTGTGTCCCAATGCACAAAGTAGCTCCATAAAGACTTGGCTGGAGGAGTTCACTGTGGAAGAACTTGACTGGCCGCCCAGAGCCATGACCTCAACCCCATCTAGCACATTTAGGACAAACCTTCTCGTCCAACATCAGTCTCTGACCTCATTTACGCTCTACAGAATGAATGGACACAAATTCCCACAGAAACTTTTTTGCAAGAAGAAAATTCCATATTAAAGTCTATGGATTTGGTGTCATTGTTGGTGTAATCTCCAGGCATCTCAGTACTTTTTTTTTGCTCAGTGTCAAAGTGTGACTACAACAGTTAGACATTGTCTAAATGTTGGCAATGCCTCAGCCCACCCAGCAAAGGGTTTGATTGGGGAGATCATTTATCTTTTTTAAAATCAGTGTTGGTTGTGTGTAACTTTAAAGAATGTAGCTGGATTAGTGTGCATACTCAATAGGGTTGTCTCCTTTTTGCTGATTCAAAACCAAATCACCAGCTAGCCATGACATCCAATTTTATCTGTGGTTGGTTTTCAGCCTTCACCTCAAGCCCCTTAACACAGATAGCAAATGAGAAGCTAAAAGAGAACTGAATCCACACTACGGGCAAATTGAAATCCCCAGTTCATTTGACACACTCTTTTTAGCCTGTGGGAGAAACCCAGAAACCCAGGAGGAAACCCTGGCCACCATTAGGAGAACAGGTAGCAGTATGTCTCACCCTGAGCTAGCAGCACGTCTCACAGCAGGGCCCTATCCAATATTTGAAAAAATTTGAAAAACATTTGAAAAATATTTGGAAACAATTTGGAAAAAAATTGGAAAACAATTTGACTTCTTCAGCTCAAGAAAAGGGCATAAAATATCTCCTTATCTATATGACTGACATCCTAGCTATACACATTTCAGCTCATATCTGCTAACAATGTTTCAGGGCAGTTCATAAGAAAGGCGCATCCACTTTGCACAGACGTCTTTTGGGTTGAATCTGAAATCACATACATTTAGAATATAGTAAGATTGAGGCATATTCATTTACAATAAGGAACTTTTGCACTGGCATGAATTAAATGATTAAATCCATTTTGTACCTTAAAGTGGGCAAAAAAACCCTCCAAAAACAGTAATATCAGAGTGGACTTCCAGTGATAGCAGTTAAGGACTACACCTCCTTGAGCAACAACTACTGACTACAATCCAAACACTGGCCAAATACCAAAAAACATCACTGTACATAATGATCATCTGGGCAGCCGAGAAATCAACATTCAGAAAATACTCATCACCCTAATATAATCCTATTTCTGTTTTAAAGATGTTATTACAGGGAGCTAGAATGAAGGGCAGAAAACAGGTAAGCTCTTCAGGAAAGTCTGTGAAAAGAGGGTCATCAGTCCTAGAAGACATATTAATCTATGGCTTTGTTTCTCAGATCCTTTACATTAGAGCTGCTCCTGGGAAAATCTATCTTAATACCCTTAGACAGCCTTATCATCCACTGATATATCTGATACCTTTTGGAAGCAGAACTGAGTGTAAAAAGCTATAGAACAATAGTGAAGCGCATAAAGAGAGATTTGTTCGTACTAAAACCTGGAATAAATACAGCAAATGAGAGAAACAGACGCAAGGAGTGGTGAGTCCAGAGAGGGGGCCGTGCTAAGCTGGACTTGCAGCCAAGCCACGAAACAAAAGCAACCAGTTGTGCTGAGTTGCAACGTGAATAGATACTTCACATACTGCAGTGCAAACTGCATATCTTCTGCATTATGAACAATATGTAGACAGGAAAATTTGTGAAAAGCATTTTTATTTAAAAAGCAATTTACTCTAGTTTACTGTAGTAAAAAAAAAGAAAAGAAAAATGAGATCACTGAAACTGAAGCTGTCCCACCAGGCTTGATTGACACTCCATGTGTAACGGCCTGATATTCTGCATTTGTTTTAAACCCTCTGTGACATTTGTTCGGTGTGTATATCTACATGCGCGTGCGTGTGTTAAATTACAAAGAATGTGCATTATCACATTATTGGGCATAATCCATGTGTCTAAAGCAGATAATCCCAGCAGAGGATGATCGCTCTTTTACACAATTAGTAGCTTTCACAGAGAGAAGGATCAGTCATGTTATTATTAAAAGTGGCCACGCAGCCACCAAGCAGGGAGATTAAGGAGTCATCTAGAATACGGCAGGTTGATACAGACAGAGAAAAGAGAGAAAGAGACTATAAACATGTATGACATCAGCGAGAGAGAAAAAATCCTTCACAGGCAAATAGGCCAAAAGAATGGAATTTACCAGATTGCAAGATTTACATTAACGCAACTGTCATTTGGCATTACACGGCTTCTGTGTGTCGTCCTCAATGACTGCTCTGCAAAAAATTACTTTTTATGACAGTAATATGCAAAATGATTTCTTGGGCATTTACTTACGGAAATTCATTCCAGTGAATATGCATTGATGGAATCAAAAATCACTAGGCTTATGCAATTGGGCATGGAGGGGTGGGGGTTTGGGGCATGACATCTGACTCATAGAAAGAAGAGGTCGTCCCTAGAGCAACTGGGAAAGCGGACAGTAGGGAAGGGCAGAGTAGCCAAAAATGATGAACAAATGGAAAGAAGTTTGTCTTCTGGGCTTCTGAAAAAGAAAATAAACTTCTGGTGGAGAAGAAACTACATCGTGGGCTTGGACCTGATAACTAATTTTACTGAATATTGTGATAATTTAATGCCCTTTTCATCTGCTGGTTTCATATGTCATTCCTTTTACAATCCTTCTAATCTGATTTTCTAAAAATAGCAGAGGGTTGAAAAGTAAGAATTATCTATCAGAGATCATTTCACCAACTAACTGACCACACACAGTGGTACTTTGAACATCTCGTGAATAAGGGACTTAATCGGTCCTGGTGTCTGACATTAACAGTTCTGCTTTCGGTATTGGAGAAATAAAAAAAAAACACAAAAGGAGAAAGCTTGCGCACACACAACACGAGAGACCTCAGGTGTATAAAATTCAACAAAAAGTACTGATAAGAATACCGTTAAAGTACAGAATCATTAATGGTATTGATAGAAGTAGTAATACCGTTAACGAACCTTCACGATACTGATCCCAACCTGAATGCTGCAATACATGCAAATGAAACACCAGATCCGCTCTCTGGTAGAGAGTTAAACAGTCTGTTCAGAAGTGTGCAGATACACCATAGAATGAAGAACCAGTGAATGCTGTTACTGTCCCAAGCCATCTGTGCAGAATACAGATATCGTAACAGATTCATTTATAAGCAAGCCCAGTAGGTAACACCACGGTAATTATATTGACATCAAAGAAAATACAAACTACAGTGTAAGTAATGCTCTGCAGTGCTCACAAGTGGCAATTACTTTCATTTGGATCTAAATTATTTCTCAAGGTGACTCGGCAGAGACTGATCATTTGTCTACATATTTAATTATCATCTGAGCTTACTACATCATAAAAAAATTGTCTTAGTTCAAAAATGCTTTTTGTATGATGTGATCAAGATCCTCCGACAAAAAATAGAGTAAGAAATTTAGGATTTAGAAAAACAGTGGCATTGTGTTTTATTGAGGCACCCGTCATCCCACCACGCACTTCACCATTCCATTCTGTTCAATTTACCCTAGACAATCTGCCCGTGACAAACATTTCTGTAGCCAGAGACCTTCTAAGAAGATGTTACAACACGCACTCCAGTAGAGCCTGCTACGCCTGGCCCTCCTACTCCATTCAGCACCATTATGGAAAGTGTCAGCTTAGTAACTGTCACAAACACTTCACAGTCACTCAGGACCAGAAAACCTGTACCTCCCAACACTTACTCAGACCATGCTGATACAAAGAGGAATAGGGAGGAGAGAAATACCATTTGAAGAAAAAGGCAGATATAAGAACAAGACCATATAGAGAACACCACCAGAGGACATCACAACAGAAGAATGACAGTTGAACAGCAGCCCTTACGGTGGTGATAAGATTAAATGTCTATGCTGATAATAGTAATTACTTTAATCAAAATTTAACAGCACGACTCAACAATTTAACTACCAAGATTACACAACCTATTTAATTTTATTTTGCAGCTGCGC
Source organism: Ladigesia roloffi (assembly GCA_037577295.1). Lineage (NCBI taxonomy): Eukaryota > Metazoa > Chordata > Actinopteri > Characiformes > Alestidae > Ladigesia > Ladigesia roloffi. The sequence continues at coordinate 20,341,712 of JBBKCR010000001.1, forward strand.
CAATCATTTATTAGAACGAATAAGAGAAAATCAGTCTGCAAAATATTACTTTACACTGAGGTCTTCTGTTTGTCAGGACTGACATCAAGTGGCCAAAAGAGGAATTGCACATATGCAACCCTACTAATAGGTAAATGGTGGGTTAATTTACTCATCCAATAAGACACACAAAGAAAAATACAAACTGATCCCCAGAAAAATGACACAAACAGAAAGGAGGCAAACAAAGAAAAGAAGAAAAACATTAAGTCAATATTAAAAAAGAACTAGGCAGAGTTGCTCTCATATTAATCACGTGTAACTGTTTTTAAACCCTTACAAAATACCTTTCTCTCCGAATTAAATCAACAGTGGTGGGGTTTTAAATTGTCAGAGGAAATGATCAGCAGGAAAACGAAAATAGGTGACAAATGTGATTCAGCGATCCGCGTTTAAAGACAGAAGGAAAGTTCAGAAAATACTCACTGATACGCTCCAAATCTGCATTCCATCTGCATAGCCAATCATCAGACACAGAGGCGGGTCGACACCACTGCCATGCATCTCTAGGAATTCTGGTGAGCGAGCCACATCTGTATACACACACAAAGACAACTTCAGTGGAGTCAATTCACTACTGACATTAAGCGAAATGTTTACTACAACTCCACACATGCTCTGATGAGGCTTTGTCTCTGTTCGTGGCATCTGGTGACCTAGTGGTTAGGGAGTTAGCCCCGTGACCATGGTTGCGGGTTTGAATCCCAAGACCACTACTGAGGTACTCGAGCAAGATGACTTCCCCACATACTGCTCTCCTGGCTGGCTGATCTCTGCTTCACTTGGTGAATGGGTTTAATGGGTTTAATGGGTTTAATGGGTTAAATAGGTTAAAATGGGTTAAAATGGGTTAAAATGGGTTAAAAATTCAGAGAAAGAATTTTGTGATGTAGTGTGTCCATGTATGGTCCCTTTATACTTTCTGTGTATTCGAAATGACACTAAATGATTACTACATCAGTAGACGAAAGGTATTTGTTAAAATGAGTCTGCACTGCTGATTAGCTGAACAGGAGTCTGCTATCTGATATTAACACCCTCACACAATATGTTCTTTCAAATTTATGGAACACTGGGGGGGTTTCCTTAAAAGTAATCATAACATGAAGACTACAACTCACTCAGTGTCTGTACACATGTATTTTGAGCACATTCTCAGTAACAGTTTCCTCGTTGCCATGTCCTAGTGTTTATGAACTACATGAAAAGGACTTTTGGATCAACAGAGAATTAGGATTCTTCAATAAATAAGTAACTTTATGACATGCAATAGGAGTCCCTCATAAAGGTAATGTGCTTTGGGACTTTTAATGGTACATACCTCTTCAGCATAAACATGTTAAACTAGATCGAGCTTTTTTTTTTTAGACAGTAATGGCAGGAATAGAGTTCATAATTTAAATAAAGTGTTTTTCAATGCAGAACAGTTAGTGAGTAAAGGCAGGTTAGTGCTTAAAACATACTGGATTAATCCTGAATATGCCTGTTTTATCACACTATTTTTGTTACCCAGTCTAGAAATAGTCTATTCATGCAAAGCGTAATGATCTTTTCTCCCTTTCTCCTTCCCTCACTCCTTATAGAACTATAACTATGTGTAGGCTATTAGGATCACCGGATGACTCACAGGTTAAGCTGAACAGTTACTGAAAGATATACTGTGAAACATAAATGAAACATTCTATGTGTCTGCAGTTTCATTGTGTTCGATAAAAAACAATAACAAGCAACTAAGTAATAACACACTGCTCTAAACAGTTTATAAACTGGCAACTACTTCACACATGCAAGCAACTAGAGCTACAGAATTGTGCAGCCTGGCATAGGCCCTATTTTTTTTAGTAATTAAAGAAAGGTCATGGTTAAGAATAAAACAAGAACCACCCACACAACAGTACAAGGCCGGTTCGTTTGTCTTTTCATATATAAACGTACATTATAGTGTGTGCGGAAACACGCATGAAGACGAATTAGCTGTGTGCCTAACAAGAACCATTTTCTGGATCACCGACTACACATTTAGGATTGCTGTCAAACTCCAGCATTTCTGTCGCTGGCACTGTTTCACAAATGTCAAGGAGGAAACACAGCGCTGTCACTCATCTCCTTACTAAGAAATGGACCATCAAATGAGCACAGCTTGGTCTTTTACCACACTGGCCTGACTTGCCTGAACCCTATACAGAATGCTTTACAGTGCAAACAACCAGGACTGAATACAGGAATCAGTCTGTTCCTCAGTGTTTAATGTATTTTTTTATGCATTTTGCATATATAACTATAATCTTGCAGAATATTGATGTTAAACCAAATTCACCAAACCTCAATGAGAGGGATGCTACGCTGTGAAATATCTGACACTGACACAAGTTTAAATGTGATTAAAAAATAGTTATGCAAAAATACTCCCATTGAAAATACTGCAGCTTAGCAGCACCTGCGTAAGAAGACTTGCAGTTTAAACCATCAGGAATTTGATTGACTGACTGATATACTTATTTATTTATTTATTTCATTTCACATTAAGTACACCACAGTTTCAACACAGACCTCGGACAAAAGAAACCTTTCTGCCAACATTTTACTTTGCATTTTCTGGTTTCATACTGAAATTAGTCAATTAAATAAACTTAAAACTTAATTCTGAAAATGTATAATATATTATTAACATCTGCTCTTATATATCAAAAACTAATCGATATGGTAGCCTTAATACTGATGTCCAATGTACTGACTGCAGTTTAAATGTGACATGATGGCAAAAGAAAACTCAACAATAAGTGAAGAGACGCATTAGAAACTAGGACTATGTGTACTGGA
>JBBKCR010000001.1:20363541-20379410 GCA_037577295.1 Ladigesia roloffi
ATGACTACCAGACTGCTACGGCTAAAGCTAAAATCTGCGTTTGTGTTCTGCTGAGGAAAAAATGTCACCTTCGACTTGGATGCCCTGAGGGTAAGCACATAAACATCAAATTTTCATTTTAGGGTGAACTATCATTTTAATGATAGCTAAACAGTGGAGAAAGAAACCAGGCAGTTACTAAATAAACATTAAGTGAAAAATGTAATACAGTCACATACATACCATATAAACAAGTCTATTTGAGATTATTTAACTACTCTAAACCACTGCCTGAAACTTAAGGACAGTTAAACAGCAGAGAAGGGAACCAGGTGGTAACAAAAAAACACAATTAGTGCTGTAATGTCATTTTATAAATGTAATATGTTATTAATATTATTATCAAGTTTCTGAAACTTACCTTTTTTTTATAAGAAACCCATACGTTTACATTAATCTTCCTGGTAAACAAAGACATTCCCATTTATTAAAGCTCACTTCCTATAAATTGTCTTCTAGTCGAAGGCTTGTTTTGACCACAGAGCAGCGTTTGGCTGGGTGTTAATTGGCCAGTTGACCACCAAACATCCAACCGTGACACCAACATTAATACACCAGTAACAGCACTGTGTCTGAACCCCACACACTACTATGCTGTTATTGTGTCAGCAGCACTGCTGTGCTGTAAATGGTCCTCCACTCAAAAGTATCCAGTGGCTCTGTGTTCAGCAAGACCCAATTCTGCCACAAGCTGAATGAATGGTAACACTGGACTTGTCTTTAAGTGGCTCATGACTCAAGTATGGTTTCAAGGAAATTCCCACTGAGAAAAAAACAAATGATTAAATCTGCAGCTAATATAGGTCCAAAATAAATTTGTCTACTAAAGCATCAAGACTAAACTTGTATTCACAGAGTTGCACCCCAGAGTCTCTAGACTCCACTCAGACTCAGAGCTGCACCCCAAAGACTGGAGACATTTCAACAAAAGTGGGGTTGTTGAAACCCCGACCCACCCCTGGCCACACTAAAGAGATTCAACACTCAAATCAGACTCACAGCCACACTAAAGGGATTCGACATCAAACCAGACTCTCAGCCACACTAAAGAGATTCAACACTCAAACCAGACTCTCATCCACACCCCAGAGTCTCAAGGCTCAGTTCAGTCTCAAAGCCGCACCCCTGATTTGACTTAGGCTTTTAGGCGCACCTCAGAGTCTCAGGACCCTATTCAGACAGGGTGGCTTAGACAAATTGTGATGAATGAGGTCAAGGGCAGATGACAAACTGCACATGACAACAGATGGACTACAGTCAGTAAGTCTGTAATTGACACAGAGGACCAATAAGACAGGCAGAGCTCTGAAGGTTGCCAGTGAGGGGAAGTAAATAGTAGGAGTTTCTAAAAGAGGGGAGTAGTGACAGAACATTAGAGATATTTGTCAGTAAGGCAGTACACTTGTTGCCTGTTGGTCAAGTACAGTTTTACTGCCTTAAAATGTGTCTTTGTTTAAATATATTCACCTAGCAGCACAACAGGACTAACTCTATTAAAAACCTGTCAGGCATCTCTGTTGACCAGTCAAAGGGTTAAAGGCTCTCCTCCGGATTTGCCTTTCTACCATCAACGCGTGAGATCCAGGTCAATGCAATTTGCTCTGCGGGCAAGTTCATTTTCGCAGGGCATTAAAATGCACAGCCGCGCTCTCTGGCTGCATCGCCCCAGGTCTGTTTCCTCTCCCTTGTCACCTACAGCTAACCTTTCGCATGATACAATCCCAAATAATTGGTCTTGATAATTAATCCATGTGAAATGGCTTCTTAATAAGTATAACAGGCCTTCACTTAAAGCTTCCCTTTTAAAAATCAAATCAGGAGCTCACAATCAAAGGCTTGAGGAGGGGATGAGTGAGCGGCGATAGCGAGTGGCACCCAGGTGGTCTATTAATAGTGCAATTTGCCTGATTCTTGCCATTTAGCATGCCGTGTAAGTGTTTATTTGAAAATATTGATATGAATGGATGGCCCACTGACAGGATACAGTAGCCTGTGGTGGTACCCTCTGTGCAGATCTCTCTTAAAGCTGTGCAGTCTGGCAAAGGGCATGAGAACCATGACCATGCAGGTGAGCCCACGCTGATGTGAGATTAGAATGGTTGCCACAGGCAAAATTCCCGGCTTGGAGAGATGTCCTCAGGCTACGAAAACTGAGCAAGAAGCTCGGACAGCTACACAGAGCTCTGAACGAATGAAGACAGTGTAAGAGAGGCAACAAGTTGCTGCCTGTCAGAGAAAAGCTTGTCAAGCTTTGAGTTTGCTAAAAGAACCATGGGCTTAAATCCATTGAAATGTAACTACCCAAGGCCAACATTTTTTCTTTTCTTTTTTTTTTCTTTTACTTTACCCCTTGAGTTCAACTTTGGACTTATGTTACAAAAATATTCATAGTTTCCTAGTTTGATGAAACTTTTGTTTCTGTGCCCTAGTTTGACGAAACATGAAACTTGTATTTCTGTGCCTTTAAGACTGATATATAGGAACAAAAAACAATAATTAAATAATTGGAATCAACCATTCCAAATCTAAGCAAAGGCAATTAATAGAGTTGATTCTTAGAGTTGATTCCTTACAACAATTTGAGCAACCCTCAATGTTAAATTTCAAAACATGATGAAGAAGGTCTGGCAAATTACACAGCATACTATTCAATAAAATTAATAATAGACTATTTTGATTGATGGTGTACATGACAGGAGATATCAGTTTAGATATATGACATGCTAGATCTTAGCAAGGCAGCTTAGGTACCTGAGGCTAGCTAAATGAACTTAAGAGGCTTTATCTGACAGTCAGGCTCTCAAAACAGCCCCTGATTTTGTTCTGTAAACTTCAGGTGGGTAGATGTTTCAGCACCAGTAAAGTAGATTGTCAGCCACTTTTGTTACACATTTCACTTTTGTTTTTCACAATTCTAAGTAAAATACAGCCATTCTGTGTATTTTGTGAAAGGATGGGTTTTTCAGACAGGCTGTCTAGACTCTAGAGCGTGACAGTAGAATATGGGTGCCAAGAAACTTAAACATCTTTGTGGACTTTGGAGTTGACTCGTGATTAGTGAATTCCTGAAAGAGCCACACAATAGATACTCGATTCTTAACTCAGACAATCAGCCACACCCCAGAGACTCAAGACTCTGCTCAGACATTCAGCCATGCCCCTCAGGCTCAAGACTCTGCTCAGAATCTCAGCCGCAACCCTGAGACTCAAGACTCTACTCAGACTTTCAGACACAATGGGTCTATAAGACAGGTAGAGCTCATAACGCGGCCAGCGAGTGGAACGTTTGCCATTGACTTTTGATAGTAAATGCTGGAAAGATTCACTCAAACAAATATTTATGATCGACTCCCAATCATTCATTATAACTTATAACCTGAATGGGGACTGCTGTAAGATGCATAGGTGGATGCATTGGTTCCTATGACAACAATCAGACACACACTCTATTTGTTATATAGTCACTGTCAGGATGAAACCTCAAATTATTTAAAAAACTTTTAATTGGTTAATAATTTCACAATTTCACAGACTCATTTTTTACTGACCAATAGTATCAATTTATGAAGTAAAAACAACCAAAAGTAGCGGCAATATACATATATACATATATATATATATATATAGATAGATAGATAGATAGATAGATAGATAGATAGATAGATAGATAGATAGATAGATAGATAGATAGATATAGATATAGATAGATATATATATACATACATATATATATTAATATATATTGTAATTATATAAATATAAATACACACATACACATGCCTTGTTTTCGATTTCCAACTTTGGGAAAGGGACAATCCTAAAGTTCCTTATTTACTAACCTAACCCTAAACCTAACCCCAAACATATCATCGTATTATATCTCCACCTCCTCCCCTCTGTCTTCTTGCATCCACTAATATCCGCTCACACTCATTAGAATGTGTGAGACCAATCGCTCTCGTTTTGCCCGAATCCTTTAATGCCATTATCTGACTTAGATGGAGTTTGGCCCCATTTGTTTAGTTCGGGGAATCAGATTGCATTTGTGGCACAAAACGGCGCTTGCTAGCAACCGGAGTGTTAATTATGATGGGTTTGTTATTGCTCACCAGAGCATAATAAATTGCTATTATGTTGTTTTGCGGAGTCTAATTTAATTGGCACGTTGTCACAAAAGTAATTATCTCTCATTTATATTGATGCCATAAGCACAAGTAAGAGTGCACCTGCTGCCACCAGCCCATGCTAAAAATAAACAGGTAAAGCCAGCTGGCTTCCTTTCTCCCATGCTGTTCGACAGGAGGGTGAATTGCGCATTTTTGAAACTCACCCCATCTTTCCCTGTGTCAAATTACGGCACCTGTGATTTGCTGGCTCTCCGAGTTTAACTCAGTGCCCTTTTGGCCGAACTGCGCATGAGACTGATGAGAGAAACATCATCTTTCCGATTGCCTTCTACGGTAGAGCGCTCATTTAAAAGGGGCCCTGTGTTAATGGCTTAATGGCAGAGATTGAAGTGGGTCTCACGAGCGACAGAGACAGAAAGACACAGTGGGAAAGGCTGAATATGCATTTGAAATGACAGAGCAAATGACATGGTCCTTCAGAAGACTTTGCTTTGTCACTTTACAGCACATCAAACCTACACAGCTCAGCGCTGGGGAGACCAGAAGTCCCTCTTTCATTTTCTCATGTAAATCTAGTGTGGCTTACTGAATATCAATGGCACCTACATTTCCGATGCGAACCTTAGTGTTATAATAATTCATGACCCCAGGGTTGTACTCCTCCAATTAGTTTGTCCTCGAGAGTTGGAGAAAATTCGACTTCTTCAACAGAGCGCATTTTGCGTTTCACGGGGAAACAATTTACATGCCCTGTCTTTGCTAATACCACACAGAAGGATGTGGACAGGTCCATCGTGGCCCAGAGGGATGATTTAAAACCCTGATGTGTGTCGTCAGGGCAAGTTTTCCCACAGTGCCATCTCTGCGCGATGCCACAGCACCTGAAAGCTCTGTGCCATTAATGTGAGACCAGGGCTCCTGCACTCGCTGCATTTCGTCCCCATGAGGAGCTGTCAATAACAGTCGCGTCCACAAAGCTCAAACCCATCTGGCTCCAGCAATGCATCCCTCAATGTTCATTTCATATTAATGTTTGTCAGGAGCAATTCTCTCTCTGTCTCGGGCCAAGAATTGACTGAAGACACTTGGAGGGATTCGTAATGAGAATCTTTAATGTCCTTCCGTCTCATTTGACTGCAGATGAGATTGTTGTTGGCTAAAACTTTTTCCCCCCCTTTCTCTCCACTCCTCCTCTTCTCTCAAGCCTATCTCTGGGCTATAAGACCCCAGTTTGAGACCTTTGAGCTTCGAGACCTCCAATTTTTAAGTTTGCATTGCTGAGTAGGGGAAGGGGAAATAACCTTGGGCGAGTAATTTGGCTCTGTCACTTGTCTCCCTTTGACAGGCGAGGCGATTACAGTGCTGCTCTCAGAAATTCAAGGAGTGTTTGCAAATACAGTATTCACATACAGTTGGGCTCGGGCAGCCGTGTAATCAGCCTCTAAGTAATATGGCACTCTCTTGCTTCGGTAATAAGGGAAGGAGATTTGAAATTTTCTCTCTCATCCCCCATGAATAACATTAAAAATGGAAACCATCCAAAGTGGGGGGAGGGCAATGAAGGCCCTCTTATTAATTATGGCTTTAAATAAATAATGCAGGCTCGTCTGGATCTATTCTCTCTTCCGCTCGCTCATCCATCCTCGGCTTGTCCTCCTCTTCCTCACAAGCACACAGTTCGCAGCACTTCAGATCAATCCTTGAAGGACAGTGGCAGATTGGATGATGATAGCCACACACTTCGTCTAGAAGCTTTCAGATTTTAGAGGAAATACTTTTCGGTTTTTGCCATGGTGCGGTTATATTGAATAATATAGCTTGGTTATTTATAAGTCGATGGTAACTCGGATTTGAGGTTGCAGATTTGCTTTGTCCTTTAATTTAGCATTTCGCAGGATCACAAAAGTACTTGGCACTTTACCATGTGGATGTTTTGGTAGATGTTGAAGCATTCATCCATTATCAGAGGACACATCTTTAACCAGGGTCACAGGAGAGCTGGATCTCAGAGCTAAACACCATAGGGAAGATGCACAGCGAAGCACTCTCACACACACTTTTATTGCTATTGGCAATTTTGCATCTCCTGTCTTTGGACTGTGGGGATCGGAATCTGAGAACTTCACTGATCCCATAAGCAATTGCAACAACCACACAGACACTTAGAGAGACAGAGAAAAGAACAACAGGAAATACAATATAAAAGTTAATAGTTCTCTAGAAAATATTCTGAAAATCCTCTATAATAAATACCTGTTGTATACACAACATGCTGTGGCCGGTGAGAGGTGGATATAAATAATACAGATACAAATATAAATAATTGTTGGAGTAGTTAAGATGTTATAGGGACCGATGTGTGGGTGTGTGATGGGGGAAAAGTTATAGAGTCTAATGGGTGGGTGTGTCAGAGGGGGAGGAGTTATAGAGTTTGATGGGTGGTTGTGTGACAGGGGGAGGATTTATAAAGTCTAATGGGTGGGTGTGTGATAGAGGGAGGAGAGATAGAGTCTAACGGGTGGGTGTGTGACAGGGGGCGGAGTTATAGACTGATGGGTGGGTGTGTGACAGCAGGAGGAGTTCAGTGTTCTTGATGGACTGAAATCTGTACAAAGTTCTCTTTTCAGCCAGTTTCCAAATTGTTGAGTTCCTCACCCAGCACTGGTCCTGCTTTCATCAGCAGCTTGTTAAGTCTCTGAGTGTCTGTCCCTTTCATACTTCCACCCCAGTACACCACTGCATAGAAAACTGTGCCACTACAGACTCCACAGCATGATGTTGCAGACTCTATAGTATAGTCTATTTTGACCTCTCCATTTGGTGGATAGAGAAACTGGATCACCTGGTTAAATTCCATACAGACACAGGAAGATCATGCAAACTCCACACTCTGCTGTAGAAGCAGGATGTTTTTTGTTACCTTCAGGTGGTTTTCACATCCTTTTTAAACACGGGAACACTAATACATATACATATACATACATATAAACCTCTGAAGTCATGTGTCAACTCTTGAAACTGCCCTGTCCTCATCCTGGTACATCTAGCTGCTCTTCTGTAGGTGGCTCTCTCTGAGCTGATTACGGGAGAGACTTATGAGCCTACCTAAAATAAAGAGCTCAGCAAAAAAGTTACACAATGCTCTCTCTATCCCAGGTGTAGTCGGTCATCCAAGACACGTTTAGTGTACAAAGCTAGCTCCAGTGCAAAAGTGAAATAAAGACTGTGAAGGGGTAACATGTCCACCAAGTAGTGTAAGCTCACTATGTGAAATCTTTACACACTCACGTTGTGAAGGAATCTTTATTGGTTTTGAACCCTGTATGACACACTGTTCCCAGTAAGAACAGAGGAGAGTGAGAACCAGCAGTTCACAGTCTTGCTCATTTCAGCAGGGAATAGTTTTCCAATTGACTTTAGCTACATCAGGCAGTAGTCAATTGAGTAAATTAAACTTTTCAGTGAATCTAAGAACAGAGCCTGCTTGCTAATGAATGACCAGTGGACTGTCCTGTGTCTCCTTCCTTGCTTTGTTACGGACTCTCCTTTAAGCGCTGCTGATGTCAAGCTTCAGATCTCGGCGATTTGTTTCGAGATAAGGCAGACAGGCCTTTGTATGTCTGTCACTGTTTCCAGTTAAAGCTCCGGCCATGTGCTGGCATATTGTGCTTTCACGTCTCTTTCTCCAGCGTTTGAAGGGCAAAAGGAGACAGGAAGAGGCTTGTTGTGGGAATAAAGTATGAAAAAGAAATGAATAAAAAAAGGAAGCGCACTCTTTTCTTTTCTTCTTGGAGCTGGTGTGGAGTTGAAGTTGTCTGTGATAATCTTATCAGGCTATGACAGTTAGCGGAGAGGGACAAAAGGAGGCCGAGGCGCGCTGAAGGTCTGATGGGCCGCTGATTGCAGAGCTGTCCGGAGGAGAGACGGTTGCCATGGAAATGATGAATGACATGTGTCCTGCCTGATAGGGCGGGGGCCGCGGCGGCGTGATGAATAGTGGCGTCTGTGTAAGAGATGATGAACAGCTCCAGGTCTGTGTATTACTCGCACACACACACAAGAAACATATGCTGCATCCCTACCATGCCATTGTGCTGCAAGGTTCCAGTGTGCGCTCTTCAAGGTGTCTTTCCTGAACTGAGACTGTCACTGGTAGAACCCTTTCCTTTTTTTTTGGGAGGTTTCATATTTTGGAACTCTTATTGTGAAATCCTGAGCACACCAGTCTTGAATTAGTTTGTTATGTGGTTGAGCTGTGCATAGAGAAAGGATGCCAAGTTTCAGTTGGTTCAGAGACTTTTGAGTTTTGTATTTAGTTTAGTATTTAGTTCTCTTTTGGTTGGACCTTAGGTGTTGGTCCACAGTCTGTAATCCCAGCTGTTTATGTGCTCCTGTCTCCTTTTGGCTTGTAGTACTGATGGTTTTAGGCCCTTGTGCCTGTTTGTTTTTGTTATTATTAATAAAAGTGTAAAATGAAAGTCTGTATTCACGCCTGCCCTCATTCTGGATATAAAGGGAACCGTCCCTTAAAAGGTTACATGCAATTGCATCTTCTTTGCAAGCCAATTACTGATTATCCTTTAAGAAACCAACCAAGTCTCTGTTATGAAAAATATTTTATTTGTATGACCACTGCAGTCCTTTTTTTGTTTCCAAAGAGGATAAAATATATAGTCCACATCACGGTTTTTATTGAGGGCTGTGCTATGGAGAGTCCAGAGCTTAAAAAGTAAAGAATAATGCTCTGTTAAAACTACAGGATCAATAATACACTGTAGTTAAAAAAACATAGGTTTTAACAATTTAATGTTTAATAATTAAAAGAAACCGTGAGAAGACGGGCATGGAGGCAATAATTTCAAATGTAAATATATAGAAAGTGACTATACACTATATATTTGTAGATCGCCACATCGTCAAAGTCCTATCAGATGAATATGATGAGAAATGCGGAGAAGTGCTAGTGGATGACAGCTCCAAGAGGATAATTTTGTCCAACAACTCCATGTATCTCAAATATGTCTGACTTTGAGACTTCAGATTTTAGACGTTGTACAGGCTCATTTATTGGCCAGCCAAATATACTTTTGGATTCAATGCTTCTTTTAAAGATCTGATTATTTTAAAAAAATAAGGTTAGTGTTCCACTTTTGCCTGTGGAGTTAGTGATTGAAGCAAAAAGCCGAAAATGTAACCAATTACACTGCATTTATTTACAAACCAATTATTAAATGCCATTGTTAGTCATTGTTATGCATTGCCACCAATATATAAATAAAATTATTTGAAAATGGTAGATTTCATAGAAAATAACCGAATGTACTTCTGTGCTATGAAGGGCTATATTATTATAGTGATATGGGCTCACACAGTGACATAGAATTCACTGCCTTTTAACACCTCTACCTCATCCAGCTGCTCATTATTGCAGTGTGAGGACACTGTGGAGGGGAAAGGGTGTAAAAAACAGACAATGAGCCGAGCTCTGACGAGTGTGTTTGCTAATACAATAGACCCAGCATGGCCTCCAGCCTCCTCCTCAGCGCTGACTATGATAAACGAGGCAGGAGGAACGAGCAGCATCGCAGTAAAGCCGCTCACAGCTGCAACTCATCCAGCACAACCCGGGAACTTTTTTGTGAGGTGAAAATAGCCCCCTCCCTCACTCCAATACCCCCCCTCACCTCTCGCAATGTCTTTGGAGACTATTTATCACCAGGTGTGCAACTTGTTTAATTGTTTACTGCTTAGCTAATTTTGGAGGATAAAACACTCTCATGTACACCATACTGTACGTAATCTGATTCCGCCCTCATCCGAGAGGACTGTGTCTTCATTAGTGTGGCTAAAGCGTGGTGTTAATCTGCTTGTGATTGCTGTTTTTAGGTGCCGCAAGGGCTCTGATGAACTTGATGAGGGGCTAATGCAGCTCACACGGTGGATTGCACACATGCGTTTCAATGGAGAACAGTAAAAATGTTTCCTGTATAGACAGCGATATAGATACTGCTAAAGAAATATGGACGCAGTGGTCAGCTCGTGTATTTTAAAGGGAACGACAAAAATTTGTATCATATTTTCCTTTTAAAGTAAGATGCTTTTACATAGTTGTAGGGCAATCACATCTTGATACCAATTGTTTCTGCTTCCAACATGTTGAATTTAAGAATTCATTATTAATTTGCCATTTAAGCAAATGCCTGTAGTTTCAATATTATGGCAAATTGTTGCATAGTTGGTTCTTTCTGTGGGGCTTCAAAGGCAGTAAAATGAATAAAATTTTACCTCAGATTCCACACATCACCAATGCATTTTGCTCTTCTAAACATTTGCCTTATCATTTTTGATTAATTATCCATATAAGTAAACAATATCTATCAGTATTGCTATGATTCTGATATCAGCTCCCAATATTGCAACATTTTTTGCAAGCACTGTTATTTATGCACTTTTACAACCCCACAATAACTCATGCACATGACATCCGGGAAGGTTACGAATGCTGGAGAGTATCTGAATATGTCTGAATAGATCACAAAAGTCACATATCTCTGAGTTACAAACATTCCATGAACAAGGCCAGATAAGCCATGCCTGTTTTATTTTGCATCCATTGGACACCCTGCTTGTCAGTGTGTGGCACCAAAGTGAAAAACTGCCACCTGCATTGCCATTTGTCTCTCTAGATCTCCCAGCGGGGCCCATGCTCGACCCTCCACACTCTGTCATAACTCATGCAGTCTAGGGCTCAAACTCAGCAGCGTGGGCCGGCTGCAGAACCACAGCTTATTGAGTATCTTCAGGGCTGATCAATATTTAATGCGGCCTTTAACAAGATCAGATTTAGCAAAGAGTTTCTGCTCCAGCTCTTGCCGGAACATGGCTGCCGTGGCCTTGGGCTGGAAAATGTGTGGAGAGCAGCAGGAGCCCTTTTTGGTGTTATTAATGTAAGCGCTTGACCTCTGCTTGTCTGGCTCTCGCGCTCCCCTGTGTCTCTTAGAGTTGGGAGCATGGCTTTTTATTTGTCCAAGAATTGCAGACCCTCACTGGGCTTTAGAAAGCAAACACTTATCTGCCATTAGCATGAGACTGATGTATAAAAAAAACAGGGCAGAAAAATCTTTAGTAGCACCTCAACTATGGTAACCATAATTATAACGATGAGTGAAAAATCTACATAAAAATGCTTTTACGGTTAATTATTGGTCATTTCTGGATTATGTTTCATATTTCTAAGTTGTGATCCAATCACAGCCTAGATTTAGGCTTTTGGCAGCTAGATTGCTATTTAAAGTTCAAAAGAATTTAGTTCAAATGAAAAAACATTACAGATCCTCTACAATTTTAACAAAGGGAATTATGTTTTTTTTCAGTGTGATCATTTCTCTTTGAACTCCAAACTCACCTTAAGTGTTTGTTACCAAAAATATCTATTTATCATCTGACTTTTCATTCCTCATTGCTCACTAGCACTTCAACATGGAGTCCCAACATTTCACTAACAGAGAGCCAAGGAATGGGATTCTTCCTCTTCTTTCTTCTTCAAATATTTGAAGAGTTTCCATTGGCAAAATGACCACTAGGGGTCCTGCACAAAGAAGTTACAGAACCCACAAGTTGTTCTTTCTGTGTGTTTTTGAGGGCTGTCTAGCTGCTATGTGTGCTGCCACCGCTAAAGGCAAGAGGTTTAAAAAAGCATTAGTTTTCCTAATTTTGGTCATTTACCAACTTTATAAACTGTGAGGTCAGGCTTCAAAACTGGTACAAAGGTCTCAGTACATCTGGCCTTTAATATTTGGTTAGAGGTCCATTTGCATATTGTAGCTTGGGATAAATTACTACAGATTACTGTAGAGGTCAATGTTCCAAAAACAATTAACAGAAAACGTATTATGCAGCCCTATCTGTGGTCCACACCGTCTCTAATGATCATCCTGCTGAAGAGTTCGTTCATATTTCACGCCACTATCACATCACACAAACTGAGGAAGGGAACAGAGAGGATGTTGGGATGAGTAGGCTGTGGTGATCGGAGATGATCGAATCCAAATGCTCCGATGCCGCCTGTGTAAACGAATCTGGTGCTTCGTCTATCAGGCCTCTACACAAATAATACATCCGTCAGATTGTTGTTTCTCCTTTACCATTATCTCCCCCTGAGGCGGTCAATAGCCTCAGGCCACAGATCAGATCAAACTGGCTCCATATTTAATAAAGCCTTCCCAGCAGCCAGGCCCCAGTCTCATCTCAGGCCTCCATTCATTTTGCCCATAATTACCCTTACCTCCCCCCCCCCAGCCCACCCGAACCCTTGACCAGAATCCAATCTTCGGCATCGCCCACAGTAAATCTGGGTGGTATAAATAATAATGTGCGTGCAAATGAAATGCGAAAGATTACATTTGGTCACATGAAAGAGGTGGCGGATGGGAGGCCCCAAGGGCGAGGTCCCGGCGGTGCATCAGCGATCGAAGAAATATCTGAAGGTTAATTTGTTTTAATGCCTGCAGCAAATCTGTGGCGCCCATCTTATCACAGAGTGCCGCTTCTGTCACAGTGTGTAAGAGGTGCAGGAGCCGCAGGTTAATGACAATAATATTTGTTAATTTCACAACAAGGGGAATCGGCTTAAACGCTAGAACAATACGCAGCGGTCAGGCCCTAGATAATGAAGCGCTTATTTCTGGACAGCACATATAAAAACACATTACACATTCGCAGCCTCGCCTCGTGGCTTTTCTTCATGTACTGATCGATCTAGAGTCAGCATCCATGACATAAATTCAGAGCAAAAAACAACAGGGAGACTGCAAATTACAAAAATGAAGCTACTGAAGCGTGTGTTGAGAAACCACACCTTTATGCAGGACTGCTTTTCTGGACTGTGAGCAACCAATAACACAAAATTGTAACTGAAGACAATTTAAACGAAAAGTTTCATTCCTTATTTGCTATACACATCGATCAGCCATAACATTAAAATCACTGACATCTGAAAGGAATAACATTGCCTTGTTACAATGGAATCTGTTCAAATTAAACCCTTTACTTACAATATATTCTATAACTCTTACACAGGAAATGGTTCTTTTATTTCTGTGATGTTTAATTCAGCAAATAAACAGAAATTGTGCATGAAAATGTGCAGATGTGTATTCTTGATAGTGGTTGTGCACTTAATTTGCATAAGAAAATAAACTAAAATGTATCATTTGACACTGATATGTTGCTTATGACTATATAATATAGTTTCTGTCCTAAGAGGAATATTCCCTTCAACTTTAATATAATTTGAAACCAGCAGCTGCAGGTGAAATCCTGAATATTTCATGATGAACACACCAATAAAAAATGGCAAACATATTAAGAATTTATTGAATAAATTAAACATAATAAAAAGACATTAAGTTTTCCTTTTGTCTGTAAAGTTAACCTTTTGGAGCTATAATGGCTTCTTATGGCAGTGTTTATATGTAGAATCACACTGCTTCATGCAGACAATCATTTCAGAGAAGGAGATGTCTTTAGCATGCAGCCATGGAAGAACACAAACCCGACATACAGGTCCCCGTATTGTGTTCAAGCGTAAAAAGAGGTGTCAGGTTTAATCCCTGGTTCATGCCCTGGGAAATGTGTTTTATTCCTTCGGGTAACAAAGTTTCGGAGGTCTTTGCTTATTGAGCACTGCCATCGGATCCTGGAGAAACCATTTAACCCAGAGCCGCTCCCGGCCTGCAACCTCTGACCTCTCGCTCCAGGCCATGCTTGAAAATGAGAACATCTTAAAACACCAGTCGAGGTAAAATAAATGTCACAAAGACAACAGCAATGTCACAAAGACTGTTAAGGCCAAAAAAGTGATGTAGAATTCAGTTGTTTCTCATGAGACCTAAAATAACATTAAGACCTTAAAGTGTGTACATCGTAATACTTCAGTTAATGTGTCTTCGTACAGTCTGCATGCACAGTATGTCTATTAGGTAATAGGGATAATATCAATTATATTGGAATCGCATTCGTATATGTAGGTAATGACACGTTACTGGTATCAGAGATGTTTCAATTTGACCTGCATGTGTGTTTAATTTACTGTCGATTTGTTTTTTGTGTTTCTTTGGGTGTTCTAAAGCTATATCTGAAATGTGCCCATGAAATTCAGTTCAATTCAATTCAATTTTATTCATTCAGTGCTTTTTACATTCAAGTTGTCACAAAGCAGCTTAAGAGTATCCCCCATCCTCCTCATGTTGACCTGGAGAGAAAGAAAAGAAATAACAAACAAGGCCTCCATGAACAAGCATATTGACAGAGCAGTGTGGTTCCGTAGAGCCCATAGAGGTACATTTTGTTTCTGACATTCTGTAGCCAATAAACAACAGGAATAGGAATGACAATCTCCTTTATAGACATATTATGCAAAATTCAATTTTGCATCCTTTTGAATTTCCATTTGTGTCTCTGCTGCTCCTATAAACGTACAAAAAAAACGCATCAATTTGTTGATTTTTGAGTCAGTAAAACGATTTTGGTATCAGGAATCATATGCTTCTATGAGCTGTTTGGACAGCTCCCTTATCCAGATATCAGGATGAGGAAATTTGCATGGAACTGCCCCTCACCTCTTAAGAACCCACCTACTGGATTAATAGAAAATCCACCATTTTTGTCTTCTGGTTTTAAAAGCCTTTGCATAAGATGTCAGGCACTACGGCTATTGGCAAAGGCAAGTAAATCATGATGTGTTGTGTTGTGGCTGCGAAGAACAACAAAAATCTCTACACTTAGATCTGGTTATCGGCTCTGACATTTTCATGTGTTAAATGTGCAGCCTAAGCATGGGATGGGTGGGACGTGTCCAGCAATGGATTATTTGCATAAAAGAATGGAGCTGGAGAGTCTCTTCGTGTGAGTGTGATTTTGTGCAAAGAACTCCTTGAACATGTTTTGTAGCCTATTTTATAGAGGTAGACTGTGTCTCCTTTAAGGAGCAGTTGCCCTTAGCTTGGGGAGGAGCATGTGGTGAGTCAAACCAGCCTAACTAGTTGAGGGCATTTTGGCCTTAAGATTACAAGTCGGGGAAGGTGGTGGCCTGGGGTCCCATGGTGATTATGTTGGATATCGGCACTGGCCCAGTTCCCACATCAGAGCATCCCAATAATGTATATGTAGTGTTGCATGTACTGCTACTTCTGTGGTTCTGTGGCAGCTAAATGCCATGCACTGCAAAATAATTCCAATTTGTTAACATTCTCCCATCAACTGGGACATAAAAGCATTAATAGGAAGCAATTAAGATATCAAAGGTATGTGGATGTGTTGCAAGAGACGTTTGTACAAACCTGCTGCGGGTTCTTGAGGACCAGAATAAACACATTTCTTTAGGTAAAGAGAAGAGTTCCCTCTGTTGAATCACACAGAGTGGCTTGTTTTGACACTGCTGTTTCCATTGTAGATGGGTCAAGTTCTACTGCTGTTATAGCGACAGGTTACGTGGTCTTCAGATATGCACTGGGTGTTTACTGGTAAAATACAGCTGTTATCCTGCATCACGTTCAACGATTCTGCCATACACTGGAAAGGTATACATTTATTGGGGTTGTACCCCCTTTGGTGCTACTCACAGTTAAATATTTCATTCACATTTCACATAAAAGTGTGATTCAAAACTATTTCTGCTGATATGAGCTTTCTTTACCCTCCAAC
>JBBKCR010000001.1:20385555-20400291 GCA_037577295.1 Ladigesia roloffi
TCCCACACTGTCCCACACTGTCCCACTTAAACTTGGTACTTGTCCCACATTTTGTCTGTCTGGGGGTGGTCACCCTAGCTGCACGGCTACGCGAGGGGAGAGTGATCACGAAGCACAAACACATGTTTATTTCAACACTTTGCCCATCGGTGTGTGGAAGTGGGGAACCTGGTCGTAGTGTTTGTAGGAGAGGTGTTGTTCGAGCTAGAGGCAAGAGAAGAGGGAACATTTGGCTGGAAGTAGCCGCATTAGCTTTCTCCATCCATACCTCCAAAGGGGCGGAGTCTCATCAATGTGGCTCTGTGTGTGTGAGAGAGAGAGGTGGAAGACATAGTTCATCAAAACCTATTGTCTTATTCTGTATCCTAATTCATAGGTTTGGTTCAGTCAGTGATAAAATGTTAGGACCATTATAGCCTAAGTTATAGGCTTGTATTCAATAATAAATGGTAAAAAACCCCTGCTACACACATCAGCTTCCAGAGGCTTAAGTAATAGAAGCAGTCACATTTATAGATGGTCATCCACTATTTTTTACACCAAATCTCAGAATTTGTGACGTAAGACCATGGCAAAAGACAGCCACATGCTGTCTTTACGATGGTCACCTTTCATCTGGGATGGCTGGGATATGGTGGGATGCCTGTCGATAAAGAGAAAGAAATATCTAAAATATGGTGTAAAAGTCTGAGTCAACTGAAAAAAATGTTTAAAACCTGTTTAGCTGAGCAGTATATGTTTTTAAAAGCTAATATTAGAACCTAGAAAAATAACACTGATACAGTACTTATTTTAAAGTGTCTCTTTATAGTCATGAGCGATTATGCCAGAGTACAGCACAAACTATATTTAACCCATTTACCAAGTGAAGCAGGGGGCTGCCACCAATGAGGTGAGGGGTGCCCATGGAGCAGTGTGTGGGGACAGTACCTTGATCAAGGGCATCTAGGTGGTGACACCAGCAGTCCTGGGATTTGAGTTCACACACTTCTAATCACAGGGGATTATTCCTAGACCTCTCCTCATAGAAGCCCAAAACTACTTTAGTTCTCATAAAATACCTCAAATACCTGATTAGCTCAGTCGGTTCTTCATCAGATTAATCCATGCAGAGGCTGTAGGCACTGTGTTCTTCTAACCAACTCACAAATCTTCCAATAACTTGTTACAAACAAAACAAATCTGCATGTTATTTAATGCTTTCTTGTTTGTTTGTATTTCTTCTAAAGTTCACTTGTAAATTTGTTGGAAGAAAGTCCCCACTCAGTGTCTCTACTCAACCCTCAGATAAATTGCTTTAATTTTTACAAGTGCCTAAGACTTTTGCACAGTACAGAGACTTTTGCACAGTGACAGAGATCCTCGATTCCATAATTTTATTATTAACCAACAAAACAAAGCAAATGGCATGATGGCCTGCAAACAAACAAAAATTCCAACTTGATACCTAACAGAACACCTAAACCAAAAGGACCATGGACAGACATCTGTTTGAGATTCTTACTAACTTGACATGGGCAAGCGTGCCATGATTTAATCATGTGGCTAGCACAAAGACAATAACTCGCTAGCTATAAGCCCCAGGGCTGCAGGGGGAAGCAGTTTTTAGAGACTAAACATGTATCAATCATATGAGTAAAAAATGAAAACCAGTTTGTAGTTAAAACTTTAGAAGCTGAAACAATATGCAGAAAACCATCTGATTCTGCCCTGTTCCAGAACAACACAATACCTCTCCACTCATCATTTCAATGTTAAATAATTGAGATATTGAGCTCTGTGGGACTATAAAAAGCAGCGGACACAGTTTCAGTTTCCCTCCATCGGGCTCAGTGGGAACTCAGTGTTACAGTGCCGCACTCACCGCTGCACCACGCCTGCAATTTGAGCTGATCCCATCCACTCCTGCTCTAAACATGCAGCGTGGTGAAGAGGGCTCCTGAGTGGGCTGATTGGGGCCTAATTAGGGAGCTCTGTTAATGACAGGTAGTGTCAGATGCTAATGAGGCCTTGATTGGAGTGTGGGGGAGTGGAGATGATTGGGATGTCTTGCAGCTAAAAGTCAAATACTCATCAGAGCAGACAAGGGCCTTGCACAGAATTCACTTCTGAAACAGTCTGAGCAAATTGTCAAGGTGCTAGTGTCTGCTGCGGTGGATGTGAACACCTAATCATACTCATAACTTGTGCTTTTAATACTTGTCAAGCATTTCGCAAAATGATGGGGCAAAGCGGCGGCTAATAGCTCCGATCATGTCTTTAAGAAGATCAAATATTGACATAGCCACAGGGTTTCTGATACAGATACCTTTTATGAATAGGTGGTTCCAGTACTACTGCAGCTACTGAAGGGAGTAGTCTGATAGAATACTACACATGTTAAAAGGGGCTCGTCAAGGGTTCTTTAGTGAAGGAGTGGTCTCTTTAAGTATCTATTTGAATGAATAAATCTTCTCCATGATGAAAGTAGGGCTGGGTATCCTTCAGCATTTTTATATGCAATCACAGATTGCTGATACTTTTTTACAACAATACCAGCTATCTATGTATTTATCTGAATCTATCTATCTATATACATACATACATACATACATATATACATACATATTATATATATTAGGGGTGGGGCAGAATCGGAATAAGGCACAAATAATGTGTTTTTTCAAATACGGTATTATACATAATACATCAAATTTATTTGTATTTGTGAATTCCGCCCACCACCCCCGGTCAAAAGGTTGTGTGGTTAGATCACTCACCCGGCAATCAGTAAGCCGTGGGTCGATCCTGAGGTCCGCTAGGTAAACACTTTCAGTTTTATCAAGCATAAACAATCAACACAAGTATGAGGGGTGTGGCCCAAATAAAAACAATCAGCAGGAAGTGAGGGGGCGTTGTCCAAACAAACAACCAGCATGAGGATGAAGAGGCATGGCCCAAACATAAATATCCAGCACAAGGATGAGGGGGCATGGCACAAACAAACAAAATCAGCACAAGGATAAGGAGGCATGGCCCAAACATAAACAACCAGTAAGTGAATGAGGGGCCATGGCCCAAACATAAACCACCATCATGAGGATGAGGGAGTGTGGCAGACGAGGTCCGGATGTCACAGTTATCTTTACTTAGAGGTGGAAAGTTTGAAAGTAACCAATCCGAGAAGCTATTTATTTCTCCTTGCAGCTAATTGGCTGCCGGACTGACAAACTGTGCTAGGGGCAATCTTTAGGCACCTCACGATTCGATTCGACTACAATTCAGAAGGCTGCAATGTGATTATAAAATAATTATTGATGCATCTTGATGCGTCTTTCTCCCCCCTCACCTTGGTACTTTCAAAGAAATGCATTTGTAATGAACCAAAATGAATTAACTTCCAATTTCTTTTATTATCAAAACAACCAGTTGTACTGAAATCACAGCTATGACACATAATGCTTGTGAACATCACTTGCTCGAAGGTCCTGTGGTTAGCGGTGGCAGCTACCATCGCTGTTTCTCTTGTGCCTCTGGGTGTAAATCTTCAATGTAGCTTCAAATATTTGTCATGTTTCCAAAATATTTCAATCACACTTGTGACCCTTGTCCAGGTCCTTTTTAAATTCAACTTCATAAAAGCCAAAGTACTTCCAAATTTCTGATTTAAATATTGAGGGTGCTGGTCATCAGAGATGTTCACGAGTCATTTTTACCAAGTCCAAATCAAATCTGAAGTCTTTGTGCTCCAGTCCAAGTCAAGTCTCAAGTCATTTGGCTTAAATTATCTTAAATCTAAATGTTAAATATGAAATATATATCTCACACTCTAAATGTGAAACTTCACAATTAGATCATGTTCGGTGACATCTTTCCAATGACTCCATGATCCAGAGATAGTCTACAAAGCAGCTCCATGAAGACGTTGCTGGAGGAGTTTAGTGCAGAAGAAATTGATTTCTGACCTCAACCCCATCCAGCACCTTTGGGATGAACTGGAATGGAAATTGTGATCCAGACCTTCTCATCCAACATCAGTATCTGACGTCAAAAAGTCTCTACAGTATTCCCTCAAATTCCCACAGAAACTCCAAAATCTTTTGGAAATGTTCAGAGAAACTTGGAAGCTGTTATGGCTACAAAGGGAGAAAACCCCCCATATTAAAGTATATGGATTTGAATGCAATGTCATTAAATATATATAAATATAAATACACACACCTGCACCTAGCTGAATCTGAGTTTTTTTTAGTTATCTGTTGCATTCAGTAAAATACTGTAAAATTCACAGGGGATCATTCAGACAATAATTGCAATGTAAACTATAATAATGCATCATTCGCATCATGACAAATAATAGCACTTTGTTACTGTTTCAGCACAACAAAAGACAAAAGATATTAAACTCTTGGCTTCCGGTGCTAAGCCATGTCTGGGCTATGTTTTGGAGAAAAAATACAAGACAAAAACAACCTCATGCAGGCTTTGGGAGAGCAAGCCTGGCGTGATATTTTTTTCAGCACATACAAACACTGCAGAAGACCTTAAAGATAGGGCAGCTCAGTCTTAAATATACACCAGAGAACAGCAAGTTCTCCAAATGAGTTCTCTGGAGACAGCTCCCGACACCTGCAGTCATTTTTCAAACAATTTAATTGGTTTACTTAAGTCAGGTGATACCTACGGCGGTGCTTTGTTGCTCGTCCCTGTGACACAAAGGTCTCCGGATGCAATTAACCCCATTCCGACACAACGTACAGAGAGTGTCTTTTTGGGAGGCAGCAATAAGGGGAGCATAACTTGTCAAATGATGGAATTAATTCAGAAACACCATCTCTGGGACTTCCACCTTTACACTCAGATACACGTTTGTGGTTTTCCTCCAGTGAGGCTTAGACCTAGTCAGTAAAGCTGCTTTACAGGCACTGATTGTTCATTTTTGCCATAATGACCCAATGAATGTATCAGACAGCGATGAAAGACATTTCAAAGAACTTCCACACAACATTGGCGACTGCTGGCCTAGTGTTAAGGGAGTTGCCCCTGTGATCAGAAGGTTGTGGGTTCAAGTCCCAAGACTGTCGCTGGCACCACTGAGGTGCCCTTAACAGGGTTCTGTGCCCACACACTGCTTCCCAGGTGCCCATTGTAAAGTGACCACTTTACTTTACAAAATATATTTGTTTGCCTACTCTTTACAATTATGCTCCTTTTTGTGTCATTTTATGATATTTAGAAGAGAATCTAC
This sequence comes from Ladigesia roloffi, assembly GCA_037577295.1. NCBI lineage: Eukaryota > Metazoa > Chordata > Actinopteri > Characiformes > Alestidae > Ladigesia > Ladigesia roloffi. Next base: position 20,390,783 of record JBBKCR010000001.1, read on the forward strand.
TGACTAAACAATCTTTTCCAGGTAATTAAGTTTCCTGTAGTGCAAAGTAGGCAGTACTCAGGACGCATGGGTTCATACACCTTATGAATTCAGTGTTAAGTATAATTTATTATAACAATACTTAACAAATAACTCCAATTTTGTGTTTCATTACACACAGCATGAGCTTTTTTAACCCTTAGATGCATAAGTGCTTTCAAAAATGACCCCGGGGGATGTTTTTTTGCTATATGTATGTCATTTATATTTTTAATTATTTAATCTTCCATGTATTCCTCAAATAAGTGGTCTTGACATTAGGCCCTTTGGATTTGTATTTAATGTTTATATGTCATTGTATTTTTGGTATCAGTCCCACACTTTTCCATAAGTTGTGTCAGAAACGACCCGAGCATTTTCAAAGAAATTTCAAAGGTTAAAAATTGGAACCTTTCATTTATATCAAGTGTGACAGTCTAGGTATAGTTAATCAGTTGGAATCATGACCTGTAAGAAAGGTAATGCGCTATAGATTTTGCTTATTATACCAAAATAAAGTTCTGCATCATTCTTTGAGTTGTATCATTTAATTAGCACAGAAAGGTCAAATTTTGCCTGGACAAAAGTATTGTCATTTACAAAAATAATGTAGAAATTATACATATTCATTATTTAGAATATTACAAACGTGTAAAATTAACATCAGAAAATAAAGTCATGGGTTTGTGGCAAAAAGAATGAATAAGATGTATGACTTCCATGAGCTTGGACGACTGCATCTATATGGCAATGACTGAAATAACTCGTTGAACAAATCATCTGGAATGGCAAAGAAGGCAGTTTTGCAGGACTCCCAGAGTTTGTTGAGATTCGTTGGTTTCATCTTCCAAGCCTCCTCCTTCATTCTAACCCAGACATGCTTAATAATTCAGATGTTATGGACTTTAACAAGCCCACTAACCCTTTAAGCACCAAGACGTCATCATGATGAAAACAGACTGTAGTTACACATATCATGTAATGTAGCATTTGTATTCCCTATCACTAGTTAGCAGACATGTAGTACTTTGATTCAAAATGAAAGTCGGGCTCCAAGCGGAGGCCATGAGTGAGCTAGGAGTCGCCGCTCCACAAGCAGCCCGGACAATCCTGTGACTTTGGCGCTTAAAGGGTTCATTTATAAGAAGAGAACTTATAATCCATCACATTTACTATGGGTATAGCTTAATACGCCATTACACAACATTCTTTATTTTCTTTTAAGTAAACCATGTTTTCAACTCATAACGTCTTCTCGATTATTTCTTTCTTATACACGTACACCGTTAATGCAGAAACTATAAGCAGTCCTGCACTAATCCTATGTATTATTACAGGGCAGTTTCCACTAATGTAATCGTTGAGTTATACCTAGGTTATAAAATGAATGTCACTCTGAGAGCAAGGAACTGGACTATGGTCAGTGTATAAGTCTGAATGTTCCAGTTCATCGTCCAGAGTGATTACTTCTCAGCCTTGGGTTCTGTAGGTATGACCTAATGCACCGCTACACAAATTAGCAGCGGGTGGGATCTTTTTCTGCAGTGAATGATGTGGGACTCTCGGGTGTGAGAGGTCCTTCAGTGAGAAGGGAGGTAGAAATTCCTCGCAGCATTTCTATCCTGGCAAACAGAGAACACAATGAGTCATGACACCATCCAAGGGCTCCAGTGAAGTGTGTGGGTGGACAGCTGCTGTGATGGTGAAGTATATGAAGAGAGCTTCCTCGGTCGAGTTGAGGGAGAGAGATGGCGAGGGAGAGGCGGGTGGTGGTGGTGGTGGTGGTGGGGGGGGGCTGGCGAGAAAGAGAGTGGATGATGGATTTCTACACATTTATAATAGCTGTCACACCCTACATTCTCCGAAGCAATTTCATATTTGAGAATGGGACAGCAGCTCAAATTAAAAATGACATTAATTTCTGCCAGCCAGCACACATTGCATTTTTCATCCCAGGTGAAACATTTCTTGATTAGGCCCTAGAATGGCATATAAAAGTATTTCATAACAATAAGCATCAGTCAGCCAGGATTCAGGATTTGTGGGAATGTGCGCATCTTGGAGCGCATTACACTCTGCCTTCTTCCACATTATGTCCCTCTGTCCTTTAACTTACCCTCAAAATGTGTCCCCCACCCCCCCCCAACCCTTCGTTATTATTTGCATGCTACTGTCTGATAATCGTTCAGAAAAGGGCAGGTGGGTGCAAGTCTGCAGGCTGGCTCACACGCAGTTTGAGGAGTTGGCACACATTTATAATCCCTGATACCATTTAAAGTGGGGTATTGCATAAGGGTGACGCAAAGTGAAATCAAGATAAGGCTCTCAGCCATGCACAAATGTGAAATAATATGCTGAAACTGAATGTCACACTGGAATATCTGGCATTTGAATTTGTGGCTCTGGCTGAAAATTCAAGCACAGAATTTCACTTACAAATTGGACGGTGAGTGTGATTAGCGGTGACCTCAGCAACAAGGGTGTCATCATTTCAATACCAATCAAACAAATCTGCAAACCATTATATGCAGATTTAGAACTCTTTATCCATGATCCCAGCCACATCTCTCTCCTGAGGGTCTCTGATTCACCGTTTTTGGTGGAACTCATTTCCAATAATGAAAACAGTGTTTATAGCTCAGTTTTGCAAGGTCAGTTTTCCACAGGGATGGGCACCTTTGTTATCTTGGCTTAGAAATAAAATCTGTTTACATTTACCAGTTTACAATTTCTGGGTTGGACACAAAACCTCTTTAGTACAGGTCATAACTATTAGAACAATCCTAATTTTGTGTAGTGCACCATACAACAGAAAAATAACAGCCTTAGGAAAAAGAAGAGACCACTTTGCCTTTTCTTCGGTTAGCTTTTTTTCCAGTTTGCAGCAGTGTGTGTGTGTGTGTGTGTGGAATGCACAGGTTGCAGTTCTGTTCTGAACTATTCCAGTGTTTGTGTGTGTGTAAAACATATGAACGCCTCCATATGTGTTGTGAATGCAGTTATGTGTGTGTGAGTAGAGCAGCTTTTCTATGGTCGGTATTCCAGCAGCTTCACTCCTGATTCAGTTTCTAGTGAAAGCTGGTGTCTCTGTGTGGAGCCATTCTGTAGTTTGTAAAAGATATTCATGTTTTACTTAAAGCTTGCAAAAGTTCTTTTTTACATTTACCTAGCTGATAGTTGTTCTAGAGTGACCATATTTATAGACACAAAAATCTTTAAGATATTTAAGGAGTTATTTGAATGTGTGCTCATTAACATAAACATGATAAAATCTATTGAACCATGAACTATTTAATCTCGTGAAATCATCACTGCCCCATCACAATAAAGAGGTTATTGACTGTCCAGGGAGATATTTCCTTAGACTGGACAGAAAGTGTAATATACACATTGTGAATAAAACAAACTTACACAAACCTTTCAGCTCTGTATTCAGCGTTGTGCATTTTAATCGTTGTGCATCTCTGACATACATCTTTTGTATATATATATATATATATAATGAATCACTAAATATGAATATACATATATATATATATTCATATTAAGTCATTCATATTTTGAATCACACCACTTGCTTGAAAAAAGAAAAAATCAACACCCAATTTAAAAAAAAATAAAAAAACCATAAGTGAAATGTTTCAAAACAGTTTTATTATTATTTTTTTTTATCTTTTCCAGACAAACACATTGATTTCTGGACCACAGTAGAGGATGGAAACCTTTCACAAACAATTTTTTATTATTATTATCATTATTATTTGAAAATACAAATATAAAATTATACTTTCCACATCTGAGATGTGAGAGACCCCCATCCACTTTAGTTTTATTTTACAACAGGGCTTGAGCAAGCCATACAAGAAGACCTGAAAGATGCTTTCAGACGTCAGTCCGTTCAGTCAGTTCATGCGGTAAAAAGTCCGTTAAAAAATGGGCAAGTGTTAGGAATGGACAAGGCAATCAGAGAGGCGAAAGGAGCCTCGGGTGGAAAAGAAAAACAGGAGAGTTCCCGAAGGAAGCGTCAGAAATAAGACCACCCCCCCACCCCCTTCTGCCATTTCGACCGCAGTGTCCCAAAAGAGCAGAAGGGTCTTCGGAAACATGCTCTGTAGCTAAACTAACCACTTTCCCCAATACGGCTCTTACCCAGCGAACGGAGAAGTGATTTCAAAAAACGTCTCAGTGGTGAGTGATAGAAACAGTGTGGACTACGGAACCGAACCCTGCTCGAGTCATTCAGCTCTACTACGACCATGATTCAATATGAGGCAGCTTAAACAATTTAACAAAGAGAGATATATACACTATACATATATATCCTGTATCTGTATACAAGTATATACATACGTCATTACAGTATGTTGGTTTGCTAGTGTGTGCACTTGCGTGTTTCTGTCCGTGTGAGTGTGAGTAAGTGTGTGTGTGCGCACATAGTAGTAGTTTTGTCGCTTCGATAATGGATTGATCGTTTTGGCCATTGCCTAGCACTTGCCTTGAGATTCAAGTTTAAATGGATACGGTAGTTCACTCCCAATATCACCCATCACCTTCCAGGTCATTTATTTTTTTCTCTTTTCCATTTACTTTCCTTCCTCAAACCAACAATTATCCAATTTTTTTTTTAACCTAGTCTAGCAAGATGTGTAACATTCATCTGCTGTAAACTGCTGTCAGTGAAAAACAAAAGAACGGCAACAGAGCCATGCTACCTTAAAGTCCAAGCTACAAGATCAAATTAGGAAAGAAAGATAAACTGAGATAGAAATGAGAGATCAGACTAGTTCTGAAAGGGAGGCCAGCTTCCATTTTAATCAAGAGCCGGGGCTTTTGGGGGACCGGATCTATGTTTCGACGGCTGACATCATTTCGCTTAAGGCGTATGTATACACGTCGCCCCTATGTGATGCTAAAACAAGAAATTTGGTTGCTGTTTGTTCGACCACTAGCCGGAGAGGCAGCAGATGGAAAATCCTGGATGAACGGGTCATTCTCAGCCATTTTGCACTCAGAAGAATAACATACATATCTAAATTGAATGGTTGCCATGAGCGAACACCACAAACGAATGCCCTTTAGAACGGGTTTGTTCAGCCCAGCAGCCATTCCAACGCAACGCTAGCGCAATGTGGTGTTTTTTTTTTGTTGAATGAAATCTGAGACCACATATCAGAGACAGAAGCCACAAATCAGAGAATAATTTTCAGCTAAATCACAGAGATAGAGGAGTTTGATTAGCTCACATTCAGAATCCCTGAGAACAGATTTCATTCAGGAAAAAAATGGCCTGGGACTATGTCGGAAATTAAACTAAACTCCGCCATGACTATTAAGGTGTCCGACGACTCCGGAATGTCTCACACGCACAAACGATCCTACAGGTGGAAGGCCTTCGTGTCTTGGAGGAGCCTCGGCTCTGATTAGGATGAAGAGCTGGCGTTACCATTACAGAGTACAAAAATAATCAGTGTAATGTTTCAGATGACCAAAACCTAAAGTATATACGAATCTATGCAGACACGTTTAAAAAAAGTATTCAAAAATAGTAGTGCCATGGGCCACTGGGCTTTTTTTCTTCTTCTTCTTAAAAGAGTATAAATATCAAAACCTATTACAGTTTTATCCGTATCTATAATTATTAGGCTAGATCATCATTACTCTGGTAAAATCTACTAAAAAAATATGAATTTTTTTTTGTCTCCATTCATGTAATAAAATCATTCTTTCCTTAATTATAGCTTGTGTCCCTCTTTAAAAAAGAATGAAAGTAAAACGGTTTTGCATATCGAGCGTTAGCATTTAAGGTAGTATGGCACACCCCTTTTGAAAACATTCAAGGGTGGGGATCCAATTAATGCCTGGTTTACAATTCTGCCTTACACCAATTTTCTTTTTTTGTGTTTTTTTTTGTTTGTTTGTTTTGTTTTTAAACTTCTGGATATCACCGTGAGAGCTTTGGTTAGTTGAAACCATGTGAGAGTCAGAAAAAAAAGAAAAAAAAAATCAAGAAAATGTGGAAAAACAACATGGCAATGAAAACGACGTTCAGTATTATTATTGACCTTTTTTTGTTTGTTTGTTTCTTTTTTTGTCGATTTTTTTTGTGTTCGTTTTTTTGTCTTTTTCTTGGAAATGATTTTTAAGAGAACGTTCTATCCTTACTGGTCCTAAATCTGCTACTAGCTACAGCTCTACCTTAACTTTGATTACATAAACATCTAAGCCTACTCACTAAGAGAGTGTGAGACAGAGATATAGAGAAAGAGCAAAAAGGACAAAAAGGAGGGCGAAAGGGGATGGGGGGAGTCAGGGTCAAGAGGTTCAACAGAGAAATGTATAGACCACTACACTGGCATCAAAGACAGCACTCTTTTACAAGGTTATTTCTTTTTTTTCCTCTTTTTTACACATTACTGAAGTACAATGATCAACATAAAGATTACTGTATGATGTGACAGGGAATGGAGAGAGAATCAAATGATAAATACAGTACATAGTAACCGTAATATTGTCATTATATTTAGCATAATCATTCACATCCACAAAAATATCGATAAAAACGCCCCGTTTATATTCAAACCGTGTCGGGGTTTAGTGTTCTTTTCTTTTTTTTCTTCTTCTTCTTCAGTTTTCCATCTTTTGAAACAGTTCGTTCGTATGTATGTTTGTTTGCTGAAAGCTGTCTTCGCCTTCAGTTCTCTTATTACTTTTTCAAGTCTCTGCATCTTAAAAAAAAAAGGTTCAGCATTTCTGGTTCACCTGTTAGTTCAGCAAAACGGTGAAAAGTGAGAGGAAAAAATAACCCCGAAACAAAAACAAATAAAACCACTAAACACACTTTACAGCATACATATCAGTCAGTTAATGTTCTTACATATCACTCGCATTTCGTTTCCCCAAATCCAGTCTCATGTTCATTGTGTGTGTGTATTTGTGAGTATTTGTTTGTGTTTGTGTGTGTATATGTGTGTGTGTGTGTGTAGCAGCTACTAGTTTAATTCAGTTTCAGTGTTTGAACTGAGCTTGTGAACTATTGCTACCAATAAACTGTACGGTTGGCAGATCAAATCCGTAAAAACTCAAAAAAGTAAAAAGATTCATGGAAGTAAAAGGAAAAGAAAGATTATTGAAAAGCACAGTCTGTCACTCGCACACAAACGGAACATCGGAGTTGGGCGAGCGCCGTCCTGTGCGTGGGAGAACGTCTCCGCTATCCTTCATACCAACCCTGCTGGAGAACCTCCTTCCACGCGTGCAAATAGGAAAATGATACAATTCTTTCTCACAGTGCAATGAATTACTTTCTTCTGCTTCTTCTTCTTCTTGTTTTTATCTTTAAATCTGTCTCAAAATAAAATAAATTAATTTGCGTCCTCTAAAATACATCCCACAGGACTGAGGTAATGGTACAAAACAGTTGTTTTCCTAATTGATCGCTAGAATTCCTAAACGACCTCATAAAAAAAAAAATATCCTCAAAATATTGTCTTTTATTTTCTCTTCCCCAAAGTTGGGCGTTCGACTAATCAGGTCTGGAGACTCTAAAGGGAAAAACGAAAAAAACTAACAAACAAAGATATATGGCAAAAATACGTCTTGGAAATTCCTAAACTCGACAGCAAGTCTAGTACGAGAGAAAAAAAACATGTGCTTTGGATATCAGTTAAATTTCTTGGGTTATTTATTTTTATTGTGTAGATTTCTGTATCACTGTAAAGTATTTTTCTGGTTGAAAGCTGTGCACGTTGGGTCTCGCTATCTAAGTCAATATGCTGGTATTGCCACCTGCACAGTATTTACAGAGCAAGCGAACAGTGTTTCGTTGGGTTCCTGCCCGCAGAGGGAGCATCACGGCCTCTCTTGTGCTACACATGGATCTCGGTTACCGCATTGAGCCTGAACGACGTTTTTGCATTATACGTATATCAGTGTTCCGCACAGAACAACCTCTAGAACACCAACACAAAAATATGGTTCTCTCTCTCTCTCTCTCTCTCTCTCTCTCTCTATTTCTCTCTCTGAGATGGTTCGATGCAGTGACCGGAGTAGTATTTACAGTCAGGACTCTTCTTTTAAAATCTAATTTCACAAAGTATTATTAAAAGGAAACGTTATTATCTTTTTTTTCCTTTTTCCATCAACAAAGAAAAGAAAACACTTATAAAAAAGGACTGTGAAAATATTGTAGTCCTCTTATTGCCCAAAATAGGTAATTATGATCAACAAGACATCTCACACACACACACACACACACACAAGATAAAAGAGAGAAAGAAATAAAAAGAAGGACAGAGCTACTAAGATTGGCGAGACATCTCTCGCTGCTCTTTTAAACTTAAAAACAAAAAACAAAAAAGGATTTCAGCCGTGAACGGAAACCTGAAAACGTGATGGCCGTGAGGCGTCATCAAGAGCGATAAAGAAATGTTTCGACATTATTATGCTAAAAAGAAAAATGTACATTATACATGGCTCTCTTCAGGAGAGAACGCACATAAAAAAGGGAAAAAAATAAAGGTTTTGAAACTGAATCGGCTTCAAAAGCGATTTTGAGACTACGTGATAAAAGACGTCAAAAGGAGAGAGCGTAGTGAAGGAGAGGGATCGACAGAGGAAAGGAGAAAATCATCAAATAAAACAACAGCGTCCTACGGCGAGTTACGGGGATACAGTAGGATAAAAATAATCCGAAAGCCGGGTTTTCGTTATAGTACAGCAGATTTTTTTTTCTTTTTCAGAGATGATTCTGACATTTCTTTGCTTCTTCAAATGGTGCCATCTCAGCTGATCTTCCACTCGTCTACTCTGCGGTGCATGAAGGCGTGAGGCCGTTACCTGTACACAGAACCAATTAGAAACTCCGGCCTGCCTTCCCCGGACCTCCTGATAAACTCTGCTGGAGCAAAACAGAAGATCCACAACATTCAGAAAGGGACCAGATCAGAAGGGAGGCTCTACACATCAGATGTGCTGCATCCGAGCTTTCAGACATGAACATTATCAGAACTTGAAAAACTGGTCAGATTGGACTCCTGGCAGCTTTGTCTTTATTGTTAAAAAGAGATTTAAGACCAACTGCTCACTGGAAACGAACCCATATTACACTGAATAATCATAAAATCTCAAATCATAATTTTATAGAAGGTTCTTAACTTAAAAGCAGATTTGAGGATGCTTTATTTGGAAAGCCCACTATAGGTATTCCGAAGATGCTTATGTTCCTTTAAAGCGATAGTTCACCCAAAATTGAAAATTGGATGTTTATTTGCCGTCTCGTGCCCCCTGTGTTTGGCGTAGGTTACGCAAACGCCTTAAGTGATCTGTTGCGTGAATACGTCACTCGTTGTTTACACAGAGCACAGAAATTCCGGCGTTTGCGTATCCTAGCTTGAGACGGTCGTCTTTCAGAAGGAAAAAAAATGATATAAATACTGTTCAGTTTCTCACAAAAACCGATCGTTTCGTGTCTTAAGACATCAATGTGTCGTCAC
>JBBKCR010000001.1:20400391-20414031 GCA_037577295.1 Ladigesia roloffi
TTTTATTTTGAAAGGTCTGACGCCCATCCACTTCCATTAAATGACTACCAGACTGCTACGGCTAAAGCTAAAAATCTCCATTTGTGTTCTGCTAAGGAAACAAAGTCACCTTCGACTTGGATGCCCTGGGGGTAGGCAAATAAACATCAAATATAAAATTTTGGGTGAACTATCGCTTTAACCTGTAACGTTCTATATAACAAATATATATATAAAATATTGAGATTATTTTGAGCTCAAACCCTCAAACTCAAAACACAAACCTAATCCTAAATTCTAATCTTAGCCCTAAAGCTGGCAAGAGATATTTTGTTAATAATCTTTAATAAAGCATTATAAAATTAATAAAGCATATATAAGGAGCTCTAAAAACAAAGACGGACAAGAGATTTTATGAAACATATTTTTGATCATTTTAGCATTATATACTAAATATTCATAGTACAAAAAATAAAATATTCAAAGAATGTAAAAAGCAACAGGCAATTTTGCCATAAAATGCGTTTTTGACGTAACAGTGACTGTGTTATGATTTAATGTATTATCTCAAACAAAGCTTAAAATAAGATTCATATAATTGAGACATTAGACCCCAGGAGTCACACACAGATAAATATCGTGTAAACATACGATAATAAAAATGATGTTGAAATTGATGTCACCTGGCTTGATCTCACCTGGAATCCCAATGTGACTAATATCGTCACTTTGGGTTCTGAAGAGAGAACATATCCAAGCTCGGATGCACAACATACGGCACATTTTTCACAAGCACACACACATTAGTGTGTAAGGCATGCACAAACAAAATCCCTGGCAGGTTATCTATCCCAAAAATATGTCTGGTTAAGTAAATCTACCTCCTCTCTTGACACAGACAGAATTATTTGCAGCATTTAAATAAACCAGTAAACAGGCCAATCTGTGGGCACAGTGACTTACACTAGCAACCAGATCTAGATTAAATCACTGGACTTTTTACATGAGGTAAATATTCAAGAGAAACTCTCGACTGCAAGGATAGTGTATGGAGTTATGAATCCCACATAATGCCTACAATCATTTCGTCTACTGTAAATACGCTAAATAATGCAATACACTAAATAATGCAATACACTAAATAAAGCAATATACTGATATACTAGTTGAGCATCTAAAGTGTTAAATGTGTCAGCTAAAGTAAAAAAAGGCCAATATCATTAAAATGCTTTTTTAAATAAGCTTTTTGTGTAAAAATGCACTGTATAAAGTTTAAATTCTGAAAATGGCAATACAAATTTAGAAATGTTTTTGTGATGTCACAAAAAACCCTATTTAGCCTGTTTATCGATTCTGGTGATATTACAATGGCTGTTTAAGCAAAGTCTGCTTTTGGAATAAAGGGGCATCCAATCAAAACGGGGTACATTGACATATCCCCACAGCAATGAAACAGCCTGTTAACTGAGAACTGATTGTGCAAAATGAATCGAGGTTTGTGTTCATAAACTGACACTAATGTCTTACATGTACTTCAGGAAAAATAATTAAATACAAGAAAAAAGTTGGATATGGGCCCTTTAACGAAACCTGGTGAATAAGGCGCCATCCGGTGGCTTTCTAAACAGCTTAGGACACACATACACATATAAAGACAGACGCATACGCATGCACAAACACACACACACCGTTCATTAACATTAGGAGACAAAAAAAGCTCAGTGCACCCAAATGAATTGCCAGTAATTGGCTTTACAAGGACATTTCAATGTGGGAAAGTTTGCGTTCTGTGCCGAAAAGAAAAGCAGGTGCACTTCAGCAGCTTTCCCTTTAAATGAGAGTCATGCTCTGACTTGAAGGGCCCGGCTCCTGCAGGTGCACGCCGATCAAAGGCCTCACACCTGCACGTATTATCCGAGTACAGCCCTGCACAGAGCCTCAGATCAGATCCACATGCTTTGCTCAGTATGAGACTACAAAGTGGGTGAACTGAGCTTGGGCTGTCTACTGCAACGTTAGCTGTGAAGAGAATGCAACAGCACAGTTCGGTACACCACCTCAGACACACACGTCAAGCGTGCTAGGCACAGACAAACAGGGGATAAGACACAGGTTACAATAAAACTAAGTTAAACCAAAAAAAAATACAACAAAGAGACAAACACAGACGGGTTATTGTTTGGTTAAAACAAAAAAAACATCGATTCGGGAAGCTTTTAAAGGGTTTACGGGCATTTTTCGGCGAGCGGCACTTTTCACTTCGAAATTCGAGCCTTCTCAAAACCGTGTAAGAGCTTCCGGAAGACAGACTTTTCTCTAACATACACTTCAGACTGAAAGAAATAAAGGGTGCAAGCAGTAAGCAAGGAGAGACTACAAGAGAATAAATAAACGGGTCATGAAGGAAGGAATCTATCACAGTTCATAAATGGTTCAAAATATCTACCTCGCAATGAGATGGCAACCAACCACCTGTTAGGTTTTCAATGGTATCCATTTGTAAAAGCTGTCGCAATCAAAGGACCCTAAAAGTGTAGAGTTAGTAAGGGTGTCAGTATGCAGTCCAGGTAAAAAAGGCTCATTAAGCTATCACTGGTCAGTAGGCTAGAGCTCAATCACTGGATTGCCAGCATGAATCAACAAAAGCTTTAATTATTCAACTTGCTGAGGCCAATCAGGCTACGAGAACATTTAGACATGGTTCAGACTGTAGATTACCCTCTAATGAGAATGTACATCTCTTTAAATGTCTTACATTCATGCCAACAACAGCAAAATTAATGGTATCATCAAGAATTTCACTCCATGCACAAAATAACTGGGAACCAATCACAGGAAAAATGAAAAAATTTCCGAAAACAAACTGTGAACTTTAAGCGGCCGAGGCAAACACAGTCGCCGGTTCGTTATTGGACCTGAACGCAGAACCGGACGAACTCCTCTGGACATTTAGAAAGGAGAGCAGTGACAGCGCAGACTGTAGTGAGGCCAGAACTGATCTGCGCAATGGGAAGCTTTTTACTGGTGGTGCTGTCAATCATGGGTGGAATTCAATGAAAGTTTGAGGTCAGCCTACATTCCACTTTATTTAGGTTAAAAACTCCATCTGAAAGTCAAGTACAAGGAGACACTGTCATTCTGAACATTCAGGCAGGAGCTTAACATACAGCATGGGTTGTTCTTTTTCTTTCTTAGCTGTACTTAAAAAGAAGAGCGTTCGGAAATGTGCGCTTGGTTTTCCCTGCAAATGAGTGATTCATGGCGCACTCATAGCTGAGTGAATAGGAAGTGTGTGTGTGTGTGTTTATGCACACACTACAACAAGCGGTGTCCTCACACACAAACAGCCTTATTCATTTTCCCAGCAGACCTTGATGTTCGCCGCTGGACCGCAGCTGAAAAACGGCTCACGATGCTAATATTCCAGACGGGCTGTGATTCAGCACTGTGTCCCTCGCAACAGCCCCCCTGGGGGTTAGTCTCTCCGAGGGCTCCATCACTATCACTCCACTTGGAGAAAAGGTTAAAAACAAAAGGATGGAGTGAGAAATGAATGTCTGTGTCTTCAAAGGGCAAGACAACATATTCTTATGACAGGCTTCTTCACAAGCGCTTATTATTGCCTTATTGATTTACATATGCACTTTGTGCCGGGGACCTTTCAAAGGTTGCCTTTTGGTTTCGCCCACAGCCCGCCGGAGCAGAGCGGGAGGGGAGAAGCGGGCCTTTGTGCGTGCCAAACAAAACGGCAAGTTCGAAAATGAGAGAAGAATTAATTGTGAGATTTTCTGTCCTCCTGGCTGGCGCACGAACAAAGACACGCTGACACGTCAAACCGGCGATGACAGGCAGCTACAAAGTTCACAGTTTGTCGCTGCGGAGCTGGCAGAGGGAGCTGTGGGATAGAGGGAATGGAGAAATGTTGGCAATGCAATAACCACGCGGCGAAAGCTTCAGAACCACAGCACCTGCCTGGCACTAATGAGAGCATGATTCCGCATTTCAGAGGCGAACTTCAGACAAAAGGCATTTTCCTACAGGACTGTTTACAAGTAATTAGCGTAAGTAAAACATCTTCATCTTTCACCCCCTCTGACTGGACGCATTGTTCCTGAGAATGTGTCAAAGGATTTCTGAGATATCCTACTTCCGCTCTGGAATTCTGCTGATGACGAACCACAGCTGCCTTTAGTCCTAAGAATTTCTTCACATTTGCGCATTTTCAAATCGCTGGGACTGGACTTTTGTAGATGAGACAAAAATGTTCAACTTGTGAAAACACACTACAGATCTATTTGCTAATGGTCAGGGGACTATCTGGCCTGGCAGCTATTAGGGCTGGGAGCCAGTGTGTTTTTCACCGCTTCGTAGTTTAGAACTGTCAAACCATTGCAAGCCTAGTGATTCACAGAGGCAGGTGAGGACGGGTGTTTTCAGAATGGGCGAGAAGTGAATCGTATGGGGGAGATGGGACAGGAGAGAAGAGAACTGACTGACCACAAATGTGTCAGTTCTTAACAACTTTTGAGAAGCTTTACAGAACACTGGCAAAACTCCCACCACTAACGAGAAACTGCACACAACTCAGTTTTGTGTCAAAAAACGTAAATTATTCAGACTGAAAAGCCACAGTCCTTGTTTGCTACATTAAGCTAATTATCCAGCTTAAACCCGACTCCGCACTTCCCTATTGGAGATAATTGAAATTTGGCCGGTTAAAAACGACAAAAAAATCAAGTATGCATCATCAAGTATGACTGATTAAACATTTATAATGCAAAAAAAGTTAATTTGTAAGAAAATTTTGTACAACCAAAAGATGTTTTTACTACTCAAAGAGGGACACAACTGGTCTCGGAAACCAGATGCTTGTTATATTACCAATTTGGGGCTAATTATATATACATACACTATCAGTCATAAGTTTGGACACACCGTCTATATTTGTTTTACTATTGTCTACATTGTATATTACTACTGAAAACATCACCTGTTGCTCTGAGGAAATCTTTGCTTGCTCTCCACATTTATTTCATTCTGATTCATGAGGAATCAACCTGGAATGGTGTTTAAGTAACCGCTGTTTCTTATTCAAGCTTTAATTAGTGGAGTTTCTCTCCTTAATGTGCTGGGACATCAGTTAAGGTCACCATTTCTAAATCAGTCGCAGTTCAGCTCTGTCCTTTGTACCATTTCATGATATTAATTGGACTTGAACTGTCTGAATTTCAATAAAAATGCTTGAAACATATATATATATATATATATAAATATATATATATTATATCTCATTGGGAGATTTTTGCCAGTGTGCTGTCCAGATGTTACAAAAGAATGCACTCATGTGGTGGGTGGGTTGGATGGGGGGAGGTGAGGCATGAATAGCTGGAGAGGTGATAGAGGTCTGGATGAAGGTCTGGATGGATACTTACAGCGATACTGTGGCCGAAACCGGAGCCAGGCTGAGGGCTAGCAGCACTTATGTAATTGCCCACGCCGGAGTCCTGGCTGGTGGGGCCGTAGAGGTCAGCTACAGGACCGGGGCTGCTGGCTCCAGGGTAGGCTCCAGGCCGAGGAGGGTTGGTGCCTGAGAAGAAGCGGAGAAGCGCGTGCCAACATTGGGGTGAGCAGTGAGGCTGGTCAAGTTACAGTGGGTGGGTCAAGTTACAAAACTGACATTAAGCTTCACATGCGAGAGGTTTCTACAAGACAGAACACTCAAAGCACTACAAATCAACAGGGCGAACAAAATAAAGAAAATAAAAGTCAAACACTAAAGGGCGTGTGGTATACAATCTATGCAGCAGACAGCTTCACTTCACAAATTAATCTAATTAGAAAAGGTACCTTAAAAAAATGAGAATAAAACATGCTGGGACCTCTGCATAGACGAATATACACACAGCAACAAGGGCGGCACTATTTACGACCTACGGTGACTACAGGGGCGCCGCCGACACGCCGCTTTTCACACTACAGTTCCTGCCACTCAAGCTCACTCGTGTCGGACACATCTACTCGGCATTGGCATGCACGCGGCGGAGAGGGGCTCGGGTTAGGTGTTAAGTATGCAGGGGGAGGTGTTTGGCTGCGAAAGGAGGTGCTTTTAGAGGAGGCTGAGGACTTCCCTCCAGGGGCTTCTGGGATGTTAAAGAGTACCAGTGAGAGTGAGTCGCTGCCTTGTAGGTCTCTTTCATTATCATAACCTCTATTTCTCACTCTCTCTCTCTCTGTCTCCCTCTGTCTCTCCACACACACACACACACTCCTTCCTCCAGGTTCGTAGAAAGGGCCTTTCTCTGCGTTCGCAGTCGTCAAATTTGACTGCCAGTTCTTGAGTCCTTCTCTGAAATTGCATGGGGGATTGTGCCACAACACCCCCTATCTAATCAACACCTGTCACCGCCGGAGTGCTCTCCTTCTCCCTCTCCTCCTTCTTTAAATATATGATGGTGATTATCTGGCTGTTAGCGTCGGGGGGCTATTGGGCCCAGCAGCCGCTTTGGCAGCCAGGAAATTGCAGGAGGTGTCTTGAGCAAAGCGTGTTAAAGACTGAATCATTCAGTTTCATTTCCACCGAGAGCCTACAGTTCATCTCTTAGCGGAGCGCACACGCCACATACAGCAGCTGCTGAGAGCGGAACGCAGCAGTTTGAGGGAAGAATAAGCGAATAAATGTGAAACCACAGCTTTTCAAAATTGGGATTGAGGTTTTTTTGTTTTGTTTTCTTGTTTTTAATTTAATCAGTTTGACATTTTCAAACTGATGACCGGCCCAAAATCAAAGTGAAAAAGAAGATTTCGTACTTCGGATGTACCATCAAAACTAATAAGCGAGATCTTAAAAAGGTGGACGAAATGGGGGTTGAGAAGACAAAGAGAGAAATGACCTCTCCACATCGCTGGCACCTACGAAACAAATAAAAGGAATCTAAACAAAAACATGGACTGAATAAAACTCTCGGGAACAAAAAAAAAAAAACTTTTGGGGCCCCGTGCGGCGCAACGCTCATTTTTCTCCCTCGCACAGCCCCGATGACACTTCCATTAATAAGCGAATATTAAATCAAGTTCCTCCACAGCCGGAAGCCTTCACTTCACCGCCCATTGAAAGGAGAGTCTATTAATGCAGCAGACTCCAAAACTCATGAGGGTAAAAGATATCTACGAGAATAAAATATCGAAGAGAGAGGGAGAAAAAAAAAGGGGGGCCTCAAGGGCTAATGTGCAACAGCAGTTATGTCAGATAGGGGGCATCCTAGCATCGAGGCACAGAGGCTTTTCTTGTTTTTTTCCTTCCTTCCCGCACAGATGAGCGCAGGGTAGACAGGAATGTGAGCGCAGAACAGTTTGTCAGTCACAGCTCTCACTTTCCAAATGTTAGCCTCCCAAAACACAGACAGCTACTTCCAGAGAAGAGCAGAGGGGGGGCTGTGGTGGTGGTGGTGGTGCAGCGGGTGGAGGGGGGGTTATATATTTATTAGTGGATCTGAGCATACCCAACACAAAATGGATATCGCAGACAGGCTGTGTATCAGTAGGTAGTGTGAGGAGAGACGAGAGCTGCTTCTGACACTTCAATGTGACATCTGCTGCACAAAAAAAAGCCAGCTATTGCCAATAAGCAAACAGATTGCGCCAGTCTCTTAAAGCACCCGCGCAAATGTCAGAAAGTGGCAAAGCATGGCGGAAAGAGGCAGAGGAAGGTGTGAGAAGGAAGTAAGATGTCAAATTAAATGTTATTCTTTGCCCAAAACTATCCAAGAGTGCTTGGCTCATGTGCCTGGAAACAGGTGATGTTTAGTTAAAGGGCCCACATCCTATATTTTTCCTTGCATTTCATTTTGTTTTGTTTTTTTAGAGGTCCACTTTCAGCACCTGTTTGGGTTCATATCCCAAAAGCAGTCATGCTTTGTTTTTCCATGTACGTTTTCTAACCTCTTGTTTTCCGTCTGTTTCCTTAAACAACGCTCTTTCCGATTTGCTGCCCTCTTTTGCACATCATTCAAGCTGTGTGGGCTGAACATTCCTTATTACTTCAGCACGAATGAGATAAACTGTGATAAGATGAAGGCAGATACACTCTATGGACAAAAGTATTGGGACAATCTCTTTTTCAAGGTTTGGGCCTGACCTCAGTCCTGTCCTCAACTCCATCCAATACCTTTAGGGGACGGGGATTGGAGCCAGAGCTTCTAGTCCAACTTCAGTGTCTGACCTTGTAAATGCTCTACAGAATGAATGGACAGAAACTCTAGTATTTTGTGGAAAGCCTTCCAAAATGACTAGAAGCTGCTATAGCAACAAAGGGCGGGGGGGGTTCTATGTAAAGTCTATGGATTTAGCTGCAATGTTAAATAATCCCTGCTGGCATAATGGTCGGGCGTCCCAATACTTTTGTTCATGTTGTAAATATGTAAATGTGTTATGTTTCGTATCACAAAAACACTACTTTTTTTGCAGCTTAATATTTAGAAGACTGAACTGGAAAGTGAATACTGCGTCATGATTATATACCAGGAAAGGGATGTTTCCATAATATGGGCCTTTTAAGATAGGAACACTTTTTTTTTTCAGAAATTCGAAAGTTCTTGCGCAAAACCTTCACACTTTAGGTGCAGAGTGCTTCTGTTCACTTGATGAAACTGAAATGCTTTCCTAAATGAGGGTAAACAACTATATTATTGCCCATTAAACAGCGTAAGTGACAGTGCTGTTCAACGTCAAGTCCTTTTCCTATGACTGCTCCTTCTGCTCCCATCGGGCCAATGCTAATAAGGCTGCTGGAGGCAATAACTGACTCACTGTATAAACAGTAAAGCACATGGCCCGTAATCGCGCTCATTCTGCTGAGCAGAGCGATTTGAACACCATTTCCATGTCAAGAGGATTTAGAGCTACACTTGTGTCAACAGTTCCGAGGCACAACCTTTAATCTAAGGTAGATTAAGACCTTGAAATGACAGCAGTTCTCAGCGTTACGACCCAGCTCTCACTGCTCGGCTTCAAACAGAACAACTCTGTTTCTTTCACCTCAGGACAAACTAGTAACTCCCGGCGTCATTTAGGAAACATCAGAAAACCCCACACTTACAGCTTATCGCAGATACATTTGCAGTTACTACACACGGCGTCAGGGTTTTATGGACATACATTCTGAGCTCCTCATCCGAAAAACATGCAGAAACAATCTACTGAGGCTCTTTATTTTTATAAGCTCATTTCTCACTTACATGAAGAGGAACCTGCAGGCTGCTTGATGACACTTTGATTTGTGCGGTTTACTGTATTTCCCTGCAGCCTATCAAGAACGCCATAACTCACAGAGCACCGAACAGGGCTCTCTTCCCAGGCACACAGTCCTGTGCAAAAGTCTGGGCACCCTTGGTCAAATGACATGTCATAATTTTTCGAAGAGAATGTGAGCAACATTCTCCACATAGAACAATTTTTAGTTAAACACAGGCTATATTTAGTTTTCTTTTTTATGGTAAATTCAAATATATATGTTACATTCAAATACACAGGGACTAAATATGTAATTTGATATTTGAAGGAGGGCATGCACATTCATGTAACTTCACACTAATTCAGCTATTTATTACTTTAAAACAAATATGTACATACATTTACATAAATATATATGAACATATATACATATATACATGTATATATATATATGTGTGTGTGTGTGTGTGTGTGTAGAGCAAGAGAGAGAAAGAGAGAGAAAGAGAAAGAGAGAGAGAAAGAGAGAGTGAGAGAGAGAAAGAGAGAAAGAGAGAGTGAGAGAGAGAAAGAGAGAGAGAGAAAGAGAGAGAGAGAGAGAAAGAGAGAGTGAGAGAGAAAGAGAGAAAGAGAGAAAGAGAAAAAGAGAGAGAAAGAGAGAGAGAAAGAGAGAGAGAGAAAGAGAGAGAGTGAGAGAGAAAGAGAGAGAGAAAGAGAGAGAGAGAGAGAGAGAAAGAGAAAGAGAGAGAGAAAGAGAGAGTGAGAGAGAAATGATGAAGCGCTCTCATGTCTACAACAACACACTTCTGTTATCTTATAGAATAGAATGAGATGCCATAACAGAAAAATAACAGTCTTGTAAAAAGCAGACCTTAATCTAACCATTGCTTGATGATTGCAAAATGCTGTCCCGACCGAATCAAAAATGGACAATCAATTCACAAGCAATGACTGATAACTGCGACTATGAGTGATGAGGTCCAAATTCTCCCCCCCCCTCATCACCATGCCCTGCAGCCGGTGACTGAGACAGGTCTGTGTGGTCGGTCTGAGGCGTGAGGTACTGCATCGCCCACCTCCACAGCTCCACTAGCCCACACCTCGATGCAGTACATGAATTTCAATGGCTACATATACATAGTAGAAAATACATAATAGACAGAATAAAGAAGGTAAATAAATCAAGAATATGTGCAAAAGAGCTTAAATCAACATGCAGTTCATGTCAGGCAAACTGGCGGGCCGCTCTGATCTCCCTTGCTCTCCTGCTTATTTCTTTTTTTTTTGCCTTCAGTTTGAATGAATGGCTGGATGATGAATCAAGTCGCATGAATCAAATCAATCACTGAATGAAGGAGAGGCGGTACACACCTGGGCTCTTATACTGATCCGGGCTGGGCAGGTGCTGCAGGGGCGAGTTGCAGGCGGAGGTGGCATGCTCGCTTTGCAGCAGCTGAGCCGCCTGCGGGCCCAGGGAGCCATAGTCCGCAAAGGAGAAGGGGGGCCCCCGTTGGTCACTTGGCGAGGAATAGAAACCATAATCGGGGAAGCCTGGGAGATACAGGAGTAATAGGGGAGGGAGGGGGTGTGACTCCATCATTGGGAAACACCACGTTGCATAGTTCATGTCATTGAGTCAATTATTTTGTCTTGTTGCATGGCATTCAAATAAAAGGTGGAATTGGTGCAACAGTGTCAGTTCAAATGGATGCTTCCTGCTGTTTTCCTAACTGGGGGTGTGCGTGTCGTGCATGTGTATTGGTGCTGCTGGCCACTCAGACTCCAAACAGAGCACTAAGCTTTCTCATTCCTGCATCCCTGCCCCTGGACATTCTGATCCCATCAACTTCTCCACAGACTCGGTGCAGCAAGTTACATTACATTACTTTTTGCCTGTCCCGAAAAGACAAAGCGAAAACCAAATGCCCAGGTCTTTCAGGGACAAATCACCTCAGAGTTAATGCCTGCACCCACTTAAACTTGAAGATGGCCACTGTGTGTGCAGTGGACTCCCTCTGCTACCTCACCATTTCACTTACAGCCATGGAGAAAAAAAAGAGACCTCTTTTGTTTTCTTTGTGGTTATGGCTTGTGTAATGTGTGGAGTGTGTCTGTGTAAAATGTGCCTCTCACTATTGTTTTATACACTACTGACTACACCTGGTTTTATTACTCCTGGGAAATGTTGAACTACACAACACTCTCACATTATCTCACAACTGCAAAAAAGTTAAACAGTGAAGTTAAGAGCAGTGTGTGAGTGTGTGTGTGTGTGTGTGTGTGTGTGACTCTGTTTCATCCATCAGAAACTGAATCAGGAGTGAAGGAGCTGGAATTCATACCACAGAATAGCTGCTCTACACACACTACTGCATTCACAATACACACACACACACACACACACACAGAAACACACTACTGCACTCAACATATATAGAGGCCTTTCTTCTTCTTTTTTACACACACAAAGCAATAGTTCAGAAAAGAATAGACACCTGTCTATTTTGCATGCACGCACGCACGTACACACACACACGCAGACACACAACAACACACACACAGCAGCAAAATGTACAAACAGTGAACATTTAAAAGACAAAAGTGGTCTCTTTTCATTTTTTTCATGGCTGTGTGCTGCATAAATATGCTCCAGTAAGGGAACCCCTCTAAAAAGCCCACCATCCTGGATTTAAAGAACCAAACCGCTTTTCTTGGAGGTGATGTTTATTTGCTTTACTGAATGGCAGGCTGAGTTACAGTGCACTGATTTCGGAAACTACTCCCGACAATTTATGATGCTCAACTTAGTCTTCCCACACTCCAGATTTTATAAATGCCTCGTTCCTGTCGTGGAATCCCCTAAATCATCGATAGAAATGAATTCTAAAGCGTCACTGTATTTGCTCCACTGCAATATATTTATGGAAAAGGAAAACAATGGTCTTTTTCCTCTAAAAATATATTAGATGCATGAATATATACTGCATGAAGATATACTGAAGATATACTGTACCTTTCACAACACAGAAGTTTTACCTACTTATTTAATTTGTGTTTACACTAAAAAAGCAATATACAACAAGTTTACCTATTTAAGAACAGAAAAAGCTCACAGTAAAATTATAACAAGCCATATCAGCCTGCTTTACGAATGTGTTTTGATGATTATATGCAGTTCTTCAGTATTCTAGGGGAAGACAACGCCTAAAATATGCCTATAATAAGCATTTTGTGACAGTTTTTATGACAGAAACTATATTGTTCACACTTAAGATGTGTTCCCCCAGCCACCTTCACTACTAACATAATGGAAAATGGCTAAAAAACACCAAAACAACGGTACAGGTATTTATCTCATCCTAGCGCAAGTCTCCTAATCAGAAGCCTCACTGAAGTGGCCTTGGTGGAGCGTCTCCTCCTCCTATGTTTCATGGCTGAACTCCCTTTTCACTGCTAATTAGCTTTAGGAGGGACTGATATGCAAACAGAAGAATAAACAAGGACTAAAACAAACCAATATTTAAGACTAGGGGGTCAAGGGGGCATATGTGAAAGAGGCGGGATTCATTGATTTCGCTCAGGCTGCTTTTGAGAGGACGTCACTTTTCAGTTCTAACTTTCCCACGCTGCTCATTAATTAGCAGTTCTCTTTCACACTCCGCTGTCTGCCAGCCCTAACGCTAAGCTCTCTTTCTGTTTTCCTGGTCCACCATGATCTCATCACATCTCTCCCAGCACACAATGCAGACGTCAGCACTGACCTGCAGAGAGAACTGCAATCAAGCAAGAATTTCTAATGCAAGCTCATCCTGCAGTTCTCACAGACCGAAAATGAGGGTCTCATTACTATTACTATGATTTTTTTTTTTTTTCTTATAGTTTTTCATGTGACTTTGCACTCAGGAGCAAATGACACCCTTTGAGAAAAGACACCGTTGCACAATGCCAATTGGTACCCCCCACTGAAGTGGTCTGTTTACTATATTCTTTATATGCAGTTTTCATGTATTTACCCAGTAGCACATTATCAGAAATGAGGTCTAGACCAGGGATGAGAGGGTCAGGGGGCCAAATTATAACCGGATTCATATAATTCATTAAAAGAAATGTGTTATGAAGCTTTTCTTTACTGACTTGCTGCTTTATATTATATATCATCAAGAAAAATTTCAATCACACACAAACTAACAAATGTAAATCGATATTAGTTTTATTACATCGAAAATATTTTATATATGCAAATGAAATATGCAATTGCTTCATTCCATTATTCTATTCAGTCAGTTAACAAACAAATGCTACTATGCATAACATTAACAAGGACATCAGAATGTTTCAGTGCAAAAGTGCATCCGTGATATTTCAAACACACACACACACACACACACACACACACACACACACACACACACACACACACACACACACACACACAC
>JBBKCR010000001.1:20414131-20425643 GCA_037577295.1 Ladigesia roloffi
CACACACACACACACACACACACACACACACACACACACACACACACACACACACACACACACACACACAAGTTCTAGATACACCTCTCTTCCACTGCTGTACCTCCAATTCTGGAACGAAAGAATCGTGAGCTATTAGATTAGTATTCATTTAAATCTGAATATTCAAAACTCATGGCTCACTCCTAACTGGTTGCTGAAGTGTTTTTAAAAATGCTGCTATACCTGATATACTCAAACCAGGTAACCAACGTGCCACATGCTGGTGTTACTGTGTGGAATATGGTCCACCACCCATATAACACACAGTCCATAGTGGAACTATAGTGGTCACTTTCCACGGACAGACGAGATAAAGAGTGACTGATAAGCAGCAAATGGGCTACAATCAGTACTGCACCTGTATGATTAGTGGCCTTAATTAATTAGAAAATTTGTGTAATTGCCTATTATTTGTCACCTGTTTTAGTCTTCAAATTGACATTTTCAACAGACTTTCTAATTTAAAACCAAGTAAAGTTCCTATAGACTTAATGCTGGTGCCCATAATAACCTCAGATTTGACAGAAGTCAGCTGTCAGTGCAAATATATTTGTGCACTAGCATGTCCACGTCCAAGGTGCACCTCTCTTTTCCCTGAGTGCAGGATGGGTGAGGGCTGAGTTGTGGCCTGAATGGAGAGGTGGGTATACCCACTAACACATCTTTAATCATTTAAGGAAAGCGACCCAAAAATGCACTTAGGCTGAATTTATTTTTGATGGGCTCCTCTAATAGATGGGTGTCCTTGAGGTTCAAAGGGAGCTCTGGACTCGCCTCTTAATTAGCCAAGCTGCCATCCCATCATGTTCCCTCTCATCTTCCTAATTAGATCTTTAACAACAAACAAATGAAGACCTTTTACCGGAGCCTACGGTGCGGCCCGTTGCGCTGGGCTGACAGAGGAGGGCGGCTGCGGAGGCCTTCCCTTTTGTTTAAGGCTCCCCAGCCTGCTCTCCACCACAATGCCACGCTGCTGCTTCTATTTGCATAAATATTCCGCCTAATTTCGGCATAGCAGGAGGGACGGGGACATGCACAAAAAAATACAAAATTAACACGCATACAACAAATACACCTGGTTTCTTTGTTTGCGTCGACACTGCAAATTAGCCTTGGAAAGCTGTTCATTTTACTGCTGTGACAGGAAAGGTCTTATCTAATAAAGGCCCTGTAGAAATTACTTTTTATTATGCAGGTAGATCACTCCTAATGATAGCACTATCTGAGGCAGAAATGTGGAATAAAATGCAGTTAAAAGCGCCCATTTACTGACTACAGAGAAAGCCATCTGGCAGAATAGGGTTGCTTGATTACCTTCGCCAGCTAATTCTCTTCTTTCTACACGCATGCAAATGATTCACTTTGACCAAGTGGAAGTGGGGAAGCAGCGGGAAAAATGGTGCTGAATTAAACATTGTCGTTTTTTAAACATCAAAAGTTGCCACAATAATGGCTGGAGCTCAGATGTTCCGCCGCAGCCTTCTCTGCCAGTCTGTTACAGAACGACACTCTGCATGTTTTATGCTAACATGAATTACACGCGGGCAGCGGGAGGAAGTGTGCGAGCGTGCGCATCCGATCGGCAGCTCATTTGCATGTGAATGATTTCCTAGAAAGCACAATCTCGCGACAAGACAAAGTCCAACGTTTTGGAACAAAGCTCTTCTTCCCCACACCTATAGAACCACTCTCCTCGGCGTGGTTTTCTTCGCCACTTGGGCCTCATCCTCCTGCTCAAAGCGAATCGTGCTCATAATGGCAATGCTGTGGTGAAATGACCAATTACTTTACTTGAGGAACATCTTGAAAGGGCTAAACCAACAGACCTGTCTTCAAATAGACAACCGTGGTGACTGTTTTTCGGTCACACGATGAAAACAAACCTCTCAAGTTGACTTCTTAAAATATCCACAATCTAACATACAGGAAAATTAAGTGGAAAAAATGCACAGATCAAGGCTGATTAAGCAAAATAGTGCACAGAACAAGGCTGGTTAAGGGGTAAATCTACTGAATCTTTTATAGAACCTGAAGAACCTGGTACTGAAACGTACAGTACCATTCCTAAGGCTACAGATGCCCACTGCTTGCTGTATTTGGTTGAGTAACTCTAGTCTGATCCTCTAGCACAAAGCTTGTAATTCATTGTGGCTCATTCTGATACAGCAATGAAATGCAATTTATCTTGAGGAACCAACCGAGGAACGGCCTGAAAAGAGAGACTACAAAAATCAGGGTTAAAACGAGACTACAAAAATCAGAGTCACTCCTCCGCTACACCACTACTCTTTTTATCGCATCATTTTTGAATGCACCCTAAAAAATTAATTTTTTTAGAATATAAATAGACCCCCCCACAGAAATGCATTGCTATGTTGTCTTGAGAAACACAGGTCTGGTTCTCCATCTCGAAGCCGAATCTAATTCAAAACAGCAGGATAATAAATGCACTCCTCCTGAAGAACTGCCTGAGGAACATCTCAAGAAGGCAAAATGAATCCCACTCCCCAAACTATTCACAGACAAAACACGTCATCATAAGAGTCTGTGCTTGTAAACACACGGTAAAGGTCTTGAAGAAGACAAATGAGGCCACTCTGTGTGGGTAGTTGATTTAATCGGCAATATCTGTTTTTAAACTAATCCTGTGGAAGTGGATCTTATTTACTGTATAAAAGGGGATACCTCCCACACCTACAGAAAGTCACTGCTATGTTTTCTTAGTAACTCTGGTCTTGTCCTCTTCTTCAAACTCAAATCTAGTTCAAACAGTTGAGTACACTGCAAAAACTCCTGTTCTAACCAAGATTTGCAATATTATTTTTGGCCTAAAAACTTTTTGATCTTGTTTTTAGAATAAAATAGTACGTAAGCGCAAATTTGTAGGATTATTAACCTTGTTTTAAGATTTCTAGTGTTTCTAATCTGAGATTTCTTGAAAGAGGAAAAAATATCATATACAATCTTAAGAATCTTACAAATCTGCTCTTATATAGTGTATTATTCTCAAAACAAGATTAAGAAGACTTTTAGGCTATAAATAAGATTGCAAGTCTTGGTTAGACCGTTTTTGCGGTGTTTTTCATGAAGATCGGCCTGAGGAACGTTTCGAGAAGGTAAGATTAATGCCACTGCCCGAACATGTCATCACAAAGGTCTGCACAGACTAACACATGAGGAAGAACCTGAAAAAGGCAAAGAAGCTTGTTGTGTGTGTGGGTAGTGGACTTGCTCAGCCATATCTGCTTCTACGCTATCCTGTTTGAAAATGCCATAAGAAGATCTTATCTCCAGCATATCACAGGATCTTCTTTTCATCTTCCTTCCCTACCTACAGAGACCCTCTCCCCCGCTGGGATTTCTGGAGTAATTCAGGCCCCGTCCTCTCGCTCAAGGCCAAATCTAATGCATAATGGCATGTTTTGGTTAAGCAACAAACATACTTCTCTGGAGCAAAAGCCTGAGGAACGTCCCAAGAACCTAAAAAGGCCAGTATTGTTCAAACCAATCTGGGACGCGAAACATCACCATGGATGTCTGCACCTACTAACGCATGAGGTGAGTCAAATGAAGCTTCTGTGTGTGGGCGACTTGCTCCTTCTGCCACTTCTGTTTTTAACTTATCCTACTTGCACGTGCTCTAAGAGGAAGATCTTATATAGAACACTATATAGCGTCTTGTACTTCCTCCATCCCCACCACGCTGGAGCCGGAGCCCACGCCGTGCTGTGTTGTTTTTTTTCCAGCAACTCCTGCCTTGTCCTTTTGCTCAAAGCCAAATCTAATTACTTCATAATGGCATGTTTTTGGTGAGGGGAGCCGCGTGCATTGTTGACAGGTGATAGATGTGTAAACTCACTCTGGCTGACTTGATGAATAGCCGTGTGGAAGCGCGAGGCGCTCGTGTGTGGTGGGCAGATGACACAGCCCCATCTATTCATCATCCCGCCTCCGACGACCAGGAACACACTCCAGGGTCGTGTCTGAACAGCTGGGAGTAGGTCATCCAGATGTGCCTTTGGCTAGGCAACATCTGCATGGAGCCTGGCCCCCCCCTAGCTGGCTTTTGGGGGTGGGGTGGGGTGGGGTGTGGGGGTTCTGATGCCCAGAATGACTGCACTCTGGAAGCTTGTCAACCGCACCATTAGAGACCCCATCTGGGTGCTTCAGAGCAATCGCTGAGATGAAAGCCCGGCTTCCTTTCTATCCCCACTGCTCTGCGCCATTATACATAATGCCTGATAAAACAGCATCAACACAACAGATATACAAATAGAAGCCCGCATGAATAAGACCCTCCTTTTATCAGCTGTTATAAAACAGAGGTGCAATTTGTCACTACTCAGCGCCTGATGTGAGTTGGTTGGCCCCATTGCTTTAATGCAAGTTAGTGGTGGTCTCTTCACCATTTACACCCAGCCAGGCATCTCAGAGATTACTCCAGGGTCCCATTAGGGGGGCCCCTAGTCTGTGGGGGGCTTTAATTTCCCCTGCTCACTACACATCATCCCTTTCCCTCTAGAGTACTGCACTATGGTTACATATCAAACCAGCCCGCCGCATGGTGCCACCCAGCCCCAGGCTACTGCGTCTTCTCTCCTCAATGTTAATGTGTGCTCTGTTTGTTGTCTCAGTTCACTATCAATGAATTCCCAAACGCACAATGCACGGCCCTGTCACGGTTCAGAGTGATTCGCTATATGTCCACAAGTAATTGATGCAATGCTAACACACAGCTTGTACAATCTCTATAGAAAAGTGCTGTCAATAGAAGGCACTGCTCTGTAGCAGCTGTGGATCAGCCTATGTTTCCCTCAATCAGCAGGCTAGAAAGGTCTCAAACTCCACAGAAACTGAGCACTGAAGCAGTGGAAGTGGAGTAACGGAGCTCCATACAGTCTCTTTGGGTTCAGTTGTTATGCATCTTTGCACAAAACTCTGCGGCTAGAATACAGTGCCTGTCAAAATACTTTTCTATCCTCACTGTTGTCAACTGCACGGAATGTCGTCTTGTATTGTTTCTTGTGTTTGTGTTGTTGCTGTTCTTTTTTTTTTAGCTCTTAGTCATGTCTGCACTTGGTGTTCTGTTCTGTTCTGTTCTGCTCTCCTCCTGTGTTGCTCCATGGTCCTGGAGGCCCGTTGTTTCGTTTCACTATAAGGTAGAAATGAAAACAAAACCCTACTGGATCACATTATAGTATAAAATAAAATGTTTCAAAATGTACACTATAAAATCTAGTCATTTATGGCCAAAGCGACTTCTGATCCCTAACTACAGGGGGCGCAGTGCTCAGAAAGCATGGGCTCATTAACGTCAATATAACTACGGTGATGTAAAATATTTGGAAAGTATCGCAATGTTCAATTGAACCAATTCCATATTTAACATGACTCGCAATTATACATGTGCAGGTGTAACACTGACCATTTATTTTCTTGGTATTTGCAAACGCAATAGACTTCCTGGTGCAGAGATAACACACTGGATGTTGAGATGGCCTTGCTGGTATTAAAATGGCATCTCTAACTTGAAACGTTTGCAGGTTCTGATGGGGGCCTTTGTCATGGAAATGAAGTTTTAAGTTTAAACCCGCTACTGAAAGGCTCCCAAATTTGGGTTGTCCGACATGTTACAGCCACATGCAGACTGAATTTCTGTAAATCCAGCATAAAAGTCAGAAGACCCAAATGTGTTTGCATGGCAATTTAGTATGATGTGTTAAGCAGTGTGTTAATGAAGGAGAGGGGTGGGGGGGGGGCTCCTGAGCTCTCTGCAGCTGGATGAGACTTGGTGGACTCCGAATGGCTCACACCTGACCCGTCAGCACTATATTACTACAATTAGCCTGCTGATGTGAGCAAAATACTGCCATTTAAAGTACCTCTCAATGAAAGGAAGGAGGAAAAAGCTGACATTTTGCACGGTGACTTTCAAACAGTTTTCCGCAAAAGCTCAAGGACCACAGCCAACCTTGGAAATAGCATTCCACACAATCATCTACTGCAGGCAGAAATGTCAGACACGGTAAATACTTCGGAGAGCACTGGAGAGGGAATCCGCCGGCGAGGAGAAAAAGGGAAAAAAAGAGAAAAGAAAAACACAGACTGGCATTCTTTAAAAAGCACTGAAGCAGCAGTTCCTCATGCGGACGGGGCGCTATCTCCAAGAAACTGAATCTTTCCCATCTTTCCTCACTTATAAAGCCAGCTTCACTCAAATCCTCTTGAAGGCTGTCCGGGAACCTGTCAAACCTGCTAACAAAACGAGTACAGGATCTTCCAAACACATGCAATTATCTTTTCTAGGCCATTTTGAAACTTTTAGGAACCATCACTGCCTTTATAGATTAAAAGTGTTTTAAGATTATTTTTGGAGCCTGTTGGTGACCAGTGATCCTCAGGATTTTTACAGATGTTTTGATGGCCATGTGCAGTATGTTTAAAGGGCACATATGCGGGAAAACGTTCCGGATGTATTGCGAAAACACTGTCAATGTCTCAAAACTGAATATATTGTTTTTGTGATGTCACAACACCTTTCATAAATGTTAAAGTTATGATATATGTTGTTTTTCAGCCTGGACTACAAATTCAATGGGGCAAAATAAAGTATTAGAAGAGTTTAGAGTAAAGTAAACTATATACAAGACAATGTAAAAAAATGGGCCCTTTAAAAGTATAAACCAATTTTTAAAGGTTTATTTTGTCATTTAAAATGACAGGTGCATTTAATGCGGTGCTAAAGACAGAGACCAACGGTCCCATAACACCTTGAGCATATTTTCACAAGAACCTACAGCAAAGAGCTATTCTTTCCTCCAGTAAACGTAGGTCTTTTGGAGACACAAGGTTTTGTCACGCAATCGATCTCCTGCTCTGAGATCTCTCTCCGTCTCTCACACACGTCCACACACTTCGCCACGCAGGTGGAATGTGGAAGTGGACAGCGAGCTGGAGAAAACACACATCCGTCTTCATCAGGAGGGCTGACAGACGTGTGTGAGGTGTGTTTCATATCCGTAGCTCAAGCGGGAGGTGCTGGAGTCGCGGCCCGGCACGCACCTACGGACGAACGGACGGAGCGAGCGCCGCACACACAGCAGACCACCGTCTGGGTGTCTAAATACAACACATAATGGAGAGTGACACCACTCACACACACGAACTCACACATATACAAACGCATACACACACGCGCGCGCACACACACTCATATACACACACGGTCCTGTGCACGATCTAAGCGTTTTGATATATAAAGTTTGGTTGTCTGTGCAGTGAGCACATTAATCAAGGAAAAACACAATTATAATAAACACCACCCCTCCACCCACACACAGAGAATAAACTGAGATTCAATATGCGGGTTTTCTTAACCAATTCAAAACCATGAGGAATCCCGGTATTCAGTTACTACTGAACACCCAGGAGCTGCTACTGATGCATTTTAATGCCTGAAACGGCTGATATGCGCTTTACGCCACTGTTGTTCCTGTTTTTGCTTTTCTAATTTCATATCCTGTCTTAAAAAGGAAGATCTCTGAAAGAATGATTAACATAATGCCCCAGAACCAATCCCTAAAGAACCTTCCAATAGATGTTTCTTAACTGAGCCAGTGCTTGGAAGAACTATTAAATTGATGAAGAACCATTACATTGTGAAAAAGGTCTTTATCATTTCAAAGGGTTCTTCATACTCACAGTTTCACACAGATGGTTCTTCAGGTTAAACTAAATTGATGTTCTGCTTAAAGACCCCTTTGTGGGATTTTATATCTTTCAGAGCCATGTTTTCACTAGCAAAAACACACGTGTTGCCAATATGTTTAAAGCTCTTTTTATTGATGCATTGTGCTGTATATTTCGATATACTTAATAACCAAATTATGATCATGCTTTAAATGCTTGAAATCTGCTTTATTTCTAAATTAGCTCAAATAGAAGAGCCAGGGTTCTCAGGTGCAAATGACACAAAAGAACCGGGATACCCTGAAGACCTTTTCGGACGGAGAACCGACTTCTCTGATGTCAACAAGCAAAGAGGGTAGGTGCATCCAAACTTCTGACAGATCCTGGTAGAATGTGGGAGGACGGGTCTGAGTCAGTTTCCCTGCAGCCCTTCATGTCCTGCCCAGGTGAGTACAGGAGCTCAAAGCCCAGGTAGCATCGACCAAAAGCCTGACACGAACCTCGTCTAAGCCTGAAGTGTCAGGAGAGCTTTCGAGAAGTGTATCGTGAGTCATCTTCCCCTGGTCACCAGCAAGTTCAGCACAAAAGAGGTATGATGGCTTTCTCTTCTAGGCTAGTGCAGAATACATATAAGGATGGTTCGGGGGAGAAAACGCAGCTCTGAAACTGCTGAACACTTCTTCTGCCTGGGAATCGGGGGAAAAGTCCATTTAAATGGAAAGCAGTCTGTGCAAGAAACTGGACAACCCACACTACTGACAAGGCGAAAATAAAAGAGTCAAGAGAAAAGGTTAAGACTTGCGTACGCAAAAGAAAGCTATGGAGGACATTAAGTACAGCATAAATAAATACTCAGGCAACACGACGCACTGTGTACCAGCCCGAGCAGGTACCACATCACAGACAATAGCATCTACTTGATCTACAGAATGTCTACACTCATCTCTACCAAGACCTCTACTAGTGGAGCATGCAGTCAGTTCAGAGCAACAAACAGGTCTGAAACCAGACACAGGTCTGAGGGAATGGCAGAGAAATGCAACACATCGGAGAGAAAACACGGAGCCCAGCGAAAGATAAATAATAGATGTGCAGTCATTTATTTTAGAAAGCAGGAGTGGCTTGGTGGAACACTGCAGAATGCTTAGAAAAGAACAAAATGTATGAACAGATGGTCAGATAATTTGAAACAAGGAAGACGAGAGGAGCTACAAAGAGGACAATATTGTAGAGCGGCATAAAAAGGGAATAAAAGAAACAAATTGGACAAGAAATGGAGAAAGTGCAGAAGAAGGAAGAAGGTGGTAGGGGGCGAGGAGGAGCGGGGATGGGGCGGAGTGAGAGGAGAGAAGAATGTGTATTGAAGTCTTAAATTCACACACACTTCTGCTTTCCGAGTGTCCCAACCAAGCAAGAGATAGAAAGAGACATGACTAGCAGGTCAAGGTCCTTCAGAACTCAAGAACCTTCTTCAGCTTTTGTAGGTTCTGCTGGAGCCTGATTCGGCCATTTCTGTGGAGCTCCACCCATCGCTCGTTGAATCCATTGCCCAAGGTTGGCTCTTTGGTGTGATTTGATCAAAGAACCATTGTTCTTTGGCGATGTTTGCGTATGAAGAACCCTTTTAAAGCTCTTAGAAAAAAGTTCTACAGCAATTACAGCTTTTCCTAGAACTGAGCTTTTATTGTTTTTGTGTCTGCGTCAGGCAGGTACCATTTATAAACCTTTATATATAAGTGCACACCATTTGAATCAATGACTCAAGTCACTCCGAACAAAAGTTCATTCCAGTGCAGTGTCCACTGCCTGGGAGGTTTTTTTTAATGAATTCCGAGGACTAACCACACTGAACACTCCATTTCACCTGGATAAAGCTTACGTACCGTTTGTTTTATGATCATATCCTTCATAAATCACAGCAAAGACATTTCATTCAGGCAATTTCCCACCAGGGCAGAATTAGTCGTTTGGCTTTATAATTTCAGCCACATCGCTCACCTGAGCGAAGTTCAACCTTCCAAATAAAATGGTGGATAAGAGACAGAATACCTGCACATTTCAGAGCTCTTTAGGTTTTTATGTATGTGAGCACTCAAATAGAAGAGTAATCACAGGGTCATCATGTTCCATGCTGAAAGTTACACATAAGATATATTGTGGCATTTAATTGACAAAGTGGTTATACAATTAACTGGTAATAATTAAAAGCAAAAGCTTAAACAATAAGAACTACAAATCTTGGACAAATGAACATGTTCTGAATGCCAGGCGCGTTTTTGTTGGTTTTTGTAGCTGCCCCTGATTGGCTGCAGTCTGCAATGTTGTTCTCTTTTGTCTAATAGTCTAATAATAATAATAACAATAACAACAATAGAAATAATAATAATAATAGCTGCCCTGCCCAGGGTGATTTCCTGCCTCGCAACCGTTCCCGCCTGACCCTCGACCCTAGTGAGGACTAAACGATAACAGAAAATGAATGACAGCGATTTAGTATCACGGTCCTCCAGAATGTCAACCCAAGGCCATGTAAATGCAACAGATGCTTTTTCTTTGCGTTTGTCATGATTTTGGCAGAAATTACTGAATGCCAGTAAGAAGAAAATGGTCGGTGCTCAGTCCACATGCACCTGATGTCCGAAAAACTTCTGATTCAGACGACATTGTAGACTAGGCCGAAACAAAAACTCATTGAGAAAACGACAATGCACGTGTCTCTTAAATTATATAATTTTACAGATTTTTTACCTCTTTCTTGCTTTAAGTTTATTTTAGATTTTCACCAAACCATTAATACATAGCCAATAATAGCGTTTAGCATTTAACTGCTTAGTTTTCTCAAACAAAGCTGGAATATTGTGTGCTCTTTTGCCATTTTAGGTAACGTGAAGCTGGTAGAAGTGACTAGTAAATATAACAATTTGATGAGATTTTTGCAGCAAATGGATCTGAAATCCTGCTTCCAGTGTGGTGTAAAGGCAGATTTTACACTGAACCTCTGCAGTCCAGAGCGTTTCTATGAGAGCTATGGACTCGGATGGAGCCACGGCTAGTGCTGAGTGACTGGCTTTTCAACACGTGGCCAACACAAACGCATCTCACCCTCCACCTAGCAGTAAATGTATGCACAGCAGGGGTGTATAAATTCATCCCGGCACTTAGATCAGCTGGGTAATAGATGATGAAGTCCCACAAAAAGGTCATCGTTAAATGTCAGCACTCTGTCTCAATGGCTTCCCCGCTTCTGTCACGCTGCGGCCATGGAGACAGACTTCGTCACTCAGCGGACGGAGCCGCGAGGCGGCCCAATATCACAGCCTCACCAGTCCACCTCCACTGAACCGGCTCGCTCCCCAGCCCGCCCTGCCATGAAACACACCCTGACCCTGTCAGTCTTCCACCTGCAATCTCAGGGCAAATATGAACCGAGAGGAAAAGGAAATAATCTCAGTCCAAACCTTTGCCGAGCATCTCTCGAGTCCAGCTCTCTGGGTGATGATACTTAAATGTCACTTAAGACGAGCTACACCAAACCACTAGAGATTTTCATTGGTCATGTGAATCTCATTTGAATACTTAATTGTATATGTGGATTCTCACTGTAATTGCTTCACACTGACAAAAATACCATTAAATTAAACCTATATCAAACAATTCTGTTAAAGAAATTACATTCAGACTGCAATTCAGATATAAATGATATATGTGTGCAAGTGTGTGTGTCTATCTGTACATATATAAATATCTATCTATCCATCTATTTATCCATCTCTCTCTCTCT
>JBBKCR010000001.1:20446574-20466144 GCA_037577295.1 Ladigesia roloffi
TCTCTCTCTCTCTCTCTATATATATATATATATATATATACACATACACATACACATACATACACATATATAATTTGCACAAAATATTAAAACTAGTTTATTTAAATGTATAATAGAATGTATCTCTATAATGTATCTCTATAACTAGAGATTTAAATGTGTAATATTTCAGCTATCTTGCTTTTAGGCTGGTTATGAGTGGGGGAAAAAATGAAAATATTTGTCTGAATGCAAAATATATTTCTTCAAAGTGTTGTACATATGTATTGTTTACCCACTGCTAGCGTCACCGCTGAGGTACCCCTGAGCAAGATACCATACCCTCAACACTGCTCCCCGGGCAGCCCCCTGCTTCACCTAGTGAATGGGTTAAATGCAGAGAAAACATTTCACTGTATGTTGTACTTGTATGACTGTGCACGTGACAAATGCATGTGACCTTTGTATGAACTCTTGTCCCGACACTGTTTGTTTGTGTGTGTTCGCACCCTCGTGTGTGTTGAGCATGTCCAGCGCAGCCGTGCCCATTCTGGAGCCCATAACAACTTGAAAGCATTTGCCATGTGCCTACCGGGTTAATAAGTAGCCTTTTCAATTAGAGCTAATTTGGGTGAAGATCAGGATGAGGTGGCACAGCTGCTGGAGAGACTGCTGTTCACTTCTCTCCCTCAGTCTGCGGCTGGCAGGCCCAGCAGGGCAAAGGCTGCTGTGAAAACCTGTTGCCCCTACCTCTACCTCTCTCTCCCTCTCCCTCTCTCTCTCTCTCTTTCTTTCACTCTCCCTCAGCTCTCGATTTCCTCCCTCAGCCTCTCCCTCCAAGAACGCTGCCAAGACGTGCAGAGACGCCACTTTATTTGTTTGTTTGTGCTCCAATTTCCTGCAAGCCCCGGCGTGTTATCTGTCCGGCGGGCCGGCGGGAGGGGCCGTCAGGGGCCTGTCCCTGACAGCCACTCTGTTTGCATAACTGATTGGGTCCTAATCAAAAGTGAAGCACCAATTCCAGCCTTCCCCCTCTCCACTCGTGTCGAGAGCGGGAGAATGGAGGAGTGTGAGCTAAAAGACAGCGTTATTAGACGTCGGGGAGCGAGCTGGGCTGGGAAAGGCTGTGACCTTGACTGCGCCACATCCTTCAGCTCTCATCAGAGCACGCCACGTCCAGCTCCGGAAATCACAGCCCAGCACCGACCAGACAATTCATTGGGTGGATATGGAGAGGGAAAGCCAGTTAATGTGAGACCAAATCGAAAGCAGCATGTAGAGATAGTAGGGCTTTATCCTTATAGGTATGATAAAATAAAGATAGCAGTTATTAAATAGACAAATACACCAGTTGCAATGCTGCCTTTAACGCAGTACTTTCTGCAACAAGTGGGACTGAGAGCTGTTGGCTTATGCAGGGAGTCTGAGGAAGATACAAAACATCAGGGGTGTTAGAATTCTGTCATTTTGGCAGATTAGAATCGATTATTAGGGACACACAATATAATAAAGGTCATATGGTATCAGATTATGGTTAAAGATTTGTGGATGTTTGAATTTGGTCAATATTGCATGACGTATTTCCAAACAGAATCCTCTAAATGTCTTGATAGATTGATTTTACTGTCTATATCCCACTACTTGCAAAATTCACACAAGTACACGTAAAAAAAAGAATCTGCACCTAAATAACTAAATAAATATCTGAGAATACATAGATTTTTCCCCTAAAGGATCAAATCAAGATATTAGAGACAGGAGGTAAAGCAGCTGCTATTTGAGAATGTTCCACATATGTTATGTCACAATTCTTATTTTATTTCTCTTTCTGACCATTATTTCGAAAAGACAAAACAGAACCAGAAGTGTCACTGAACACTGTGCGTACGAGTAATATTTATTCGACATTTCACACACTGCACTGCACTAAATGCAATAAAGTGGGCCTGCTTATATTTTATCTGCAGTAAAATATCCAGTTCCTGCAGGTCAGCTTTGGGAACATCAAAAAAAAAGCTTGTTATGTTAAAAAAAGCATGTTATGTCTGCGATGTCTTTATTATGACAACACATATTGTCAAGTAGCTCAGTCCCACTTACTATATCCCTGGAAAAATTTAGCAGGGAGATTTTAATTATTAAATTTCAGTTTAAACCCCACATTGGACCAGACTTTGCAGACATACACTAACTTAAATAAAGCTGCCATTAACATAGTAGAGACAATGAGAGGGCAACACTGTAAAATCAGACAGACACACTAACACAGTATTTTTACATGTGACCTGGTACAAAACCCACTCACCTGCAAGGATTAGGAAAAGAGTCTTAAAAAATTATTACCTTCCCTCTAGCCAACAGTCAATTTGAAGCATCGCCGCCGCTGAGCTTTGGTAAATTCCCCTGCGTTGTCTAGAAAAAGCCCATTCACCCTATATTTTTAACACCAAGGTCACTGACAATATCTGAAATGGAGGGGGCTTCTTTCTGAGGGGCGTAGGAAAGATAATTTTACAAGGAAAGCCGTGTGATTAAATGAAAGTGAAAAGTGTCTTTTTTCTACCCGCCACAGGGTCAATATCTACTCTAAAAATAGGCCAAGACATAAAAAACCGAAGTAGAGCCAGGCGACACGGCGCTAGGTTATCATTACTGTGACTAATGAATTCACAAACAAGCTTCTCTGCATCACAGTTATAGTTAGTATTTCTGGAATACTGAACAACACAATTGTATCCACAATTAAGACACATACAGACCAATTATAGTGACCCATATAAATATCAACTAGTCTAGAGTAGCTGTAAGCCCACTGAACCATTCAGACGAGCCTTTATCTGCTCATGCTAAGAAACTTCTTGACCAACTTCTTGACGAACTTTCCTGCCCTTTCTTCAGTTTTTCACTCATTCATTATTCATTAATGAATGTATTGTAGGTCAAATCAACTTTAAGAAACATAAACACAGAAATATTCTATATTAGCAACTACCGTAAATTCCAGACTACAGAGCACACCCGATTAAAAGCCGCATGCTCTGATTTTACATAGAAATTCGATTTTGTACTAGTAAACTGCATGTGTCCCGTGTGTATCGGTAACACACAAATTATGTTGCTTATGCTTTTTTACTAAACAGTGCAGGAACAACATTCCAATATCTCCTAACGGCCAGTAAAAATAAACATGGTAAATATACTGCAGCCTTCCAGGAAAAATCTTTAATCGCCTTCTTCATCTTCCTTATCTTCATCATGGGGCCTTAGGTGGCCGTGACTCACTCGGGCTCACCCTGGGAATACAAGCCGCCCGGGATTGGTCTGGGAGTGTGAGCCTAAACACTCGTCACAGATGCGGCTTAGATGCGCATAAAATATATCAACCCGAAATGAGTCTATAAAATGTGTCGCCTCCCCAAAGGTCTGTCCGCAAATCCGTGTCTGGCGCTGGGTCTGGTTACGAGGCAAAATGTTTTTGCCGCCATGAAAAAAAAAACATATGCTAACCGCACTGTATTATTAGCCGCAGTGTTCATTTTTTGAGAAAAAAATAGCTGCTTATAGTATATATGGTAGTTTTATATTATGTTTACTTTTCTGCTACTTATGACTCCAGAAATCCTGTTTACCAATTTACACATCACTTTGCATCTCAGATGTCCAGTTTAAGTGTTCTCCACATCCACATCAAGGATCATTAATCGTTCATTTTTCCCACCATTTCTCAGTCCCTTATACTCTCTTTGCATTTTAGCCCCCAATTCGCTAAAGGGGGGTTTTATAGAATCGATTTGATTTGACATAATGTTAGGGAATCATATGTCTGCAATCTGACATTACACCAAGCTTTTTGATCATTTTCAGGATCACCTTACCATCCTACCTTGTGGGAAATTTGGCCTAGGCTTTTCCCGCAATACATCCACAGAAAAAAACATTACACAGCCACAAAAGACTTGTTTAGACAGCCATGAAGAACAACAGTCATCAAAACATACAGTAGATAAAATAATAGAAGCTAAAAGCAAGTCCGAGCATGCACTGTAAATCTAACCTGCCTGCAAAAGACTGATGAGGGGGAAGAGAGAGAAAGAGAGAGAGAGAGAGAGAGAGAGAGAGAGAGAGACAGAAAGCAAAAGAGAGACTGAGACATAGAGAGAAAGACAGAGAGACAGAAAAAGAGAGAAAGACAGAGAGCGAAAGAGAGAAAGAGAGAGACAGAGAGAGACAGAGAGAAAGAGAAAGAATAAGACACAGAAAGACAGAGAAAGACGGAGAGACTTTTACTGCCGCTTTAATCCCCCTCTCCAGGCTTAGTCACAGCAGAGCTTTCTCAAGTGCATGCCAATTCATGCTTCCTCATTATCCCTCCTCTCTCTCATTTATCTATCCACCACAGCGCTGGAACATTTCTTTCCTACATCAGGTTCTTCTGAAACACTGGTTTGAGCTTCATTTGCACCTTGGCTTCAAAGCAAAACAAGCAGGCGATGTTGAGGGAGTGTTCAGCTGTCTCCGCGCCTAACCATCACGTCGGCGTGTGGGTTTCACCACGTGTGGAGAAATAACTGCCAGGTGGTCCAACACGCGCCAAACAGGCCACGCTCACTTCCGACCCTGCAAGTCGGCGGATGCATGCGAAAAGGCCTCGGGGCGCCACATCATAGTAGCACACTGCACTCAGCAGGACTAGATCTGGTTCAAGTTCTGGTCGTCTCAGAGGGATGAGTCATGATACACATAATAAAGTTATTTAATCACATCACATCATTTCAGACAAAAAGACTTGGCATCATTACGGTCCTGTCATA
Organism: Ladigesia roloffi; assembly: GCA_037577295.1. NCBI lineage: Eukaryota > Metazoa > Chordata > Actinopteri > Characiformes > Alestidae > Ladigesia > Ladigesia roloffi. Next base: position 20,451,365 of record JBBKCR010000001.1, read on the forward strand.
ATCACTGTCATTTAGGCATTTGCCAAGACTTGAAGACAAAACAAAGAGAAACACATGAATCACACGCCATTTGCTTGCTTATTACATTTTTTTGTCTCTCGTTTCATCCCAATTTATGTATTAGCAGGTTGGATACAAATAAGCCTATCCAGCACTAACGTTTGGCAAATGAAAACATAACTAGTGAAAACTAGCGCCCCCCCCCAACAAAAAGGAAGCAAATATTATTAGTAAAATAACGAAGCAACTGATAATTAATCTGTATAAAAAAACTAACAATGTGGCTGCCACCCCTTCGCATTTACGTGACCAACATCACAATAATTGGGGTTTCTGCACTTATTTATTAATTCATTAAATAATTGTCTTCTACCCAACAACTGAAAACAACCAGTTTGCATCCTGTCATGTAAAATGAATGTGCTAAATGCGAAACTACGCAGATAATACTCACATAATTAATCGCAATAACCTCTAAATGCTCCGATCATTTGATTATGTAATAATCATGACAGGTCTAATCAAGACTGGGTTTCCAATAAAACTACTTAATGAACATTATCATATATGTGCTCAGGTTTAGCCACCACTAACAGAAACTGAGAGAACCAAACAGGCCACAGCATATAGACATCACTGCAATGTTAACCTGGACAATATTCAAAACACTATAAAAGTTATTTCATATAAAATCAGCCCCCAAAAATAAGATAACATAAGAAAGTCATTTTGCTGCAGCATTTAAAAGCAATTTGCCATCATGAACTGACGTACGTCACTCTGGATAAGAGTGTCTGCTAAATGCAGTAAATGTACAAAGTAATCCTAACTACACATTTGTTCTGTAACATACCATAATATACAAACACTGGATCAGAGAAGTGTGGGATATACTTTTCTGTTAAAAAGTGTCCTCACATTATGTTCTATTGGAAGAAAGTGAGGCCTGTATGTGAGTATATGTGTGTGCATTTATGTATATTAATGTGTATGCATGTGTTTGTGTGTGTGTGTATGTATGAGTTTATGTGTATGTATGCGTGTGTATATAAAGCTGTGTGTCTATGTGTGTGTGCATGTATGTAAATGAGCATGTGTGTATGTGTGCACGTGTATGAGTGTGTATATATGTGTGTGCATGTATGTATATTAGCATGTATGTGTGTATGTGCATGCATGTATATTATTATGTGTGCATGTATGTGTTTGTGTGCACTTGTGTGTATGTATGTGTATGATTATGTGTGTTTGTGCGTGTGTTTATTTATGCATGTGCATGTATGTATATGAGTGTGTGTGCATACATGTGTGAGTGTGCATAGGCTACACATGATGGGTTTACAGCGTGGAAGCAGCAGCAGGAGAGCAGGTTTATGTGTGTGTGTATGTATATGTTCAGGATGGGGTTCAGCAGGAAGCAGACACAGGGTGTGTGTGTGTGGGTGTGTGGGGGTGTGTTTGTGTGTGTGTGGGTGTGTGTTTGCTGGCCAGCAGGGAGGCCATTACCAGACAGCAGCAGGAGAGTGAAGCCACACACAGGGCTTAACAAGATGGAACTTACCAGGGAATTGGTAGCTGTAGCTCGGGGCGAAGCCAGTGTATCCGCGGCCGTACGTCGCTACAATGTTTGGGTAACCTGAAGGAAGGAAACATCGAGTGTTGAGAAATTGTCCCGGCTGCCCAACGTTTCCACATTACAACCATGAATCAGTACACGACCCACACAAGACCATGCAGCTCCAGTAAAACACAATATTAAAGTTGTATATCGAACTTTTTGCCGCTGTGATAACCCTCCCTCCTCCGAAATAGCAACTTTACAAGAGAAATAAAATCATTCGCTTTAATGAGTAACCAATGAGTAAACAAACAAAACAACAGCATTACACTCAAGGGCTCTCTCAAAGTTATTTGTTCATTTATTGCTATTATTAACTAGCCTCATATTTCCGGAAGCAAACAATATAAGGCCGTAAAATGGCCTTAAAAGACCTGAAGGAAAGAAAAGTAGAAATAAGAAAAAGAAGGCAAGTAAGATAAAACCAAAAAATAGAAAGAAATAATGTTTTAAAGGGAAGTGAGAAAAGACAAAGGGATAAACACAAAAGGGAATGAACAAAGATAAACAAAGAGAATCGAGGAGGTCAAAAAACAACAACATTCACTTTAAATGGGACCATCCAATCAGCTTCAAGGCCATAATGACGTTAAACCTCCATTTAGAAAGTCTACAGGAAAAAAAAATCTTTTATTCTGATTATTTTATTGAGAAAAACGTTCTGAAAATCTCACCCCACACTGTTCTGGGAATTATTGAATTAATAATTAAGTAATTATTTACTCACTATGACTTATCAAAGCACCCTAACCTGGTAGTTGTCAGGCTGCCATAATTGTAATATATACTTGTGGACACCCCCTGCCCCCTCCTCCAAATATACTTAACTACAATTATGAATGAAAAATTCTACAATCTGTTGGCCAGGATCAGTTCTAGTGTAGCAGTGCACTGATGTGCTGTGTGTGGTGGTTTTATCTCTATTTAAGGCCAAATAATTGTGAGTGTTTGTGATTATTTTTGTTTAGTGTTCTAAAATGTATCATTATTTGTTCATCATCTTGCAACATTATGCTGTCAACTCATTAAATAGCTGCAATACACAGCACAGCAAAGGCCCATCCATTTGTTAGAGGACCTAACACACACACACACAAACACACACGGATGTACAAACACATACACACACAAACACACACAGACACACAAACACATACAGACAGACAAACACACACAGACACACAAACACACACAAAAACATACAGACACAAAAACACATACAGACACACAGACACACACATACAGGCATTCAAACCCCTACAGATGAACAAACACATACACACACTAAAACACACACAGACAAACAAACACATACAGACACACACCCACTTCGAACAGTTGCACCTGCTCATCCACCCACACCAGTACACTTTTTCCAAAACCACATTTACAGCTTCTGGAGGCCCCTTTATCAACCCCTCCAACACACATACACACACACACACCTCCCAAATAGCTGCGAGATAGCATATTAGCGGGACTGGGGGGAAGCACACTCCGAGGTAATGAGCAGTGTAAGTATCGTAAGAAATGATCGCCGTTTTCCTCCCTGCAGCTCATCCTCTTTTCGGTCAGTGGTGAAAGTGGACGTGTTCTCCGCTGTCATCTCACTCCCCCCGCTCCTCCACTGTCATTGATCGATAACCTTTCTTTTATAGCCTGGGCTAATCGATCATGAAGGACACGACAGCGCGAGACAATGGCAAAGCCGACAGATGTGCCAGGACATGGCGGATTAGAGTCTTTCTGAGCCCACAGCCTCGCGTGCTAATACCGGCCGAGCCCGACTGCAAGAACGCCCAGAATACCATTGAGCGATTGCAGAAGTCGTTCCAAAGTGGAGTGAAAGACATAAGTCCAGAATTTCCTTTTTTTCATTCTTTCTTTTCCTTTTTTTACTGGCTCTTCGCCATGGCAGGACTTTTAAAGGAAAGGTGATTTCTGTGGGCTTCTTGGCTTCCTGATGACTCTTTCATTTTTCTGAATCACGCCGTCGAATCCTGCGTGATGAAGGAAACAACAAATCAGCAGAATTTGCAAGCCTGTCTCTGTTGGAACGCATCCTGGTTGTGCTGTTAAAAAAAAGAAGTGGGATGAGTCCCAACACACATGCTCAAGTTGTCCTGCTGCCAGCGCCGAGAAGCGTCCGCCGCTCGAGTCTCCGTATGACGCGGAGGGCCCACGGAGCCATTGTTCTTATTCTGTCACAATGCATTATTACAGCAAGCGCCGCTACACTAATTATCTGGCCAGCCTTCAAAACAACAGCAGAAAACAGTTTATGTGAATGAATGCACCCCGCCATATGTAGACCTAAATACCTCTGGGAACCTGAAGCTCTAAGCTTCTTTGTCTGGAAGAAAAAATTCGTAGGAAGTTACTTTCCCTGCTTTTCCTTCCTGCAAGAGCAGGGATCTCCGGCATCAACGAGGCAAAGCCCTGAAAGATCTAAATGATATTGGCATCGGCTGTGCACAGCGAGAACCAAACACAAGAGATCGCCAGTGGCTTATCCTTGGCTCGCAGCCACCAACGCCGGGCCATTTTCTGTGCAGCGAAAACATACGCCACTCTATGTGAGGCCAGACATAACTCCGATCAATTTAGTTTGACAGTGGAAAGGCCGACTGGTGGAAAGTGCTCGCTGGAGAAATTGATCCTGTCAAAGTTCCTTTAGAGTGGTTCAGCATTTTAGTAGAGGCTTAACAGAAGTTGCTTTTACAGACTTTCTCCATCTTTGCTCAATATCTCTCAAGGGGATTTCTGTGTCTCTTGAAGCTGAAAGCTACATGATCGGGGTTAAAATTAAAGAGTACCTTAGAGAAGGCGGCATCAACCATATGACTGTGGGACATGCCTGCCAGAGAGGCTTGTCCTTCCTTCATCATTTTTGAAATATAATAAAGACACACCTTCCTCTAACTACATTCATAGCTTGACTATAGTTGAAAGGAATGTAATTCAGTGATTAGTCTGTGCTCAAAACAATAAAATGTTGATGTAACAAATGCAACTGAAATTGAGTCAGTCAAAGAAAACATATTAATTGAGAATTAATTGATTAGTGTTGGGTAAATACAACCTTGTTGTGTAAAACAGAAAAGTTTTCCATATTCGCTTGCAGGGCAGTTCCAGGGGGGCCAACAGTCTCGAAATGCGACGATTCTAGTTTAACACTCACTCCCATATCTAGTTTGGTTGCGAGCGGTGGACGAATATGCAGGACACACAAAATCATGGAGTGTGATTGAGGGATTCGACATCCCCCAGTACACTTATCCTTCTGCACTGTTAATTCTCACATTTCTCCTGTTTTCTGTTACTACAGTACAGCAGTACAGTATACGTACATATCCTTTTTCTGTGGGTTAGTTGTTTTTATGTTCTAGATAAGAATTTTACAGCTGTGTCAGTATCAGTAAGTGACTGAGGCTAGGGTGTGTTTTGACTAACACCAAAATTGGGGTTACATCTAAGGATGAGACCTGACTTTCAAATACTCGAATATTCGATATAGGTTAGAATATCGAATAGTTATTTTGAATATCGTTATGTCACTTAAGAGGCACGGAACAGAAATGAGGACGTTTCTTCACCAATACATCATGTAATGCATTAATTCAGCCTGAGGGTGTCGCTAACGCTAAAGCTCCCTCATAAGCTACTCCAGAAGAAGAAAACTTGTGGCGCGAATAATGCAGAGACCTGAGGCTAGTAAAAGTTCCGTATGGGACTCGTTTACATTAAATGGCAATGAAGTTCAGTGCAAACTGTGTCTTATGAAGCTGGCATACCACAGATCAACCACTCTTGATTTTCGAAAAATTTTCGAATAGTTCTCCTTGATTTTTGAATTGTGTTTTTGCCAAAAGTCACATCCCTAGTTACATCACTGTTGTTGGCACAAACCTGTGTCGGAATTCCAGGACCCCCTGTACTTTCGGTTTTGATGACCTACAAACACAAATCTAAAAGAAGCAACACTTATGTTTTGGAAGTTGGAGCAATGCCCCAAACCCGTCAGTCCAGTTTATTAGAATGGACTTCATTAGACTTCGTCTGTGTGGTTCACATATTCCTGTGGTTCAAGTATTTCTCAAGCTACTTAACACAGATGTGTGAAAGCACTTAATACGACATTTTTAAGTACATGCAACATTTTCTGAGTCTGGGCTAATCCATCAGGAGTGCCGCCCGGGCTGTGCTGAAGCAGCCACCTTTACCTGAGTGTTAAGGTGCGTCTGGCTGCTGTATCGTGTGTTTACAGAGCCCTGTTCTTTCTCCCTGGCGAATACAGCTGAGCTGTGTACTCTCCTAAAGACGAGCCAGATGCCCTAGTTAAATATACATGACATGGGCTTTTCCTGTGATATTTAAAGAGCTTACTATGAATGTAGTGTGCCAGGTTTGTATTGACAGTGGGGATTAATGCGCTGGCGGGGCCGGTGCCTGTGGGAACACAACGGCGAAGCGAAGGCCTACACAAGGCCCTGCCCCATCCTCACACACTCCAGCTACTACTGTTACACCACAGATACCGCTATCGGCAGCCTGCAGCCTCGCTGGAGCGCACCTAAAACAAAACCAGCACAGACTCCAGCCCTGCAGACACAGGGACCCTTTACCTACACAGCCAAAGACAAAGGAGAGTGCAAACAGCGTCCGAAATAATCAGCGGGCCCCATATTTAACAAGTCCAGACCCAAAACAATAATGTGCTATAAATGGAATAAATAAATCAGTGAATGCCACGATTATAATTAGAGATGGTATGCAATGTGTACAATATGCAATATACAATGTGTCAGTAGATTTCACTCAAATGTGTTTTAGAATTTATACACAGTGTTGTGTAGCATAGTGTAATTCATACTGAGAAATTCAGATTTTTCCTTGATTAAGATTTTATATACACTTCATATTATATATTTTGCTCGTCTATGTGTGCCCACAGTCATTTCATAAGCAAGTTCCTCCAGGATCAGTAAGTTTTCTGATTCTGATATCATGCCTTCCTTTTCCGATACAAATTCTGAGACCTAGTGTAGACAAATGGCAGATCTGATCATCAAAAACTACTCAACTTTAAAACAAGCTGTTTTTAATTAGATCACTTTACATTGTAAGAACATCTATCACACAAAACAAGTGTGTTATTTTTTTAACTAGATCAAATCTGATCCAGCAGTGTCTGATCATATCGGTCTGATATTAATACATATTAATACAGATATATCGTCTCCGGAGGAAGAGGCGAAACATAAAATATTAAAATGTGGAGGACCAGGACTGGGAACAACTGGATTAAGGGCTGGTTTAATTTTTTAAAAATTCAATCTTGCATCATATACAAATGAAATTCTGCAGCTCACATACTTTGCCCTATGGTAATAATCTTGAAATGTCACAAAGTGCCAACAATTTCACATAAAATGCTCCAGAATGTCCATCAGTGAGAACTACATTGAGCTTATAAATGTCCAATTCTCCTCACCCCCACATTCCTGATATTAAGGGGAGCAGCACAACTATTCAAAACACTCAGATTTATAAAGATTACCAGTTACGAGTGGTCCCATTTTGCCTTGGAGACTCTTTGCAAAGTGCTTTTCATGAGAAGTCACCTGGGACGGGCCAAGAGGGCTGAATTAGCTCCACATACACTGAGCACTTGGCTGGCATAAACTTCATCTTAAATGTTGGTTTTGCAAATATTATCCATGCGTCGGCACATCTTTACTGCATCTATTTGTCTTCGAACAGTTTCAAGCCTTTAGAACAAAGTGTCTTGGGTTACAGTAAACTTACATTTATCTAAGTTCTTAACTGGGACTGTACAGCTCTGCAGAAAATAGCAAAGTACTACAATCTTTTTTGAAATCTGCATCTATACGTTTGAAATCCTTCCATGCCAGTGTCTGTTAAGTTCCTACACAAGCTCCTCATTCTGCTATATGAGGGACTGATTAGTGATCACCTGAACAGCATCTTATTTAATGAGGAAAAGTATAAAACACTGCTGTAATCGACACTCTCCTCTCACAATGAGACCAGTTGGATGGAGAAACACTACTAGAAGTTCTTCAGAAGTCAATAATGTCATTTGAGTAAACCAGAATAATGTTTTTCTTTGAATTTTTCAGGTTCTATAAATGCTGCAACATTTCTCTTTTTCTAATTTCCTTTAAAACGATGCTTTTTATTTGGAAATGAATAGAAATATTGTCAGCAGTTCTTTAACAACTAAGGCAAAGCTGTTCAGTTCAATACTTGCACCTATAAAAGATGAGAAACTGAACATTTCTGCAGTGGAGCTGAATATATGTGTGCCCCTGCTTCCTAAAAGTCTTCAGGTTCCTCAGGGTGCTCGACGAATCCAGTCTGTGTTCTAATAAATCTGCAGGTCCTTTGTCTGAACGTTAAACTTGGATGAGCTGCATGAGGCGAAGCCTCGGCTGGAGCAGGAAAGGGCTAAGCGCTGTGACTGACTGTCACACCGTGACTGAGGTAGGATGGAGACGAACAAGGCGAGGAGACACTGGAGACTGAGAGAGACGGCCGGGGACAGGAGGAAGACTTATTAAGCTCCATCGCCTGTACCGTCTCCTGGCAACACGGTAAATAAAAGCTGTCACTTAATCTGGCCCACTGGCATCGGCCTTACCCTCTTATTTGCGTTATTAATATGCATGCTAATGTGCCCATTTTATGGCTCAACAATTCGGATTCACTTTAAAATCAATTATCCATCTGGTAAAGCCACACTTTGCACAGGCTGAGATGTGTATTAATTTCAGCAAACATACATGAGGCTTAACACAATAAAGATAAATGGCTCGATTAGGTGTGGTAAACATGAGCGCTCCGAGTGCAGCTCTAATGAGATTTCGCCACATAAGGAATTACAGTTCCTTGAATAATGAGCCTTGTTGATTTTTGTATGCAAATTACCAAAAGGAATGTTTCGCTGTCCTGCTTTTCCAATTTCATTTAGATAAGGAGAGCGTTCGCGAGCAAATGAGCTCACGCACTCTTACCCCACTCTCTTCTTCCTCACTGCCTCCGCCACTTCATTCATTTCCATCTCCTTCCTTCATTCTGTTTGTTCAACACTGGCACGCTGATCCGCTATAAAATCCTAATAAGGTCACGACATGCTCTACGCCAACGAATTTCATCAGTCAAGTGTCGGTGCGGCTGGAAATCCGAGGCCGAGCGCTGTTATCAAACAAAGAATCGGGGGAAATTCATTAAAGGGATCGTGAACACATTAGCGGCTAAAAGTCATTTACACTCACTGACAAATATTAACAGTTGAAAGTGTCATCCGTGCTTGAAAAGTACTGTCAGAAGTTGTACAGAGGCATAAACCATTAAAAAGGTTGAAGAAACTGGCATAGCTATTCAAACATTCATGAAAAACTGAGGTTCCTAAACAATTCTAGGCTTGAATGGAATTCTAAAATAGAAACCTTTAAAAAAAGGTCTGAAAATGTATATTTTTCTTTAAAGTGCTCTTTCAATGTCTCTGTCTTTTCTAACTGACCAGGTTGAATTTGTTACTAAGACTTTCATTTCTGTAAATGAGGTCTCCTTATATTGGCTGTTCTATAATGTGCCTCATTCAAAAGGCGGTCTAGAACCTAAACACTTGTCTGTCGTGAATGAGCGGAGCTGAATCGGCATATTCATAAACATAAGCAATTCAAATGTGTCGTTTCTGCAGCTTAACAGTCCCTAAACTGTTCTAGTCTTGGGTGGAATTCTAAGAGAAATCTTAAAAAAGCCCATATCTGGACACTGATGTATTCCTTTAACGTGTCCTTCCAATGTCTCTGTCCTTTCCAACTTGTGACTAGGCCTTTAATGTATGTCTCTTTCTCTTTCCTGCTACTTTTTTAGAATTGATAAGTAGTTTTTACATTTGGTGGATGCATTCTTAATTTTAAAAACTCAAAAATCTAATAGCAAAAATGCTTCTTTAAGTCAATGCAGTGGAAAATTCTTCAAGTGGTTTATCTATGGCATCACTCTAAGGCTTTGTTGTCTCAGATCTCCACACTGGTCGGTACCTTAAGGCCCACTGGGACTGGGTTTCCACATAAAGAATAGTCCTGAAGAATGGTCTCTCCAGAATAATGAGCCTATCACACAAAATCTGACTTGAATCAGACTTAAAACGCTTTCAGACGTGGCTTGAAAGCATCTACACTGAGCATAATGAAACGATGTGGTCATTTAACACACTTCCCTGAGAAATGGAGCGGCACGTGTTGGGACTGGTGGCTGCACTGGTAACGAGGGTACTGGCCATGCTGGCTGGAATATCAATAACATATTTCATGCCAGCCCAGCGAGAATGCTTCATCAAGCCAAATTACGTCCGGGACGTCCTCTCCTGCAGCTTCCCCCCATTAGTCGCCATTCGCATTCTGCACCAGGCATCAAACGATTTATTTGCTTCAGTTACTTTCAGCAGCCGATCAATCTCACAGTCATTATCTCTTGTCACTGGAGCTGGGTGGGGATCGAGAAAGAGATGCTGGGGGGAATGTGTGCACGTGCGTGTTTGAGTGTGTGTGTGTGTGTGTGTGTGTGTGTGTGTGTTGGGGTGCTCATGTGTGCAGCTGTATGTCCTGTCAGAACAAACATGAAATGTGTAGAAAAAAGGAGAGGCCAGCTTAGCGGATGTCGAGAAGGTGGCTGTGTATGATGAGTTTGAAACTGAGCAAGAGAGGAAAAAGGAGAGAGGAAGAAAGAAAAAGAAAGACAGAGAGAGAGAGAGCAAGCGAGAGAAGGTGAGTGAAATCGAAAAAGAAGGGGGAGAAATAAAGAGAGGGGAGAAAGAGACAGAATGAGATAAACAGAAAGAGAAGGGGGAGAGAGAAGAAACAGATAGATATAGAGAAAGGAATAAAGAGTGAAAAAGAAAGAGAGAGAAAGATAACGTGAGAGAGAGATAGAATTATACATATATATATATATATATATTCATGCAGAGGAACAAGTACAACGTTCTGGAATGGCCATCTCCATCCCCAGACCTGAATATAACTGAAAATCTGTGGTGTGAGTTAAAGATAGCTGTCCATGCTCGGAAGCCATCAAACCTGAATGAACTACAGATGTTTTGTAAAGAGGAATGGTCCAAAATACCTTCAGCCAGAATCCAGACTCTCATTGGAAGCTATAGGAAGCATTTAGAGGCTGTAAATTCTGTAGAAGGAGGATCTACTAAATATTGATTTCATTTTTTTTTCTGGTGCCCAAATTTCTGCATCTGCCTAATTTAGTTTAAACAATTATTGCAAACATTCTGTAAATCCAATAAACTTCTTTTCACTTCTCAAATCACTGTGTGTGTCTCCTATATGATATATTTAACTGACATTTTTTATCGTAACAACCAACGATTTATACAGGAAAATCATGACGATGAACAAATATATATACATATATATCTCTATATATATATATATGTATAGAGAGATAAAAACAGAGAGAGAGAGAGAGAGAGAGAGGGAGAGAGAGAAAGAGAGAGGGAGAGAGAAAAAGAGAGAGTAAGAGAGAGAGAAAGAGAGAGTGAGAGAGAAAGAGAGCGAGAGAGGGGCCACGTTTCCATGTTATTCCTGAGTGAGGCTCCATCAGAAATGCTAAGAGATTTCAAACTGCCAGGACGGTGGTGGAGTTCCAGCCGAGCGTGGCAGCGTTACTCTAACACAGATCCTGTGTCAGCGCCGCTCTCACTCAGTCCCTGAGGAGCACTTTACTCCCCCCCCATCCCACCCGCCTCTCTCAACACTGCCAAACACCGCCTTGTTCTTCGTGTGAAAAGTGATGAAATTAACCCTTTCTGGTACATCAAACTTCAGCACTAGCTGGAGAGATCTTTCTCACAACTATGCGTTTGGCTTCAGGAACCAAACCTGGTGAAGTTCTGCTACAGGGTTGGTCACATCACTTACAAAACTGACTTCAGTATAAGAGTGGACTGTGGATACAATGTTGATATGAATCTTGCTGTATCAGGGCACCGATTCCCATCGTTGTGAACCACAGCCATATCTCTCAAAACTCTAGTACACACATACAGTCCACCCCTGAAATTTGCAAGGTGGATACATTCTAAGATCTAATTTGAGATGCGGTAAAAAAAAAAGCCTATGAATGCCTACTTTCTAAACATGAAATAATTCCCTAATTTCATTTTAAACTTAAATATTATTATATTACTCTTAAATATTATAATATGACTCTTAAATATGTAAATGTTAAACTGGGAAAACTGTTCTAATGCGGGAATGCCAGACTGCATCCGCCAGATACGTTGTGTTTATCGACAGTGCTACAAAATCTATACAGTTATATTTTGTATATAATAATAATAATATATATTATTTTTTTTTCTTAACAATTAAGCACAAAAATGCATGAAAAATTATATAAAGAAAAAAGCTAAATAAATAAATAAACGTGGGGGTTTAAAAAGGTAAGATATATTAAATATCGCTGGTACGGAATTTCCAAATGGGTTCGTCCAATTTTCCAATTCAAATATTTTTCCAAAAATGTGATATTGCGTCAATAGGAGAAACAGCAGTTTGTGCTTTCTAGAGAAACAGACTGACTTGGTGGTGACTTTATAACTAATAAACAAATATAGTCATTTGATTTACTAGTTTCGTCTAAGGTTTATACCTTATTGTATCTCAGTTACCAGTCAGCATATAAAAACTTCACGGTTCCATGCAGTAACTTTGTGGTGTAACTGAAAGTTATCTGTTTGATCAGAAGTCTGGTTCCTACCATCACCATTTTGAAAGGTTTGTGCATTTTTGCAACACTAAAATGACCTTATTTAATACTGCAGAACTTAATCGTGCAGAAATTTTGGAAATCAGTAAAATTCCCCAGTAAAAGTAATGAAAAATTGAACTTCTTTATGAAGACCCATTAGTTAAAAACACAAAAAGGAGTGTTAGAATAGTGTTTAAAAACGTTTAAAAGGCATTCAGGTGGGTTGTTCTCAGTAGCAGAGTCAAGCTGTGAGTGATAAGAAGATTTTTCTTACTCAGCATGCCCATTCCTAGCATGAAGGCGTCCATGGTGTAGGGCAGACCCCTGGCTCGCCCCCGCGTCCCCGGAGGAAACATCACCTCCTTGGGTTGGGCCTTCTTACATTCTACCTGTGGAGGACAGAGAGTGCAGGAATCGTCAGCCAAAGAAACAAACAGGCAGGTAGACAGGAGGTCTTCTACTCCAGAGATCTCCAACCTTGGTCCTGGAACATCATCTCAAAGAACATGATTATTCTAGTACTGCATGCTTCATACAAAATGTTCTAAAATGTCATAAAGAAAGATTTCCATCCACCAAAATTTTCCCCCAAAACTACAATAACCCCAGTGATTCACACTCTCTTTTTTCCTGTCAGACATGAACCCCACGATTACTACACAATTCTCGAACAGACTTTGGGTGGCTGTGGTCAGTTCTGTATGACCTCTGTTATTAAGCTTTTCATGGAATCGTGTTTAGACGGAAGTGTAAAAGCATTTGAAAACTTCAGAAATCATTTTACAACAACATACAGTCATGTGCAATCCCTGTTCAAGTTACATTTTGTGTAAAAATCACATTAATGGAAATTTTAATGCACAACTACTGTTTACTTGCCCAATTCAACATGTTGGAGAAAATAAAGGAATATTTTATACGCTTATCTCAATAAATGGAAACCGATATGATGCGTATTTTCATGCTGTGCCGGATCAGTACCAGTATTGTGCTTTACTCTGAAGGTTACAGAAACACACTTTACTGGAGTTTTGATGCAGTTAGGTCTGACCCGTCGCCCCAGCGTGACACTGTGGATGAAGACTGTGGAGACCGTGGATCAGTCGTTTCCGAAATGAAAGCACAACAAAAGAAAATGAAACAAACTCCCTGTTGCGTCTGCGGAATTGCAGCATTTATATTCCTCAGATGGTACGACGGTGCCCCAATGGCTCCGCTATGCTAACAGTGACTTTATGTGTGTGCCTGTTTGCTGAGGCATACCAAGCAGTGTCTTCAGGCAAGAAGTTTTGTTTTTTTTTTCTTTCCTGAGAAATGTTCCCATCTCTCTCTCCGTCTCGCTGCTCTCGTCTGGTCCTCATCACCGAACCAATTCCACCCGGGGCGCTTTCTTCTCTTTCAGCCTCCCCCCCCACCTCTCCGCCGGAGCCCACCGGCATCCCATGCTTGTTTTCCCACCACACTGATTGACATTTCACCCTCCTCCTCAATGCACAGCTAAGTGTCTGAGCGCCAAACAACACGCCAAACAAAAAGAGTGGCGTCAAGGTGCGGGCTTGATGCTCGCTGGAATGACGCCAGCATGCTTCCTGAGGAATCTGACTTATGTAGCCTATATAGCAACACCAAACATGCACATATTTTCCAGCACGTGGGCAGCCACCACACGACAATAGGGCTCATCCATCTTACAGGGAGGGAGGCAAGCCTCCGTTTAACCCCTTGGGGACGAATCCGAGTAGGACAGAGGTTCTCAAACGGGTCCTCTGGGACCCACAGGCCGTCTGAGATTTTTTTCAGCACGAAGAGATATGGAGTGTGTGGCGGTCCCTGAGGTCCGGTTTCAGAACCACTGGACTGGGTGACAGCACACACATGTGACGAATGGGGAGCATGTCAGTCAAAATATTTTTGTATTTTGTAGAATACAAGGCTCTCTTTAACAATACTAGATTGCCAGTACACCCCTTGGTCTCTACACCATGTTACCCACCAAAAATAGGCATCAATTGGAATTCTGTCAAAGTGGAGTGAGAAGAGGGGAGGGGCTTATGCTGTGAACACACCCACTCAGATTTTTCCTAATCAACACTTTGGGCTTAATTTATGAAGCATCAAACCAATCAGTGTGGTATATAATTAGAGCTGTGCAGATCTTGCAGCCTTTTCAAATGTAGTGCAGGTTTCCTTGCACAATATTTAAGCGTTAATCACAAGCTATGTGCTGTTTACGTTTGGGAAATATTTCGCAATCATGATGTAGAGACTTGCAGACTAAGAAAAGTTGTGTGTGAAGCACATAAAACCATAAGAACTAGAGTTAAACACTGTGACTGTCGAAGCATTAGACCCACACCCCCACCCC
>JBBKCR010000001.1:20473113-20489393 GCA_037577295.1 Ladigesia roloffi
AATCAGCCTTAATCTGTGCACTTTTCCACTTAATTTTCCTTACTTTTCTGGAAATTAAGGTAAAAATTAAGGTTGTAATAAGGGGTAAAATTAAGGGGTTTGGTTTCGTATATTTTCAGTTGTATTATTCGACTGGAAATGAAGATAAATACTAAAGCAGGTTATGAATAGTTCTGGAATATTCATTGCACCATGCTGTACCAATCTACCTATTAAATACTCAACTGTGTTGTTATCCATGATTCTTTCCAACCCAGAAATGGACTAAACGTGTGTTAATGAGGTCAAAATGTTAAACACACCTCACTAATTACAGAATGTTGGCCAAATATATATGCTCTTTTGCTGGAGACAGCCAAGCTCGTCAGCTGATCGCTTCGGGCACTTACGTATATCCAACATCACCTCCTCCATTCTAAAACAGCTGTATGAGTCACAACATGGCAACCCATGAGACTACAAGCTCATAACATCACGCAGTACGTCAAACATAAAGTGGCACAAGCAGAATCTTACATGCGACATTAAGAATTAAAGAACCATCTGCGGATACAGCGGCTCCTCAGGTCGGAATGGATGCTCCTACTGCTAATATTAATCTCTGGCTGCCACCGGCACTGTGATCTTAGCGGCCTGCTCCTTCATCACAGACACCAGGCGCCACATTTGTTTGAGAGGGGTCTAGCTAACCCTTGTTTGTGAGGCTCCCAAGGATAAAACATTCAGTTTCTCATGTTTTATCTTTTACAGCTTAGCGTTTGTTTGTAAGAACTGCTGACCATATTTCTCCTCATTTCCAAATGAAAATATTCTTCTTTAAAGCATCATTTTAAAGGAAGTGACGTCAAAATAAAAGAAATGATGCAGCTCTTACCGCACTTAAGTTAAAAGAAAACACATCTCTCATTCACTCTTGAACAAAATGGCAATAATGACCTTGGAGGAAGTTCTAGCTGAGTTTTACCATCAAAATGGTCTCATTGTGAGAGTGTCGATTACAGCAGTTTTATACTTTTCCTCATTAAATAAGATGCGATACAGCTGATCACTAATCAGTCCCTTGTAAAGCAGAATGAGGTGCTTGTGTAGGAATTTCACAGACACTGGCATGGAATAGTTTCACACTCATAGAGATGCTGATCTCAAACTAAACTGCAGTACTCTTTATTTACAGATCATTTATCTACACACAGTATATATGTAGCTACGTTATCATTTCGCTTTTATAGCCCCACACACACACACACACACACACACACACACAAACACAACCCCGCTGCTCTTTTGCCCAGAGGCAGAGCAACAACACGGCTTAACACTGAGGCATAATTCATCACAACTTGAATGAAATTACATCAGAGACTTGCGCTCCCCGTACATTATTGATACACTTACAGCTCTTCCATCTGACACAGAAATCTATATTCACCCACGAAAAAAAGGAAGCCTGTCAGAGGCTATTTATGCCGCCCAAACAGAATGTCTGTTTCAACTGAACATTACACAGGGAACTGTGAAACACATCCAGATGGAGAGCCAATCTGAATCAAAAGGGCTGGAGCATTTAATCGGGGCTGTTTCTCCGCTTGTACAAGCAAAAACAGGCACACACACACACACACACACACACACGTGGCGCGTAGGGCCATAAGACAACACCTTTTATTGCCTCCTTCTTTTATGTGAAACATCAGCGACTGTTAGGAAGCTGTAAAAGCTCACTGATCTTTATGATACCATTCTCCCTCGATGTGCTGTTTTAGCAAGGTCAGTTACGGAGAGAATACTGCACTCCACCCCCCACCCACCCCCTTTATCTCTCCCCTCCTTACTCCCTGCAATTTAGAGCTAGAATGCGCTGAATGCCTTCTTTTCTCTGTTTTGACATTTGCTGATCTCGAAGAGCACTTCGGAAATACCACGCTCCATTACAAGCAGCTAAATTACAGTGATCTTTTAAAATTTCACAATCACCCTCCATTAGCTCCAAACTACTCTTAAGACACCACTGCCAGAGTGTGTAAACATACCTACGGTCACCGAAAATGGCAGCGGCGATGAAAGGCGGATTAGAGAGGGGAGTTATCAGAAGATGGGTGCGGATTACAAATCAGCAAATTTACTTCAGAATGGCATTTAGAACTCTTTTTTATGATAAACGCAGTGTCTAGCAGGGGCTGGGCTAGTTCCTGTGGCTGGGATACGTATCTGGGTTTAGCTATGGGGGAATCCAGGATAAGAGTGGAGGGATTTACTGCAGGAAGAGTGAACAAATATAAAACAACCAGAAAAACTGACACAAATCAAACTTTCCCTCCAAAAAAACGAATGATGTTTACATTTAGCAGACATATTTTTTACCAAAGTGACTTCCATTCCCTAACTATTCTGTAAAACCAGACTACACTTCTGCTTGAGGAAACATCACTGAGATGCTGATAAAAGTTTATTCACTTCGTTGACAATATAGTAACCGCAGTGCTGAAATAAATGAGAGGTGTGTTCCAGGCAAGTAAAACTGTCCGACTGCTAAACTATGTGCAAACTAGAGGAGAAATGTTGAATCTTTGTCATTAAAAAAATGTCACTGAAGCAATTTAAGTTCTCTTAAAAGCTAATGATTCATGCGACATCTGGACTGTTCTCTTCACCAAAGGGCAGGATAGAGCTTCTTACATTTTCTTCTTACACTGCTCTGTGTTTGTAAGAAATGCCCGAGAATAATCATACTGAGCTTTTCCAAAAGCTTACAGCTTCGGGGCCAAAAAAAGGAAAGTGAAAAAGAAAAGAAAGGGTAAAAGAAGAATATTTTTCTCACATCCTAAACTGCTACTTCTCCCCCGTCCGTCCTCACAGCTGCAGATTATCTTCCAATGATATTGCAGGCCGGGGCCTCAGCATGGCGTGGCAGGCTGGAAATTGGCCGGCCGACACACTTGTCACTTATCATACATGCTAATGGGCTGAGCCACGGCAGGCCAGCGGGCGGCGGGCACGCTCCGAAGCCGGGGCAAGCTGAGAGGAGGCAGAGGAAGAAATGAGAGCGGCAATCGGTGCGCTGGCCGCAGGAGGTACGGGTATCGCTGGAGAGGACACGAGGACAGAATTCACATCTCGCCAGCGCTGGCACGGAAAAGCTACGGGGCCAGCACCACTCTCGCCACGCAATGGGGGACGCGGAATGAGCCGTAGATTACTTAGTGAAGCCCAGTTATTGAGGACAAAAGATGAAAGCGGGTGAAGACTATAGTCTAAGATGAGATAAAGAGAATGAAAAAGAAGTGAGAGTCACACAGAGAGATCTAGAAAGAAAAAAAAATGTAATAGTACGTTAAACCAAACCTATATGCTGCCACTTACTGTATATATATATATATACACACATGTATATTAGTGCTGTACATCGATTAATCTAAATTAACTGGTTAATCACAAATCTGGAAACAATTTATCACGATTAATCGCATTTCTGACTCAAAGAAGGCTTTGCTTATTTGTTTTTTTTCCAACCCTCACAATTTTTTTAAAAAAGCTGTGAGATGAAAACAAAACTTACGTTGAATCGAAAATTAATAAAATATTATAACCTGAGAGAATCTCTTTCTAAGGAGAGATAACTACCACACCCAGACCCAGTGGTGGTGCTGGAGGTGGGTATTGGACCCGGACCTCATGGTCCACATGCAAATATCCGATCCACTGACCTACCTCCACCCCAGTCATTCGATTCACTTTTCTGTCCAAATCCTCCTCTGGTAGTAACTTAAACTGAAATTGTCCATTTAACAGCGCATGTTTATCTTCCATCGCTAGCTGTCAGTACCCAGTATCTGTGCCGGCTGTTCGATCGGTTCCACGTATGTGTGTAAAGATGAGTCTAATTTGTTTATGTAGTGAAATATGGTCTGTCGTCACATTAAATGTTGTTTAGACACGGTAAGCTTATATTTTCTTATTTCTCTCATGTAAAAATAATAATAATAAATGGTTGAAAATGTTCTGCAATCATCTGTAATCCATACAGATACGTGTTTAATTCCTTTTAAGTGTATATAAGTATAACTATATATAACTATTTATATACATAATACTGGTAAGTTGTTTAAAGTGTTACATGAATGACTTAAAAACATTTTAAAAATCCCTATAATTATTAAAAAAACAGGATGAAGTGAAATTACATTTATGGCATTTCTTGGCATTTATATTTATATTCATCCATGTATTAGGCAATATATAGACAAATATATATTATGTAAACACAGTAGATGTGCATGACACTGCCATTAAATGCTCAAAAAATGTTCACCTTTTTATTTTTACATTTCAAATTTTCCAGTATACTTTCCTGTATATATTTTTTCAGTAAATGTATTTTATGTGTGGATTTGTGTGGAAACCCGCTGCCTACCGTAAAGCCTTTCAGTCGATCAAAGTTCGTGATGTCTGGCACATGCGCGCAACCGATTGGGCAGCCGGATCGGGTACTGACACTAGCAAGTCGGGTCACTTCTTCTTGTGGCATGCTGTTCACTTACATAGCATAATACTGCCCCCACTGATAATAATGAAGTACTGCAATGCAGAGGGGCGTATAGTTTTCGAATTAATCGCGCAAGCAATTTTAAATTTTAAATCGTTATAGAAAATAATGCAAATAGTTAATGGAAAAATTTTAACAGCACTAATATTATATATATATATAAGAGAGAGAGAGAGAGAGAGAGATAGAGAGACAAAGAAAGAGAGAGACAGAGAGAGAACGAGAGAGATGGAGACACAGAGGGAGAGAGAAAAAGGGAGAGAGAGAGACAGACATACGTAGAGAGAGACAAAGAGTGAGAGAGAGAGAGAGAGAGAGGGAGAGAGAGGCACAGAGAGAGAAAGAAAGAGAGAAAGAAAGAGAGACAGAGACAGAGAAAGAAAGAAAGAAAGAGAGAGAAAGAAAGAAAGAAAGAGAAAAGAAATACAGAGAGGCAAAGAGAAAGAGAGACAGAGAAAGAGACACAGAGAGAAAGATACAGAGAGAGATAGAGGGAGTGTGTACTATAATAAAGCGGCCATGAAGACCCCAGAGGGACAGTTTATTCCAGGTCAGTATGAAGTCACTTCTTCCATGGTGTCAAAGAGCCATCAGACTATAAATAACACTTTCTCAGCAGTGAGGCTGGGCTAAAATTAGCCTTTATTGAACGCTCCCCCTCCACCACACAGACACACACACACACACACACACACACACACACACACTCAGGGTGGTCTGTGGTCATATAACAGGCCATGAAACTTCTTCTTCAGCTCCGCTGCCCCTTCATTCTGGGGCATTTTCCAATAGACGGCCACAGAGATGGCGTGCGCGCCGCCCAGCTGTTCTGCAGCTGCCTTAGTAAGGAGCAGGTGAAGCACTCATCCAGTCTAGTCAGGCAGTGCTGAGACTCTTAACCTCCTGACAGACACTAAAGCAGGAGAGTGGAGAAGGACAAAGCTAGAGGAGTGCCAGGAATGTGTGACTGCAGAAGAAATCTGTGGAACGAGAAGTATGCACTTCAGCACAAAGCTCAGAGCAAAGGATATTATGAGCATTGAATTCGCTGCTGAAGGACAGAGCGAAAAAAAAAAAATCACTATTTCAGTCTGCTCTATTCATAGTGTCTCCCATCCACCAACGTTTTCTCTTTGCAAGCAACACTGCAGCCTTTTCACCACAAATTATTTCCACTGTGTAAATTAAAATGTCAGTGAAACAGTCTGCGATGTTGCTGTTTTAGTTAAACAGACTGTGATTAAAAAAAAAAATCTAACAATCTTTTGGATCCAGATGTTTTTTCCTCTCTCTCTGAACTTACATACCTTACGTATTAGTGAGGTACAGAGTAAATAAACAGCTAAATAAGCCATTCGTTTTTATTGACACACTATTTTAACCATTCAAAATCGCTTGCAAAGTTCAAATGAAACTGGCTATTAAGGCTGAACCCCAGCACCGTGAATTAATAATGAGTTTCACAGTGGTGCTCAGAAACATTGAGCAGTGTTGGAAATCAGCAACATGAGTGCCGGTCCACCTTGATTAAATGTTACTTGAACTTTAAATCATGCAATCAATCAAATATGTAAAAAGAAAGCAGAATGATCATGTCAGCCAGTGGTATTGGCTGTGTTACATCATTAAATATTTCTCTCGAGATTCGAACTGAAACACAGCAGGACTGTCAGTTGATACCAAAAGTGAATGAATGAATACAATTCTGATGACTGAACAATGTATATTACCAGGATTCCTCCCCTACCTTCGATGAGTTCTGAGTGAGACGATCTCCTCTGTACTATCTCACCTGTGTTTTAGTCAGAACCAACATTAGGCAGAGGAGAACGGAACTTAACTGGAGCAGGTCAAGGCTTCTTGCTCTCCAGGTTCGAGGGTAGGATAGGAATCTCCTGAATGTTTAATGATGGTCCGCGCATCCAGGCCAGATATCAAACGAAGTGATCAGTAGGACTGGGGTCTGGGACGCTTCATCTTTTCCAGGGCCTGGAACCATTCAGAGCCATTTAAGGCCCTCCAGAGCCCCGGCAGCTTTCGAGTGGCCTCTCGGGTCATCAGAAGCTCTCTAAAAAGAGCTCCACTTTCCCAAAGCCCAGGGCTAAGGGGTCACAGATGGTGCTTCTGGAGATGGCAGCGGACCAACCAGGCAAGGCACGCATGGAGCTGGCGCCTCCGCTAGCAGAGGGAGATCATTACTGCCGTTTTACAAAATATTCAACATAATAACAATATTACCATGCATGAATTAGCAAGTCAAATATCCACACAGAGCTTACGAGCAGATGATGCTTCAGAGACCACTTTGATCTTTTTGGCAAAAGCAACTTAACGACAGCATTTGATATCGCAAGAAAAGAGGAAAACAGAGACAAACAGTTGGATCTGCTTCAGCAGCACATTCAAAAAAAAAAAAGTACTTGACCACATTGTTGGTTCCATATCCCCCCGTTCTTCAAGTATCCTCAAACCGGTTCCAATACCCCATAGTTGTAATTTTTAGGGGAAGGAAGCCAATACTGAACATAGCAGTTGAATCTTCTTGCCCACCTCGCCAACCATATTCTGAACCTCCCCTACTGGTTCTAACGATGCATACAATTCCCCCACGGCCCAATTTAACGCTGCCAGTCGATGGACAGCCAGTGTCCTGCTTAGAGAGATCGACAAAAAAGAGCTTGGTGCTCCCCGAACAATGACAGCGTTTGATGCAATATTATATAAAAATCAATCGCCTGGGTAGCAGCGTGTGTGTCGGAGTTCCAGGCAGTCTCCAGAACAGGCCGGGCTCCTTGTGTCTCGTCAGAATTTCTGAACAAAATTGAAGACGCATTTCTGAACAAAAGCCGCCAGCCGTTCCTCGCTCGCTCTCTCTCTCTGACCGCCATTAGACTTCATCTGCAAGTCAGTGGCTATGAAAGACTCGCGATATCTGAGGCCGGTAAGTATTTCAGACCTGAAGGCCTCTCATGCAGGCAGTTCTGCCAGCTGGTGATAAAGTGGAACGTTCATCCTTGTGCAGCACTTAGTGCAGACAGAGGAATCGCTCTGCTAGTCAAAACAGTGTCCTTACCTTCCTAGTCTCAGGGTCGCGACCCTGTCTCTCAAGTACCTATCGTTCTTTACAGTCCCAGCAGGCCGTCGGAGAAGAATTGAATAAAAAATTCAGCATAAAAAAATATATAAAACAGTAAGCAGGGTGTCAGGTATAGCACAGCCGGAGCCTCCAAGGCCATGGTTTTGAAATCTCCTCTCAATCTTTCCATCATACACTTTTAACAAGGCCCACGAAAATGAATGCCGGCTGCTCTCGCGGCCGTCCTCGGCTGAGGGAATTGCGACTGAAGGCACGGACAGGTTGCTTCTCCCAGTCTGCTGGACAGGGATCCAAGACACAATTTCATGCTTTGTGGCCAGTGCACCGCATTACCATGGCACGGCCCACACCCAGGATGCGGGCGAATGGGGAGGACTCCCTGCCCGACCTGCTTCTAGGCCACCCCAGCTGCTCTCCAGGCCATTATAAGGACGGTCTCGGCTCCCGCGATCAAATATTAATCCTGTGCCTGGGCTGAAAAATTGAGGAGAAAAACGACTTACCATTTTATTATTGATTTCGTGAAAATGAATCTCGCAGACTTTCTCCACCACTTCCTCGTTCTCGAAAGTTACAAAGCCAAATCCTGCAGAGAGGGACAGAAGAGACAGGGAGAGATGGGAAGAGGAGAGACAAAGTCAGGGAGGGAGAGATGGGATCACAGGGGAGGAAGGAGGGGGGAGAAAGAAGAGAATGTTACTAGAGCGAACGAACACAGAAGCAGTTAAATGAACAGGAAATGCAACAAATATCTGTTGATTGCTAATATCGCATGGAGCAAACATAAATGAGTCATTGAGTCATGCAGCAATCTGCACTTTATTGGCTCCTAATGACGTGCAAATTATGTATCTAGTACAGCGCAGGGGCTCTTTTGCTGTTAAAGTGATGAAGACCTGGGCATTATTAAAATAGCTATGAGTCTGTTCCTCCGAGAGGGAGGAAGCTCAAAGCCTGTTTAATGAGATTCATAGAGCCAGCCCTGCATCTGAATCCCATTACTAAATATTTGGTGTTTCTTTGCTGGTGTTTCAATGCATGACACACTATTTTCCATCCTCTTAAGTGTCTGGGCGCAGACATTTTTCAACCATATTGAAAACACGGGCACAAATCCTGCGATTCCTGTGAGTAAGAAATGGATCTAGTGAATAACAAAAGAGATTGCAAATCTATTGAGAGTGGGTTAGTCATCTGAAAAAATTCTGAAACTTGGGGTGGGACGCATACAGACCGTTCCAACATCCATATACAGTTACAAACATACAACATAAACCACACTTAAGGGCCATTATGCCACAAATAGGGAAGTTACTCCTTATTATTTATTAACTGCACATGGGAATACATTACGGATTACTCTTGGAAAAAGAACTCACACCCATCTGTACCAACTACAACTCACACCCATCTGTACCAACTAGAACGCACACCCATTTGTACTAACTAGAACTCACACCCATTTGTACTAATAGAACTGACACCCATTTGTACTAACTAGAACTCACACCCATTTGTACTAATTAGAACTCACACCCATTTGTGCTAACTAGAACTGACACCCATTTGTACTAACTAGAACTCACACCCATTTGTACTAACTAGAACTCACACCCATCTGTGCCAACTAGAACTCACACCCATCTGTACCAACTAGAACTCACACCCATCTGTACCAACTAGAACTCACACCCATCTGTACTAACTAGAATTCACACCCATATGTACCAACCAGAGAGTGCCAGACTACAACCAGTCACTTTTTTCAGTCAGATTAGAAAACAAATATCTTAGACAGTAATAAATGCCTTATCAATCCCTTCCAAAATGGGCTTATTATCAAATTAACTGCAATTACATTGAATACGGTTAATTTAATAATACAATTTTATAATACAATAATACAACAATAATACAACATAATACAACAATGCAGTTTTATGCATTTTCAGTATTGCAGGATTTTGAGTCCAAAATCGTATTGAACGTGTGTTTACTACTATTTAATGCACTCAACGATTCAAACAACACAGTGATAACATCATGGGAAAACTGCTGTAAGAGCACTAATACAGCAGTGTATCTGCGTTAATGTAGTACTCCACCCCCCAACACTGAATATAATGATACTGTCACAAAGCATTTCCCTTACTGTATTATGGGATGTCTTTATATTAAATTGCATATATAAAAAACAACTATGAGACAGAAAACAACAATACGCAAATGTGTAACAAGTGGCTGATTGGATGTCCATGCATTATGCTGTCATATTAATTTAGTTGATCAATTTTTACTTTTTCTTTTAATATATACATATATATTTTAATATATAATATATACATCAAATAAAACACTTCAAACACTATGGGCTGAGACTTCAGATTAGATACACAGGCAACAAGAAGCAGCAGTGTGTACCCTAGAGGGATGAAACAAACTACAAAACCTACTTAATCGGTGTGGAAATACAACATGAAAATAATTCCATTGCTAGCTGTGTAAAACCACACCGGAACAGAGTCTCCGATCTGTAACACTTTCAGAGTCTCGACTCAGCCTGGATCCAGCCCTCAGCATGTCCGCCGTTCCCTTAAAATTATACACACTTCACTTACGAATGTGGTTGGGCAATAAAACACGTGACCATTGTTCATTTAATCAGGTTTTATATTTTATAGCTACTGAACAGCTTTGCCTTCATTTTTAAGAACTTCTGACAATATTTCATCTAATTTCTAAATAAAAATATTATTCTTTAAAGCATTATTTAAAAGGAAATGTCTTCAAAATAAGAGAAACGCTGCAGCATTTACAGAACTTAAAACATTCAAAGAAAACAAATCTCGTTTACTTGTAAACAAAATGGCAAGAGGAACTTCTAGTAGTGTTTCACTATCCAAATGGTCTAATTGTGAGAGGAGAGTGTCGATTACAGCAGTGTTTTATACTTTTTCTCATTAAATGAAGTGTGATTCGGTTGGTCACTAAACAGTCCCTAGTAAAGCAGAATGAGGTGCTTGTGTAGGAATTTTGAGCAAACCTGAACAAAAAAACAAAAAAACTAACAAAAAACCCCAAAACAAAATCTTATAAAAAACATTCTGCCCATGAACACAAGAACATTTAATTTTTGTAATGACAAGTTGACTAGTGAACACCAATAGGTGAGCAACCCCTACCAAACACAAACACACACACACACACACACACACAAACATACAAAACCAGGCACCCCCCACACCCAAGCCCCGCAGTTATAGTACAGCTCAGCCAGATCCTCCCCTGTAGGTTAATCATTACAAGCTCTCAAGAGAGACAAAGCCAGAGAAGGCCGAGGGAAGTGGAAGATCCTCCTAACCCAACTCGGAGCCCCGCGGCATTCAGACAGCTTCAGGCCTTTTTGGAAAGCGAGAGATAAACCCAGCGGGTCGGCGGGTCAGCCCCATCGACAGAGAACCTGAAAGAGGAAGCAGCAGAGCCCTCTTGATGCCCACTGTGATAAAAGCAGATAAAGAGAACGTGAGGGCCGATAAGAGGGTGGTAGATAAACAAACTGACGGCCCTGGCTGTGACCCCACCTGACCTCCCTATGATTATAAGTACAGTTGTCTCTGTTTGGTTAAGAGAGCACATTCATCGCTGTATGTGCTCCCTGAATTCATAACCCAGCACTGCCAAACCCTTTTACAAACCTCCCTCTTCCGGGGTAAGCGCTGAACTCACTGATGGTGAACTGTGCCTCATATGCTCCAACCTTGGAGTGGAAATTTGTCCCTTACACACGTGTGTACATATACATTTTTATCAGTTAAATAGGAAACAAATTAAACCGAAAAGGTGTCTCATCTTCAAAAGTAATTTAAGACTCTTGTTTAATCTGTTATTAGCACATAAATATGACATTCGTAGACTGTTACACCATTCTATGCTATGGTATTCCGTCTATGGCGGATCAGTTTGCATGTGAGTCGAACAGCCCCTTCCTGTTGAAGTAGGTGGTTCTTCGCCAAACCGGGTGTGGAAACCCACCACAGTTGGTGCCGACACTCAGGGGTCTGGCCCGTGAGACTTCTGTAACTCTAAAAGATGCAGTAATAACCACCGCATGAGTCACACTGTAACAAGCCTGTCATGTTGGGGCACAGCAAAGGTTAATTGAGGTCATTTCTGTATGTCCACGCCAAGAGGTGATTCGCGGTCGTCACCCTAATTGGTTGCTTATACGAATTCCATTTTGAATGGAACGGAGCCCCTCCCAGCACCGCCCTACCGCTCCTGCCCGGGGTGAGGCAGAGTGTCTAGCCACAGCTGCCATCCTGGAGATAATGTGAGTTATTGGAGCTGCTGCCTCGCGCTCTCCTGGGCGGATGCTGGGTCGGAATTTGCAGCCAATTACTCTGTGACCTCTTCTCCAACGATGGCTTCCTGTATGAGCCCATTAGGACATCCTGTTGCTGCCTGGGGCTGACATTCGGCTGGAGGCTGGATTGGGTCCCACACTGCGCTCCACGTTTGTATAAATATCCCTCGGCCCCATCCTGCTCCCTCCTCCGCCCATTCCTGCACCACCTGTCCTGGCGAGCCCATGGGGTGACAAGGGCTGTGGAGCAGAGGAAGATGCTCTGTGCTGCCATATTTCTTTTTCTTTCTCTCTCTCTCTCTCTCCCTTTCTCGCTGTGTCTCTCTATCTCCCTCATCCGCTCGGTTTGACAGATCTGCCTGTCTGAGGCCCTGCCGGCCCGGGGCCATTTCCACATCCACGGCTTTTATACCCTTAAATGCTGCGGAGCCGGCCTGCTGCGTCAGCTAATCAGAAAAGATGTCACTGCTTCCTATCTGCTGCTCCAGTCACATTCTCTCTAGGCCTTATTATCCTGCCTCATGGCCTTGCCTCTTCCCCCTTCTTCTCCCTTTGTTCTCTGTTAAAAGGAATCAGCTAAGGGTGCTTACACATTGCTGGCAAGGCGGCAACCATATGCAGCAAATGAAAATCAGCGTGAAATAAGAGGTTCAAAAACAATTTAATGAAACATTGTTCTCAAGGTGCATTCCGCCCATAAATTAATGCTTCTCAGCCGCGAGTCGAGAGTGGGTTTGAGTCCAAAGAGAGCAAAACTGGTGCCGGGGGAAAAAGTCCCTTTTTCTGCCGGGAGACATTTACATGTGTCTGCGGGGCTGTGCAGTGATGGGACCGCCTTTGAAATCATGAGAAGCAGTTAGTTTTCCATCTCAGGCCTCTGCACCCTTATCAGCCGCACAGCGACCACTTCTGACAACCAACAAATCAGCTGTCAGGAGCAATTTCTCAGCAGGCAGGAGGGGGACAGGGCGGGGGGCCACAGGGAGCCTGTGAAAATACACCCCCACAGGATACAACACCACAAACACAACCAACACGACACGCTTCCATCACTAAATTAAGGCCCTTTGTATACTTCAGTCCTGGAAAGAAATAAGTCCACTGCACTTTATTTTGAAATCTGCATCTCTATGAGTGTAAAACCATTCCCTCTCAGTGTCTGTTAAACTACTACACTAGTACCTCATTCTGCTTTATCAGGTACTGATCAGTGATCACCTGAATCACATATTATTTAATGAGAAAAAGTATAAAACACTACTGTAATCATCGTTTCTCTTATTTTTATGTCTTTTTCCTCTAAAATTCCGCTTTAAAGAACCATATTTTTATTTGGAAATGAGGAAAATGTTAAACTACAAAGGCAAATTTGTTCAGTTCAATACTTGCAGCTATAAAAGATCAAACCTGAGGAACTGAATGTTTTTGCAGTGGGAACTTCTTTTCCAGAGCTGCATAATAATTTAAACTGAAAGAAAAGTGTAACAGTAGCACTCACAACACCTGTCAGTCTATGACATTCATTGATATACAGTATTGTGCAAAAGTCTTAGACACCTATGCAAATTGTTTGAAGCAGTGGGTTTCTTTCTGCCAGCTAATAGTGAACATTAGATTACATGAAACAACCAAGAAAGTAATAAAAATAAAGATCTCTTTCCCAAAAAGTAGGTGCTGTTTAGAAGAAAACAGGTTCAGTTCCAGATTTAGTAGCTGCCAGTCATTTCTTGTCTAAAAATCATCCATAAGCAACACATCTAATTTCATCCATGAAGAGGAAAGAGCCAATACTGGGCTTCCATGAGGAAAGAGGTCTGGAAATGGTGAAAACTCATAAAACCACTATTTACTGTACAAATGCTATTAGTATTTATGGCAACGTCAGTGTTTTAACAATAACTTGACACTGAAATAGCTTTTAAGTATCATTTTGCACAGTATAAGACATTCCATCAAACCAAACACAGCTTACTGTTGTTTCTGTGAGAAGAAATAATAACCAATAACTTAAAGGATGTTTTTGGGATTGTCAGCGAAGCTATAAGAGCTTATATCAGATTCCCTAAGTGACTTCTGAGAACAATTCCCTCCATGCTCTGTCTTAGTTAGTGAGCTCATGCTGTCTAAAACCTGTGCGAGAGGATCGGGTAACGATCGGCGGGTCGTCTGTGTCAGAGTTCAGGGCGGTATCGGCAGGGTGAGCTCCCGGGCCTCCATTGGAGGAGGCAGCAAATCAAAGCCGCTCCAGGCTTCTTAATGACAAGACTGACTCTCACCACTTCTAACACCAAGTTTTAAAGCGAGTGCCGATACACGGCCCCTTCAAAGTCAGGCGAAGGGTAGGGACAGCATCTGCTTCTGCGCCAGCTTGGTAACTGTATGGCTTTCAGGAATCCTTTTCATTCGTTTAGCGTTTCCAAATGGACTAACCAACAATTTCTGTTGCACCTACCGCACCGGGGTGCTCAAGAAAAAAAGAAAGGCATCTGTGTCTGCAGTCAGACTGTTTTTGATAGGTTTTTTTTTCTTTCTCACCTGTGTTTTTCCCTTCTTTAGCTTTTTTTTGTGTTATCCCTCAATGACAACACATGGATTTCCAATCTCAGGCAGGATAATAAGTGTTAGTGGCTATTACGGAGGCGTCTGGGCGGCATCTCACACTTATTAGGCAGAGAGCAAGGCAGGCCTGGTCTCCACAGACAACCAGGCATTCACAGCCTCTTACAAAACAAAGAGGCTCCGCCACGCTTAATGCCAGTCCCCCTCGGAGCCCAGCACAAATAAAATTAAAATGCTAAATCAATGAGTCTTCCACTGACCTTTGCTTAAACAGCTGAGGGTGCCTGGAGCAGTTCGATGTATTTGAAGGGAAGAGGTACACAACCAAATCAGATATTATTACCAATGCGGCGTATCCTTTCCAGATGAGAGATGGGACGTAGATGGCGTGTTGCATATTAAACACGGAAAAAGCCCGTCTTTTCCCCCCGCGGCGTTCCTCGTACACACACAAATTACCTACATCTTAGCCTTCTGTTTCATTTTTTACTTCAAGATGACCGCAAAGTCACCCATTAAAATGGGATTTTGTACCGGCAGAACACAAACTATCGGCCAACGTTCTGCCTCACACTTCTTCTCCTACAGTTCTTCAGCCATTCCTATAATAAACAGAAATAAGACTCACTCTAGACCTAGCAGACCTGTAAATAAAGTCCACATCACAGTGAGGACAGACTGGAACGGCAGGTCTTGCTAAATGTGTCCTTAGCTTTCAATACTATCTTCCTGAGGGCCAGACAGAACATTCGGTTCGCTTTATGTACCAACAGTTATAACTCATTACCTGCCAGTCTTGTCATCATGCAAATATAATCTCTTCTCATTATCTTTTATTGGGGGCCAAACATTTTAAGTTTTTACAGGCCACAATTTTTATTCAATCTTCCCAAATAGTGGTAGGTATGATATTCAGACTAAGCCTTACAAAAGTAACATCTTTTTGATTTTCAACACCATTTGTCCATCACAGTCCACTGAAACTGGATGGCTGCCAAATTTCAAACAAACAGAGGGGCTGTTGTATCGAAATCAAATTAGTACCTCAACTTGAGACCCCAGTAGTTCTTGATTTGTGTCTTTTGATATCCCAAGACAGACACAAAGGCAAATATCCGTAACTGCCAATAAGAATCAGCTTCAAAGCCAACAAACATGCAGTTATGACCCGACAAAGTTTTGATGTATTGAAAATAGACTTGGCACAGATTGATACATCTGACTGGCTGATATCTATTTGACCTCCTTCAAAAAATAAAAAAACAGTTTTTAGAACTTCTGTGTGGATGGGCAGGGTTAAACTGTAGGTGTTAATTTCCATAAATGAACTGTACATGCGTGAGAATGAAATGTTCGATACTTCGCAATATTTACATACTAAATCAATCTAATTAAAAACATCTTTGTATTATATGGGCAAGTTCAAATATGTGTTCTTTGTTTATTATTCTACATGTAATAATACATGGCTACACTTTATGTCCCTGTGTCTCTCTTCTGATTGGATGATAACCAAGAGTCTGGAAGTGAAGACTCAGTTGGGATGACCTCATAGCCTTCAGTACTTTAAAAAGAAGCAGTTTTTACATCAGGGGATATATTAGGATAATGGACGTGATTAGCATGTCTTAATGCATGTCCGTGTGTGTGTGCATTATGGGAAACGTCGTGTTAAACTAAAGACTTTAGATTCGACTGTCCGTGGCTTTACACTACGT
>JBBKCR010000001.1:20561777-20574428 GCA_037577295.1 Ladigesia roloffi
TACTCACTCTCACTGTAACTCACTCTCACACACACTCTAATACTCACTCTCACACACTAATACTCACTCTCACTGTAATACTCACTCTCACACACACACACACTCTAATACTCACTCTCACTGTAATACTCACTCTCACACACACTCTAATACTCACTCTAATACTCAATCTCAGTCCTATACTTACTCACACACACACTAATACTCACTCTCACACACACTCTCACTTTCACTGTAATACTCAGTCTCACTTTAATACTCACTCACACACATTTTCACTCTAATACTCACTCTCACACACACTCACTCACTCTAATACTCACTCTCACACACACTCCCTCTAATACTCACTCTCATTTTAATACTCACACTAATACTCTCTCACTCTAATACGCGCCATCACTCTCACAAACTCTCTCTTTCTCCCTCTAATACTCACTCTCACACACACTCTCTCTCCCTTGAATATTTACACACTATCATGTCTCTCACTCTCTCTCTCTCTCTCTCTCTCTCCCTCTCTCTCTCTCTCTCTATTTGCAGTCAGAATAAGAAAAATAATATCAGCACTGGAATAAACATTCAAAGCATATATGAAATAATCAAGACATCATGCAACAAGTCCAACATAACCTCATTTAGCATGAAAGGAAAGCGATGAGTACAGGTACTCTAGTACTAAGGGACTGGAGGATGAGAGAGGTTCTCTGAGGCAGGCCTGCAGCAAAGGGGGCTGCCTTCCTCTGAACATGAACACAAGAAATCCAAGAAATGACACACAATGAAAGCAGGATCTCTCGTTCACAGATTCATTCCCACTCAAACGAAGAAGGAGGAGAAGGAGGAGAAAGTGCTGTGTAAAGTGTGCAGAACAACGCATTGACTTTAATTACTGATACTGTTACAACTACTACTACTTCTACTAACATCACTGCTACAGTAACACAGTACCAAAGGAGCCAAAAGCTGCTACTATTACAACAACAATAATAATAACCATAACAATAATCATAGTAGTAATTATAATAATCATTCATTCGTTCATTTTCTGTAATCGCTCAATTTGCTTGTTGGTATCTGGAGTCTATTCCAGGGTCGATACTCATTACACAGCCAATAACAATAATAATAATAATAATAATAATAATAATCATGATCCCAATACATTATTAATATTTCCCCTATACTCCAATAATAACAATCCATATTATCTCGTATTCCCTTACCAAAAGATGCTTACCACAACACTACCACTACTACTGCTATTATTATTATTATTATTATTATTATTATTATTATTATTATTATTATTATTATTATTATTACCAACTACAACAACAACAACAATAATAATGTGGTAAAAACAGTAGAATTTTATCAATATTTTAGCAGTTGTTAAAATTGATCTTCTGTTTCACAATATTCAATCACCTATCAATAAATGTCAGGAAAAGTTCTTTAAACACATCGTGTCTTGGGAGACAGCACCAGTAAACAGTAAACCAGAGAACAGTAAACAAACGAAGTGGTAGCGCGATGTAGCATTTGACTGCTGTTTTCCCTCTAAATCCTAAATCAGTTCCACCACATCCCGTCTAAGCAGCTTGTCTTTCTTTCAGTCCCTCTTCAGGCCACTGTCGTGTCAAATTTCATTTTAATTGGATATATCCATTTAAAGAATCCCTGAGCTTTGAATCATCAATCCGCTCAACAATACTCACTTATTACAGCACCACAAACAGCCCTGCGTTAAGAGACAGCTTTGAATTTTCAAAAATTGTCCCCCGCAAGGTATTTGCAACATTAATTAACAAGCCCATTAACAAGGCGAGTGCTAACTGCTGGCAGGTTGTGGCCAATTTGAATCAACTTGTGTGCCTTTACAAGGTCTAGTGTTCTTCATAACTGGGCTGACAGACCTGACATCTTTGCCCCATAATATGATAATATCTGAGGAATGGAATATGTAGCTGCAATATGTACGGATATAATAAAAACAAAGCTTACTTTTGAATAGAAAATGAATGACATCTTCAAACCTGAGAGAATCTCTGTTTTAAAACAAAAACATAGCTTTAAATAAGTGCAATAGTGGGATGATTCGCACTAAAGTGATATGCTGTAGTGCTTTGGTGGTAATTGAATTTACTTTTGCAAAGCATACATCTTACCCTTGTTTTGTCCAAATACGCCCTCTGATTGTAACCTCCATTTAACAGCGTGTGTTTATCTTCCATAACTAGCAGCATTTGCCACATGAATTGGCTGATCCCGGTCTTTTTCGTGCAGCCATCACGAAATACAATTTAATCAACATACGTTCTTCGATCATGATTTAAGGCTTTTCTTGCGTTAGGACAACGCTTCTCTTTTTTTCCACACATATTTTGCTTAAATTGTGTTTCGTGATGGGTGCATGTGCACTCGTGAAATCGGGCTTCTTCTCCCGGCATGCTGTTCGCCAGCGTAGCCCAATACTGCCCCCACTGATAATAGTGTGGTACTGCAATGCAGAGGGACGTTTAGTTTTCAAATTTATTTTAAAGCGTTATTTTTAATAGCACAAGTATCTATGCTTTGATACTAATCAGCAATCTAGTACAATGTGTAACAGAGATCATGAGAAAAAACCCACCACACACACACATACACCCGGGTGTGGGTTACATCTATTTTAGTGGGGAAAAACAGGAAAAAAATCCTTGCAGATGTGGCCCAGGTAGGATCCCATGGTGATGGTCAACAAATTGATTGAAATGAATATACCCCTCCCGCCTCACCACAGCTCCCTTTAGGTTCTCTTGTATAAGGCTCTTTAATGTTGGCTCAGGACTCCTCTGGTAACCCTCTGCTCTGTTATTGGGCTCCTCCCCAGTGAAACGGACCCGCAGCAGAGGGGCTGTCCGTCAGGCGGCCGCTCCGGCGGTAAACAGGCAGCGCTCTGAGAGAGCCAGAGAGCTTTTAATCTCCCTCCAAAAACAGCTGAGGGCCACAGCGCGCAGCTCAGCGTCATTAGGCGACACACCAGGAGCCTCCTGCGTTTAAGAATCTTAATCTAAACGCTACTAGGCTTTGTTGTACTTTTAGTTGGCACAAATCTTGTAAATAATGTACATTTCTTTTACCCTTTCAATGTGAACAGACTCATAAGCTGTCGTCATATGGCCATACAACTTTGTTTAGCATTTCTATGTCAGGTAAAACCAGTTACTGTCATTTAAAAACATTTAAAAATATTGAAAAGGGAAGGAGAGTTCTAGACTGTTTTACACAGGATATATTTACTAAAATCAGAGTTAACTGATTCGCCCTTAGGAGTTCTAGGGCTTCACCTTCAAAGAAGCTCCTCACATGCTCCCCATCATTTAAAAAATGATTCTTTAAAGACGGACCCCAATGTGACACTGAACGTGTGACAATCATGTAGAATACATATTCTATTATGATTTTTGGTTGAATTGCCGGTGCCAATCAACCAATCAACAACCCTTGTCCAGCTTGTGATGCCAGTTCTAGTTTCATTAGGAAACTGCCATAACTGAGTACAGCCACCATTTGTCCTCACTCAAATTTCACCACAAATATTGAATACTGAATTGGGAACCCTGTATCATAAATAGAATTTACGACTGTCTCTTTACACTCCCAGTTCTGCTACGCTGGCTTGCTAAACAATTTCTTTGCCTACTAACTCCTGGATTTTCTTCCAAACAAGTTAGATACTCAACAAAAAATACCCCGTCACATTCTTTATCACCACAGCAGAGAATGGGATGGTATCAGTGGTCACTGTGAGGTAATTTTAAAAATATTTAGCGATAAAATATCATACTAATCCTAAGATATAATACTGGCCCATCCATTCACATCTGCAACAAATCTTGATACTTTTTACCACTGTCTTGTTTGTTTATTTAAATGTGAACTTTTCCGTCAGAAAGATAATTATCACACACTGACAAAAGTGTTTTAGATATATGCACCGTACTGTAGGTGTGAAGAACCACTTCTTGACCATCTCAACGCTTTCTGAATATAAAGGAACTGAAACAGAGATTTTGTGATTATGACTTTGGAACTGGGAAGACGATGCCGGCGAGGACGGCATGAGGAAGCAGCTCTGGGATTTAGGCTCGTGGCTGGTATTTAGCATGATAGTCATTTACCTCTCATCTCCTGTCTATTCCTTGAGGTTTCATTTAAATGCCATTACCTCAGCAAACGACTGAAGCAGGCGCATGCTAATAGATGCGAGCGCTAATGCCGCAGAAAGCAGTGCTTCTCTCCGAACTAGGCCGAAATTCAGATTCCGCTCCAGAACATCGGCTCCCCGGCTCCTCTGGAAGGGTTTGTAGGCCATAAAGGCCAAGTGAGCGCTTGAACAGAGACGTCCTGATAAAAGGCTGCCAGAGTGGCGTACAGCACACCTGGGCCGGACCTTGGCGCGGCGGCGGCGGCGTGAGAGCGAGAGAGAAGTGTTCGCCCCGCGCCTGAGGAGCCCATATGGAGTGAGGAGAGCCGAGAGGAGCAACAAGCAGCACCAGGCTCCCCGCTGAATTCCATTTTGAAAGATTGCGCTTGGCAGTCCTGCCTGCTATCAGTTGGCAGGCAGTGGAGCATTCTCCAAATCATCTGTTGATCATTTAATTACAGTATGTTTCAAAGAGAAAGAAGCAGGGCCCACTGCAGAGGAAGAAGAGAGAAAAAAAAAAAGAACAGTAACCAGGGCCTCAGAAATCGGGAGTTATTACTTTGGTTCTGCCGTTTAAGCGTAATCACATAATTACAGGACTGCGTAAATGTCCCAGGCATCTCAGGAAATTGTTTTTTTGTGTATGTGTGTGTGTGACCAAAAAGAAAAGCAAGTTATCTGACGATAAAAACACAGCTGACGTTGGTGTACACATAAAACAAACACAAATGACTCAAAAGTGAAAAATCTTTTAATCTACAGTTTGTAACATACTGGGAAAAGATTTATAATAGGTGAAATTCACAGAGCAAACAGTAATTCCTTTCAAAACAGGTGATTTTCATTTCACTTAGAATGTTAATAACATTACTTGACCAGGGGAGCCCATATTTTGAACAAGGCTGTGGAATCTCCACTAATTGGTCCACAGTAACTGTGGTTTTCCATCTTTGTGCCATTAATCTGTTCTTCTATATATCTACATATAAATCTGTTCTACACACTATGTTCACACTATACTGGAGCACAAAAATAACGTACACTACACTTTACATCATGCAACTTAATCCACAATATGCACCGACACTTCATATTAGGCACATTTACTTTATGCAACTTGTCTGTGATTTTTGTTTCTGCTGCACTATTTTGTTTTCCGTCTTATGTTCTGCCTGCAAAGGGGGATGGGGTTCAAGTAAGCATTTCTTTGTGCTCTGTACGCTGTATTTTGTACATATGACAGTAAAATTCAACTTCTACAAATTGCATCAGCGTAAAATAAGGTGTTATTCATCAGACATGTCCTCGTCTCTTTTTCTCACTGTTTGTCTCCACTACTTTTGGAAAGATTACCCTTTTGTTGATCAGGAGAACAGCTAGTGGTTGGCGTTCTGCATGTTGGCGATTTGGAGAACCTGAAGGACCCGGTTCCACAATGCTTCACGTTCGTGTTGATGAAGCAAAGAATGCTGGGGGATCGCTCCATTTCCTTCCAGCTACAGATGTGCTAATACAACATGCGCTTTTATTTTCACTATTTATTAAATAACCTTTATTTAGAGAATGATTAATGGGGGAACATTCTGGAATTCCAGAAGCTGGAATCAAACCATAGATTCCTCAGCTTCTTCAGTTAATGGGGATGAAATGTTAGGACATTTATAAGAAGTAGGGTTATAGAAAAGAAATCAAACTCCCGCCCCTGTTGATTGTAAATGAATGTGATATAAGCAAGTTAATGAAAACTGCTCAAATTACACACGATTTAAATATAATTGTCAGGTGCTACATGTTCAGATGTTATAATTCTACATCATTAGAAAGTGAGTTGGTATTTGATGATTAAAACTACATTCTGGTTTGAGTCTTTTTACCCAGCATTCTTGTATATAGCATATTGTATTTACATACGGAGTTTTTTTCCCCACAAATTTTTATTTAGATTTTCTTTAGACTTTTTATTTTTTAGTTGTTCTTGTCTCAGCCTCTCTGCGTCCTTCAGTCATTATAGAATTATAGGATCAATAAACATTTCTGATTCTAATCCTGAATTAATTCCGGTGGCTGTGTTAAAAAGATAGAGGGCGATTCTTCTTTTCCCACATAAGACAATGAAAACCTTTAATTCCATTCTGATCCATTGGAATCCAGTTTGGACAAAACCTTAAGCTCCTGTTCGAATAAACTACCAGTGAAATACATTATTATATGCTTACGTCACACTTTAGTAAAACACATCAATGACCGCGAAGTCTAAGGGTTCGTTTCACAATGAGATTTTCTTTCTTTGTTCCCCTTTTCAATGTTCATCCATTTATATGGAAATAGATAGATAGTTGGAGGGGCCGCTGGATTTCCCAGGGGTAGAAACAACTGGAGCTTTTGGACGATTTTGTAGTCCATTTACTCGGGAGCGCTCTGTGGTCTCAGGGCCTAATCTTAAAGCACTCGTTCACTCCACAAATCCCACCGGAGTACCACGATCCATTCACCCACACTGTATCTTATCCATCTATTTACTCACACACCCACACACACACACACTCTCTCTCTCGCACAGACACACCCACGCAGGCCTGACAATCACCAAGACAGCTCGCCAAGCGGCTGAAGGCACAAACACTCCAGCCTCGTCCAGATAGATGCCTGACCATTACTGGCAAATGAAAAAAGACTTCATGCGGCCGTTCCATTTTCTTGTTGGCTGCAAGACAGTCCAATATGTTAAGGCTTCAGAGAAGTAAACACAGACATCTCGCGCACGCTTCATCCTCCAGCTGGATTAGACACTGTGACTGTGTAACGGACCCGGACGTTAAAAAAAAACTCAAAAAGAGCACCCAGGCTACACGT
Organism: Ladigesia roloffi; assembly: GCA_037577295.1. NCBI lineage: Eukaryota > Metazoa > Chordata > Actinopteri > Characiformes > Alestidae > Ladigesia > Ladigesia roloffi. The sequence goes on from JBBKCR010000001.1 coordinate 20,568,823, forward strand.
GATGCACACGAGCGTAAAAATACACCGATTAAAACAATGACACTAAAATATGTCCAATCCTCCGCATCCATCAATATAACAGCAGCATTACTATCTATTTGCCATAACTAACACATATAAATGACAGACCATTCACGTTCCGGAAGCATCGTCATTGAAACACACCACAAAGGTTAATGTGTTTTCCAGGGAGGAGCACTGATTAAAGGAAAACACAAGGAAACATTACAAACTGTTAAACAGAGAAAAACAGGACCAAAAGCGCCAAGGTAGGAGGGAAAAAAAGAAAAAAAAATAGACAGAAAATTACAGAGCGCCGCAGCCGTGACCTTGAACCGCCAGTGTCCAGACTTCTCGCCAACGTAATTGAGTGTTTTACAACTCCAGGCTTTCTCTAACAACGGCTTCCTTTCTTGTTTTCCAGCTCATTATTCCAGCATGGTTCACTAGAGGCCAATCAAAAGAAATCTCTCATTAAAAAGTAAAACAATCAAAAAAAAAACTAGCCAGCAATTACTCCACTTGTCTGAAATGACAAGTCCACAAAGCGCCAAATGTCAGTCATGGTGGGTAAAGAGGGAAAAAGGAAGAGCGTTTGTCAGAAAATAGGTTTTTCGGGGAAAAGTAGTCCATCAATACTTCATGGGAAAGGACGGAAGTGCTGCTCTAACAAAGCCTGTCTAAAGTTACGGTGAATTTCATGAAATTCTTTATCACCAGGATAAGATGGAGCTGGGGTGCTAAGCTGATGACTTGCAGCTGACACTGATCAAAAAGAGCAGAGCTATCAAAACAGACCCAGACCTGCTGATTCTCCTGCTAGACTCAGGATAAGAAACACCACACTGGCCACCACATACACGCTATTTTTACATTCGTACATGTGGCAGACGCTCAAATCCAGAGTAAGAATGTCCGCCATGTGCATCAAAAAAGTGCACTCTTCTTCTCCACTTTCTTTCAAAATACCCACACTACTCTATAAATTATTTTATTTTTTTACTCCATTATTCTGTCCTTTTATTTTTCCTATAAAGCCCAATTTTATGGCCTTAGGGTATATGAATAAACTTGATGTGACATTCTGATGATTTGCAGCACAGAATACTTTCTCACATTTTTCTGATCACTTGTCAGGTTCAATACGAAATGTTCTTTCAGTTTCTGCAGGGTTCTCCAGTTTCCTCCCACATTTCAAAGGCATGCCTGTCAGGGTAACTGGAGATGCTACACTGGTCCTGGAGGTGAGTGTGTGAATAGGTGTGTTTATCTGTGAGACTGGGTCTGTCCAGTGTCCTCTTCTATGAGGATCTTCTATGGCTAATAATAATGGTCCAAATAATGGACAGATGGATAAAATGGAAACAAGTTTACTGTATTTTTCGCGATATAAGACACACTTTTCCTTCCCCAAAACTGGGGGAGAAAAGTGGGTGCGACTTATACAACGAATATACATTTTGCCTGCATTAAAACTGCACCAAACTTTGTGTGGTACTTGCTCGCAGTCCTCTGTTTATGCTGTGTGTGCTGAAGTCAACGAACATTTTTCACTTGACAAAAAGGAGACGAGACGAGACGCGACGTTAATGCTGGTCATGTGACGATAACGAAACAAAATCTATAATGTATTTTTGTTGACGAATAAGAACGAGACTAAATGTGGTTTGCAATATAAAAACTGCTAAAGTTTCTCTTCATTTTCGTTGACTAAAACGAGATGAGACCTTGTATCCTGTGCGATAGGGAGGGGAGAAAAAAGTAAATGACGCTCGACCTTAGAGTTGTTATGTCCCAAAACTTTCATCCATTGTGCAGCACTGTGACTTTAGATACTCTGTCGTTGGAGGTTGTAGTACAGTCTAAACCTTGTAGAATGTGGTCCCCAACCTATATTTTGTCAGGAATTGGTTTAATATTAGAAACTATTTTCACTAAGAGACTAAGAATGTCCGTTTTTATATCAGTTTTTTTTCTGTGTGGTCTGTGGACCGGTACCAGGCCGTGGGTAATGTGGAAAAACAAATCGGTGGTTGGGGACCCCTGCTCTAAATAAGACTTCTCCCAGTGAGGAGCAAATAAAGATGACAAAAATGGAGGAAACATGTTGCAGCAACATATTATTTATTCAGCTGCATCTGTAACTGTGACATGAACAAGCTTGCAGAACAGGACCTGACTTATCTGCGGCAGGAAAAAATTGTCAGGTGAAAATGCTAAAGAGAGTGCCTGGAACATGATTTATGTGTCAAAAAAACTGTCCCACATCATGGCAAAAAAAAAAAAAAAAAATTTTTATTAAAGGTTGAGGGAGTATAAAAATTTAGCTAAATTAAAACAGACCACGCCCTCCCTGTCCATACAGTCCATGCGAGCACATTTAGCCCGTGTTTGGAATTCACAGTTTTTGTGATCTCACGTGTTTCGTGAATAATAGCCTGCAGTTGAATTAAAACACTCGGGGGCTGTTATAAACAAACTACACGAGCCCCTGGCCTCTGCTAATACATCCACATTGCTCCTTTAATAATAGCCTAAAAGCTTCCACCTATCTGGGTTTGCTGAAAAAAAAAAAGAGCAAAGCTCTATTGAGAGAGGTTTAAATGGAATAAATTGGAGCTGGAGGGGAGCGAAAGGGGGCACGCTTTTGGTTCAAACGAATGACAATATCTATTTCGGTGTGAGCTTTGTCTTTTCTGAATTTGGAGTTTAATGAATGCAGAGGTTTTGTGTTGTCGGCAATGGCACATTTTATGGAAGTGCAAATGATCTGCTCTGACACACACTGAACACAGCTTTGATCTGCCATTTGACTAGCGCCGCTTCCAATAAAAGGACCGAGGCGAGGGGAAGAGAGAGAGAGAGAGAGAGAGAGAGAAGGAGAGAAAGAAAGAGAGAGAGAGAGAGAGAGAGAGAGAGAGAGACACCGCAAGAGAGTGAAACTGCGAGAGACAGAAAGACTGCAAAAAGGAAACAGAGAGAAACCGCAAGAGAGAAAGACAGCAAGAGAGAGAAAGACAGAGAGAGAGTGAGAGAGACAGTGTGGGAGAGAGAAAGACAGCAAGAGAGAGAAAGACAGACATACAAACACACACAGAGATAAGAGTGTAACAGAGATACTGAGACAGCGAGACAGACTGCATGACAGAGAGCAAGAGAGAGAGAGCGAAGCGGAACAGAACAAGAGCTTGAGAGCAAGAGAGTCAAACGGAGATGGTTTCTCCTTTTACCTCAAATAAACCTTCAGACATGTCTACAATTGTGTTTTGGGGTAGATTAGTTCATCCTTACACTACAGAACTGAAAGAGTGATAGTTTCACGCCGAGAATGGCACACATACACGCACACACCAGATGTGACAGGGAACAGATGGCTGCAGTGAGACTGAGGTACATGGGAGAGAGAAAAAAAGAAAGAACTAAATACAACAACTCAGAACAACACTGAAAAATGAAATTCAAACAAATAACTGTATGCAGTACAGTAACCCGCCAAGGGCGTTACGTTCCAATAGCACCCGTATACAGTGAAAACCTCCATTGCTGTGTTGTGATAAAAAAATGCCTAGAATACATATGTTTATAGTGCAAACCTTACATAGACACTCAAATATTCTCTCAAAATACCGATGCTTGCTTGCCATATATCAAAAATATACTCCATGCATCGAATTATAACACTGGCCATTTTGGGCCAATAGAAACTTACAAAAACCTTATTTTAAAATTCCTTTTTATTTAAATCATACAACTTAGGTTACAATGCTTTCATTCTAAAAACATGGTTTCTAGTGTTTTCTACCAGATGATGTAATTTATCCATTTAATATTCTTAGTTTCCATAGGGGAGCATGATGGGTTATTGGACTTTAATGGAAAAAATGAATGACACAATTTTGACAAATGTGTGACCTTAAAGATGTCAGATACTGATTTTATGTTTGTGCATGAAAATAAAATTCAGTGTTGTTGTTAATCAGTTACACATTTCAGACTTTTTCCATTTTTGGCCCCAGTACCAAAACATTATTTGAAAGATTTATAAAAAACACTTATGATAAGAACTGATGTTAGTAAAAAATTTAGTAAAACATATGACATATATGATAATCTGGCAGAAACCACTACATCTGGTAGAAACCATTACATATCTCAAGCTTTGGGTTTATAATAAAAGCAATTTAACCTAAATTGTATGATTTGTGCAAATAACAAGAATGCAGTTCAAAAAAGTTTTCAGGGGTTTCTATTGGCCAAATGAGGCCACAAACAAGGTCAATATATAGTAAAAACGAACAAGGTCAGAGGGTTATATACTTGCATTGCCATTATCAGGAGATACTGAAATCTGCGTGATTATTCTCAGCCAATCACAGTGCAAGGTTGGTACTACCCGTAGTACAATTAGTAAACTCACAACACTGTGCTGGAAATGAGACGGTCATGTAAATGTGTAATAAAAGGAGGCTCAATCCACACAAAATCAGTGTAGTCCAGAAGGAACAGGAACGTGATGGAAAAGCCAAGAACGCGTCCATCAAGCCTGCTTGGGTTCTTAGCACTGTGAGGCCCAGTGAGCTTTGGTCAGACGGAGCCGCTGGAAAAGAGGAGAGCTACGTAGAAAGCATAACAGCTTACGGCACAATGCAAAACTTTACACAAACATTTACAGGTCTGTGGTGGGGCTGGGTAATGCAGGAGGAGAGCTGCTGTTACATTTACATATTCAGCTGATGCTCTTGCCCGAGGCAAATAAAATTACCCAAATGTAGCAGGAGCACACTTAAGTTAGGAGTTAAGAGTTTGGCCCAATCTGATTGTGTCTTTACTTATTTAAAGGCATTCTGACCAAACATGTGCAGGTTAGACAATCAAATCTAGTGAACAGTGCTGTAGCTAATAACTATTACGACTGCTTTTACAAAACATCTCATAATGTTTATGTTTTATCAGTGATAAAAATGTCATGACCATTGTAGCTATAGGCTTGCATTCAATAAAAAATGGTAAAAAAAAACTGCTTCTTGTAACGTCTGTATGTATGTGCGATTAAATGCGATTAATTAGATTAATTAATCGCCACACCATGTAATTAATTTGATCAAAAATTTTAATCGCTTGACAGCACTAATAACAGAATGATAATTTTTGGTCTGTCTTTTAAAAGAAGTGAAAGATTTCCAGTGATTACAGTTAATACATTTCAGTCTTCGTTTTGATACACTACTTTGTTACAAGCCTACAAAGAATGTTGTTTATCTTTCACCGGTTTTTAAAGTACTTGTTCTGAATGCAATTTGTTCAAGCAATTCGTTCAGAATATTAAAATTTAATTCAGTAGTTCTATGAGAGTGTATATTTCAATAACTTCAGCTATCTAGCTTTAGGCTATTCATGGGTAAGGTCGAGAAAAATATTTTATTTAAAATGTTATTTCATATTATGCATTGTATTTTTATAAATTGTTGCGAATAAAAAAAGTTGTTAATATTATTCTGCATGTTATTTTGTTGTTACATCCCATTTTAAAAAAATTATTCATGCTAATACTATATACTGTGGTAAAATAGAGAGGAGGTTTACCAGTATCAAAATTTGGATACCGC
>JBBKCR010000001.1:20607232-20617915 GCA_037577295.1 Ladigesia roloffi
GTGTGTGTGTGTGTGTGTGGGTGTGTGTGTGTGTGTGTGTGTGTGTGTGTGTGTGTGGGTGTGTGTGTGTGTGTGTGAGGTCATCTGCAAGGTCTCAGTTGTACAATCTGACAGCGGCTGGAAGGAAACACATCTTCCATTACAAGTAACGTGGTCAGTAACACGAGTAAAAATAATCTTTGAAATATTCATTTGAATGGTATGAATGCTATCATTTCAGGTTTGAAACATTCATCTTAGGCTGGCATGGGCTTCACAAGTTTGTGCAACACGTGTGAGGACTAATGCACATCGACGTAAAGAATGAGACCTGTTAAAGGGGTGAATGTCACATTGTTGCTTAAACATGTTCAGTAACATCAAAGCCTAATCTCGACTATTTCATCTTCATCTCTGCCACGACTGTTCCTTGTTTTCTAACTTTCCCTACTCCAAACATTCAAAACAAGTTCAGCACCTAGAGTTATAAGGCTCTACGGAAGCCTGGAAGCCTATCCTCGATTAATGGAATTAACGGAAGTACTGGGAGCTTAAACACATTCAACACCGAAGCCCTAAAAAAATCAGGACTATGACAGATACCCCTCTCTCAAAACTGCGTGGCACAGCTGGAAACTGCATTCTGAAGTCTTATCTATACTTGCGAAACTAAAAAAGCATACTTCAGTCTTCGATATGTTCTGGCCAAACTGCTCCTTTAAGAAAGACACAGCGGTGGAAGTGAGTCTTTGTTCTTTCGTTCTTTCAGATCTCACCTCTTCCTATCACCCTATTGGTCAGCCAGCGCGAGCCCTGTAGTGTGAGACGCGAGACGGGGGCCCTCGGTGAGTAGGAAGACGATGAGAGGAGCTGCTCGACCTTGCTTCCGCACCAGAAGACGCTGCAGGAGACGTCTCTTCGGGAAATGAGTGCATCTCCCCGATCGCGTATGCTGAACCTTAAAGCTTTTTTGATGGTGGGTACAGTAGCAGCTCATCACTGCGGGCCCCCAAGGCCCCCCTGGGGTGCAGACGGTTTGAAAGTTTTTCAGGGGGGAGCGAGAAGGCAGGTAATGTGCTGGCATTTCAGTTAATTAGAACTGCAGCCTGGTAAGTCCTTCACCATTTCCTTGTGCACTTGACTTACACAATAAGAACACTCATGGAGAACACACACACACACACACACACACACACACACGGCATGCAGCGGATCTATTTATCAATCCGATCTGCCTCATCCATTTATCTATCTCTCCTCCCCCGTCTCTATCTCCCCATCTAGCGAACCAACACAGCAGAACCCCACCGTTGTTGACACTCATTTAAAAGGACATGCCCTTTCAGAGAGGCTGCGTCTCATAGCAAATTCCGTCTAATTATTGTGCGAGCGTGTGCGTGTGTGTGCGGGTGTGTGTTCTGATGGTGTTTTCTCCTCCTGATGTGTTAGTCTCTCTTAAGCTGGCAGACTTCCATCAGAACCCCCTCCTCCTCCTCCTCCTCCTCCCACCACCACCACTACCTCCCCGCGAGGCTCTGGGCTCCAGCAAGTGCGACTTACACACTCATTCTCCGCCATGTAAGCACAGTAATTGTATATGATGCTCAATACCTTTGAGGCTTCATTAAAGCTTTGCATCAAGCTGCAGATGGAAAAAAAAACAAAAACAAAACAAGTCCTGCCTTCCAGTAAGCACGCAGAGGAGAGAGGATGTGAAAACAAGGCCTTTTACCGAGAGCTTCAGAATGCTTTCGAGCCAGAGAGGCAGTTATCCCAGCGAGACGCAGTTTTGCATCTAGTCACGGTCCGATATGTGACAATATGCTAATGCTCGGGAAGCTCTCCACAAAATCAGTATCCACGCAATTTTGTGTGTGTGTGTGTGTGTGTGGGGGGGGGGGGGGGCATTCACGAGACACTTATAATTTCCCTCTCATCTCCCCGTCATTCACCCCAACTCGCATCCGCCGTTCGCACACTGTGTGTTTTTGTTGTGTTTTTTTTTTGTCACACGCACCACTTCTGGCTGATGAGGCGCGAGCTTATCAATCTTCTCCAAAGGCGAAACGCCTCTAAAGTACGAAAACCCCAGCCTCAAAAAGTTCACAACAAACGACAGTTTGAATTACAGACCCCTAATCCTGTTTTCGACCGACAGATTTTATTTTTTTTTGAAGAGGTAGCGAGCCTGAAAGGAAGCTGTCACTCAATCGCTGCCTTTGCTTCATGCTCCTGGACGGCTTTGTGGAATATCAGCCACCTGCAGGCTTCCTCGCGGCTCACAGAGGCCCTGGTTGCAGCAGCGGCTCCCTCACCCAGAGCCAGCCTGGCAGGCGAACGCTTATTTCAGGCCACATCTCGGAAGCTGGCTCCTCCAGCTTGAAGATCACAGGAGCCCCCCTGAGTCCAAAGTTATTACCACTCCAAGGCCACCTCCACAGGTGAGCGGGTGGCGCTCGCTGGGGATTGGAAATGCCACAGTCTCCCTGGAAATGGGCCTTATTTCCACTGTTAAATCCTAATAGTTCAGCGGCCTGATTTAATTGGCACTCTCCATGCCCAGGAAGTGCTGGAGGAGATTGTGATCGGCCCCTGCTCCGCTCCAGGCATGGTGGGACCAGCCGGAGCTAATCTGATAGCGCCACTCGACGCAGACAGAGGGTCTGAGCCAAAAGCCCTGGCAGATCTTTGACAAAAATCTTCAAAATGTGGGCAATCTGAGGGAAGCGTTTTTACCTTTTACACTTCATCCCATCAGCTTACCTTTTTACGGCTCCCGGCCCATCCAATAGCCCACAGATTGAGGCGCGCTATCTCTCAAAGATTTGCTCATGTTAGCAGGGCCCGCAAATCCTCTTCAATCATGGTCAATCTTCTTAAAATAGCCGGCCCTTTAAACAGAAGTGCCCGGCCGGGGTGGCGGATCCACACACGATCCAATGACTCCGTTCAAAGGCAATCAAGGCAATCCCCGCTTACCCAGAGGGACCCCATTCAGAAGATTTACCTGGATAAAGCCAGACCAGGTGGGGCCAGAGTTAGGAGCAATGACATCATGTGCTCTTGGAAAGGATGCAGCGTTTTGGATACAATGAACAGTAAGAAAGGGGTGAGAATGAGGGGCTGAAGGGCCGTGTCTTTAGAAGGTGCAGCGTTCATGACCAGGGAGAGTACTTAAAAAAAAGGGGGGCGACTCAAACATGCAGTGGAGATTTCAAGTGCTTTCTGCAAACCATCAGTCACCGGGATAAAGAATGTCAGCGAACGATAACCAACCAAATGTATTTAGCCTCGAAAAACTACTTTGATGAATGTTTCGGACCTGCACCAAAACCAAGCCGGGTCAGAAGAGAAGCCGCAGTACATAACAGATCACACCCGCCCGTCCGCCCGCTCTGGCAACATCTACAAGCTCTTAAGTCCAGTCCTGCTGTTCACTAAATCATCTTAGCGCCAAGGGACTTTGAAGGGACAAGCAATTAGTAAATAGAGCGATTAGCAGGTTAGATTAAGTTTGAAAAGCTCTTTAATCAAGAACCAGATGAATAAGTGAAAAAGATTTTCTTCCTTTGATGAGCAGATGGATTTCGGCTTTTATTGATTGATTTGCTTCCAGAGAACCAAAAGGACAAAGACATCAGAGCAGGCTTAAAAAAAAATAAACAGTAGTATCTCACGACTGACAAAACATTTAATAAAGGATTAAAAAAATGAACAACTGTGAGAAATTATTGTCTGTGTGCCAGAAAATAACCGCCCTTTATCTTTTATTTTATTTTTAGGGATTACAGGCCGTGCACTCTGATAAATTAAAGGGCCCTAAATGCAATAGCAGCCCATCAACCAAAGGAGGGCTATAAATGGACAGTATTAGTAAGAGTCCATACTACAAGCTTGGGAATAAGAGGTGTAAGGAGGGGGAGCGAGGGAGGAAGAAAAAGCACAGCGGCCGGAATTAAAATGGAAATCGCTGCCAAGGAGCCGTTTAACTTCCCATCCTCAAGTGGGCGTTTTAAAAATCACCCTCCCCCCTTGACTCCTGGAAACACTGCCAATACTCAGAGCAAACAAAGGTCAGGGAGAATATTAAATCATTTGTCTCTTACCCCCACACACCCCTAAACAGTACGCTCAGTTCGCTTTCATTTCTGGCGTTTTAGAGCCCATAACTGCGAGTGATTTCCTGGCTTTGGAGCTTCGGCAGCGCCTACAGCTGAGGAGAAATCTTCTGGGTGCATGATGGGCCTCTTTCTTCTCCTCCAGAAGACCTGCTTCAAACATCACACGAGTCGATCTTTTAAACGGCAGTCAGAGCGCTTGGGGCCATTAAAACAAGACATATTAACCTTGCGGTGCATTAAAAAGCCGCGTTCAAATGCAATTACAGAAAGAAACACTCGGAAGGAGGGAGAAGACGACAAAGGGAGCCCTGAGGAAGCCGAAACGAGAAGACGACAGGAGAAGAGAGAAAGATTCCAGGTGTGACACACACCTGAAAGCCATTGTGAAAGAGAGGGAGGAGGCTTACTGACCTGCTGCGCTACGAGCTTCTAGTATCTATAGCATTAAATAATGAAGATAAGTATCCAAAGGGATACACTATATCAAAATAATCATTTCGCGTTGCTGGAGATGTACGAGACTTCATAACAGCCGCTCGAGTTCCAACAGGCCTTCAGTTCAATTTCACAATCTAAGTAAAAATTCTGTCTTTAGCACACCTGCTTTATTCAAACACTCGATAAATAGAAGACTACGGATGTTCTAATATTCGACGAGCCGCTACACGGAACCAGTGAAAAGACGGTTGTTGAGCGGTGTTGAGTGAGAGACGGATTGCAGGTGTGACACGCGCCTAAAAGCCATCGTGAGAGGGAGGGAACGAAGGAGTCGGAGACAGAGATCAATCTGGAGCTGCGAGAGATCAGGGGCGGTGCATGCGGAGGGGACCCCGAATAACCAGCGGCCGGCACCAAAATCAATTGTGTTTTCAATCTTCACAAGAAGATTTGGTTTCACTGGTTGTCACAGGCGCTATAAAAACCATTCTGTGAGCTTGTTAAAGAGTCTGTAGTGAAACAAACACAGTGGCGGGGCTGTGGGGCAGAAGGAGGGAAAGAGTGAGAGAGGAGGAGGAGGAGGAGGAGGAGAAGAGCGAGCATCATCTCAGAACTAATCCGGAGAGCTGCTGCTTTTTTTACTACTTCTCTTTTCATCCCCCACTAACTCCTCATTTGTTTCCCTCCTTCTCTCCAGAGGGCACTGGAGAGCGCCGAGCTCCTGATTGAGTATTTCCGCGGCCTTAAAGATTTTCTACCTTTTGTCAGCCACTTCCCGCTTGTGTGAAGCCACTGATGTGTGGAGGAGGATTTAAGAGCCACGGGCTCCAAAAAAGAACCTCCTGTGGGAAAGAACACAGATCCCTCAGCGGTCCAGAGGTCTCTCAGCCCGAGACGAGACTGCTGACCCGCACAAAGGTTTCAGGAAAGGCCAAAAAAAAAGAGATTTGGATATTGGAATTTGAAATGAAGAGTTTATGAATACATAAATGAGAATTTCATTGTGATCAAAGATAAAACCACAGAGCAGGCAAAGATTTGTACACACCACAGGCTTATCACTTTGTCGGTTGAGCTCTAAATGAAAAGTTTCCTTTCTAAGATGAGAGAATCTGTAACAGTGCAGGTCTGACTTCTATTAACTGGTTGTTGGTGCTGCAGTGTCAATTCTAAATTTTTTTTATTTAAATGCACTCGTTACTGTTTCAGCACTTAAGAGCACCTTAAATATCTAACATGTGCCTGCTGATCCGTGTTGTGATTATAATTATAATTAGGAGGATTTTGCAGGTCGGTTGTGATGAATGAATAGATTTGGTAGCAAACAATTTTTTTATATTTTTTGAACATATTAAGAGTAATAATAATCTGTGTGTACAACTTCGACTGGTAGTGTACGTTACTTTTGTGACCGTGTCATTAGTATAATAAAATGAGGGAAAAAATACTATTTCCAAGTAATCCTTGTACTTTGCATTGCCAGAGATCTAATGGTCTTCATATCAGCTGCTTGTATCCCAACATGTCTTTCAAAAACAGAGTTACAAATCACACAGTTTTCTTTTTCATTCACGACTACTCATGCTTTATTCAAATACTCAAAGACTATGGGCTAAAATGTGTGTCATGACATCCAGGACGAAAACTCACGCCTTAGTTTTACCCCTTAAAATGACCTTCATTTTTATCATAATTATTTTTCTTTTTCTTATTTTTCTTAGATCGTAGAGCATGTGAAGAAAATTTCAATTAAAAATCTATTAAAATCCAGATTAAGAGGTAAAACTACTGAATTTCCCAACTAATTTCTCAAATTTGCCAATTAAGTAATAGAAATTCCTGAATTAACATTTTAAATTTGAGATGACAGGGTTTTATACTTAAATCTAATTTGAGGTTTCACAAATTAACAGCAACAATATTCAAATGACGGGGTTTGATGTGTTTTCAGGGTAGAATTAAGGTCAAGTTAAGCAAATTTTAAGCTTACTTTGTTTCTTGATAGGGGATGAGTTCTAAGATTTGTCCTTTTTAAAGGTTATTTTACACTTTGTCTTTGTTTTCATTAATTCCTGCAGACAGGAACTCTCATTTCAGCTTTTACTATTTTGCCAGGTCTGAGTTTGAAGCAGGATTTTTTCAAGTGTCCTTAAACCTGTAATGGAGAAGTTCTCAGCCAGAACCTGTAATGGAGAACTTTTAGTCCTTATGATTGCTCACCACATCTCTAAAGTCCCTTACACAGAGCAGAATAGTTCCACACTGCCAGTATTTTCACTGTTTATCGACTCTAAACTGACCAACCTGCGATAGAAATATTTTAAAATCACTTTCTCTTATTTTCATTCCCATTAAAATGGCCCAACAACCCACAAAAACGACTTTGACTCTTACTTTTAGGACTATTATATCTTTGCATGTTTGGTGAAAATATTCGTGCCTGTTTGGCCATTTCTGTTCATGTTCCTCTGTGGAAATGTGTGAAGTAATTAAGGCATTAACATCCATTTAAAGGCAGAGTTAATTATAACAGATTGTTTACGTAATCAAGGAGTTACTTTACACATTAAGCCTGTTGGCACAGTCTTGCCAGCCACTTTTATGATTGTTTACGTTGTGTGAGTGCCTGGCTAGTTTAGACTGATTCGTCTTAAGGACAGCTCTGGCCGGCTGCCAGCTAGGATCTGGCCACTGAAGTTCCGGCGTCTTCTCCAGCCACCGTCGCGCCATGTATGGAGCGACAAAGCCTTGGAGGTACACTTCGAACAGCGAATCCATAAACAACCCCCCATTAAATGAGCTTATCAAATCGGACTTTAAGTGCCCAGTGATGCAGGAAGCCCCGCGCGAGGTGCTAACAGAGCGGAGCAGTGTTTTTATTACCTCTGCCTGGGGTGAATCGAAACGTTGTTATTAAATGTTAGCGGTTCACCTGGTACGTTAAATTAACACCAAGCTCTTTGAATGCTGTCATTAGGAGGAGCACCACACTCTGTCTTCTTCTTACTCTTCTTCTTTCTTTTTTTTTTAGCCTTCTCTCATCTTTGGTGCACATGTCTCCCTCGCACATCCTCTCGGGGAGAGAGAGAGAAGGAGGAACGCATGACATTTCATTACAGCAACATCAGAGCACATCGCATCACCAGACTAGTCATTATGGCTGTCCGCTCCGGCGCCACTTAAAAAGTGAATAAAAACCCTGTTAAACGGTGAAACCGATCCGTGGCTTCAGGAATGTTAGCTTTAAATACTGATATTTAGAACCCAAAACCTTTATTTGCTATACTATGTTTAAGGATGGCCATCAAAAACACGTACTAGATTAATACAGCTTCCCAATTAATATGGAAATATGGAGAAGCTCCTGGACAAACGGTTTCATCTGCTATCAATGTTTATGCAATGTTCATATGGTTGATGCTGCACTGGATCAGTGGGAGAGATTGGTGTAACATGCTCTACGTCATGACCGGACATTTACAGCAAAGCTCCTCCCTCAGTACACATAAAGGAATCTCAGGACTCATTATTTAGCTTCACATGTCTCCCATGTCATAATAAAATAACTGTTATCCATTTTCACGTTTTTTCATGTGACATCATTATATTTTTACAGCAAAATATAGCCACAAATAGTATCAGTACCAATAAGCAGTATCAGTATCGATATCGTCATCAGTCGGTATGAATATCGACAACCCATAATAAACTCAAAACCCTGGTTGTGTTAAACAACTTCGGTATCAATTTTATTAATGTATCTATTTATATTCACCTCTTACTGATCACAGCATGTTGTGTATACAGCATAGTGTATGTTGCGCTTTACTTTGACTTTATTTTTACTTATACTGTATATTGCTCTTGGAGAATAAGCAGTCTGACTCTAACAGACTTGCTATGTCATCTCTGACACTGTAGGAAAATGCCACTACAATAGACAGAAATACTGACAAGATTCAGACTTCTGTGTGTCTGGAGGTACTACTTTCAACATCTGATGCCTTGGTCCACCATCTTTCCCTGGGGATCAGGAAGGTGGAAACGATGTAAACTGGATTTTTTTTGCTATTGCTTTTGAAATATACAAAACCGGTCCCAAAAGGAGAGGTAATAATACACAATCTCTGGGCTTCTATTTCCTTTCTGCCTAGAGTTCATATCATAACTGAGTGCAGCTCCCCCTCGTCACTACCTGCATGTCAATTCTCAGATCCACGATTCACCCTCTTCCCCAGCAGTTATCTCTCTCCCTCTCTCTACCTCCCTCCCTCTCCATCCCCTCCCTCTCTCTCTCTCTCTCTCTCGCCCTCCCTCCCTCCCAGCCTCTCTCCCTTCCTCCTTCCCTTCCTCCCTGCCTCTCTCCCTCTCTCTCTCACTCCCTCCCCCTCATCCTCTCACTCTTTGCCCCTCACTCTTTGCCCCTCACACACTTTGCCTCTCACTCCCTCCCTGTCTCCCTCCCTGGGCCAGAGCAGGTTAAAAGTTCCCCCTGATACAGCAGGGTCTGGCTCTCACTCTGGCCGATATGGGAACCAGGGCAGGGGATACATAAAAGCCTGATTGTAGCTGCGCATCGGCTTGGAAACAACTCTCAGGCCTTAATGAAACCAAAGCCAGACTGCAGCAGGACATCAGAGTCCAGGACAGAGAAGGGGCAAGAGGGCGGGAGTGCGTGGGGCTGTAGGGGCAGGGGGCCTATAGGGCCGGGGGTGTGTGGGGGTGGAGCAGTGACGAAGTCCGCAGGAGTAGTTTCAGCTTAGCCAAATAAGTGGACTTTGTTTGGAGACACGCTCCAAGCCGATTACAGTAAACCTATGACTAAGCATCAGCTATCCCAACTAATTAGGCCGCCTCAAAGGTTCGCACTGGAGAGGAACGAGAAGTGGAGCACAGGCTTTCGCATAATCATCACCGCAAAAATAAAGTCAGGCAAACTCTAACAAACCTGTTTATCATCATGAACGTATGGAAAAGTGTTTTATTAAGGCTGTGACAATTGAACAAAAATGACAGTTTCTATTAAATGCA
Organism: Ladigesia roloffi; assembly: GCA_037577295.1. Taxonomy (NCBI): domain Eukaryota; kingdom Metazoa; phylum Chordata; class Actinopteri; order Characiformes; family Alestidae; genus Ladigesia; species Ladigesia roloffi. The sequence goes on from JBBKCR010000001.1 coordinate 20,616,802, forward strand.
AATTTCTGAGTTATTGTAACTTTCAGAAAATGAGAAACATACAGACCCCCTGCGTTTTTTTATGGCAAAATTCTTTAGCCACTACTATTTTCTTCATATTTTGCTTTCAAAAAGACACTTTCTTATATTTGTAATGTGTTCTTGACAGTTCTCCAGGCTTCCTGAAGGACTTTCAGAGACTCTCAGATTCAGAGGAATGTTTCTGCTGGTTAAGACACACAGTGACCTACGTGTGAATCATTCAAGCAGAAAATACAGCATCTAACTGAAATCCTGAACCAGTGAAGAACCAGGAGCAGATGGTTCTAGATGATGGGGTGGTGATCAGTATACTGGAGGTGCTGAATGCTGAGTGGCTAGAACTCCTTTATCTAGGCTTTTTGTGTCTTTATACACTTCGCAGCCTGTCACAGTAAAACAGTTGTTCACATTTCTTTCATTTAATCTCCTCAGTATGCCGAAGATAAGATAGTTTAAGACAGGAAATAGTATTTTGGCACCAACAGAGTAATTTAAAGCAAAATAAATTTTAACCGTAAGAAGTGCCTCAAGACTTTCTGCACCGAACTGTACCCGTGGTTTAAATGAAGTCTTTTGAAATGTTTTCTTCTTTATCTTTTATCAGACAGTGGCTTTTGGAATCTTACAGCCATGCACAAGCTGTCATTTTTCAGACCCATCTCAAACTAGTGTGTCCTTCAGAGAGAGAGAGAGCTCTGTGTGGTGCCCGTTCTATCGTCAGAAGAATCAAGGTCATGTTAAAGATGCTTTCCTGAGTCCAGCCAGGTTACGCTGAAGCTCCCTCACCTTTCATCATAGTAATGAACTCAGGAAGCTAGTGGTGGCAAATGGATTTTTCTGTGAAGAACTCATTAAACTTAGCGATACTTTCACTCGAATTATTAGTCTATTAGTACAAAGAAACGGCATGTAATAGTCAAGCGGTCTCAAAACAGCTACATGAAAGAATTTTTAAGGGTCTTAATTTTGCAAAGGTGTGAAATTAATGCCCCTCAGTGTTTCCTAAAAGAAGTGTTTGTGTGTGTGTGTGTTTTGTGTGTGTGTGTGTGTGTGTGTGTGTGTGTGTGTGTGTGTGTGTGTGTGTGTGTGTGTG
>JBBKCR010000001.1:20640159-20647659 GCA_037577295.1 Ladigesia roloffi
TCATTTCACGATTTTTGACTCACGATTTGGTTCGTATCACGATTCATTTGCGGTGGAGGAGAGAAAACGTTCTGAGGCACCATTTTGTTTGGAGACACCTTATCTTTACCATAAAATTATAAACCAATATTCACTTAAATTCACTTAAATACCTTCCTTTCCATTCATCTGTCAAGAAGTTGAGTTGGAGGAGTAGACTCGTCTCTCTCAGTTCACCGCTCCGCTCAAACAAAAGAAACACTCCGCCCAGCTGCCTGGAGCCACAAAAGTCGCTAAAAACCAGCGGCAGAGCTAGAATTTTTTACATGTGTGGCCGCTTCTATTTCAGGGGGGTCACACACACACGCACTGTACTCAAAGTTGAAATAATAACTAAGCGCGTGGCTCTCAACCATCTCAGACCGGGACCCGTCACCAACCACCAAGACCAGCGGAGCAGCGCTCCGGCCAATTCAGATTCAGGTTTTTTTTGTCACAAACATTGTCATACATGGTACAACATGTCGTATGCTTACTGGAGTGCCTGACCTTAAAAAACTGTAAAGAAAAAAAATAGAAACCGTTTGAAAGACACCCCTCTGGCTCCGCCACTGTTCAAAACAAAATAAAAATAATTACCGTGCTCTGTGTGTTTGGTAACTGGTGGAAGGGCTCTTTGAAACCCTTAGACCCTCAGATATTGGTTAACGAAAATAAATTGACGAGACAGTCCAATACGAAAAACGTATGTTTCTGGGCGGGAATTGTATACAGGAAAGAGTTGGAAGGGGTGTGTCTTTGTGGGTTTGTGATTTCGGTTTTGTACGTATATCGTTACAGCTCAAATATAGGGGGGGGTGTGTGGTTTTGTTTTGTTTTTTTACCCACTATCTACATGTAGATATATAGGTTTATATAGACACATACTTTAGCATACACACAAATTTCTATTTATGTATATATATTTTATATTCATTTTAAAGTCTACATTTTCTATTAAAGTGTTGGGTATTATAGCATATAAATGTGGGACTAATAAAAATGTATTAGTAGCTTAAAAAATCGAGACAAGGCAACATCTTTCCGATATCATTTTGGTGCGCCTGTGTGAAGGTTCTGCTTTGAGGTTAAATGTGCCGAGCTCTTCTGCTCTCCTCGGTTGTAGCAAGTGGATATTTGAGCTCTGACCTCTGGTATCAACCTCTGACCTCTGGTATCAACACCGCATTCTCACTTAGAGGACTGCTGCTCGCTGGATATCTTCTTGGACTGTTCTATATAAACCCTTGAGATGCTTCTGGAGAAGAATCCTAGTAGGTCAGCAGTTTCTGAAAGACTCAGACCTGGCACCGGCACACCCACAACATTCAAAATCACTTGAATCTCATTCCTATCCCACTCTGATGCTAAGCTTTAACTTCAACAGGTCGTCTTGACCACGTCTACACGCCTGCAAGCACTGAGCTGCTGCCATGTGTATGATTAGAGTTATCAGTTAAATCAGTGTACCTAATAAAGTGTCTGGTGAGTGTCTGGACAGTGAACAGTAAATAGGTTATTAAAAACCATGATCATGGAAAGTTTATTAAAAAGTCATTGCTAAGGAGCCACAAGGAATATTTATTTATTACTAGTATTGGAGACAGCATCAATATGAAACCTGATCAGATATCGGAGAAAAAAAGATGAATCTAGTCCAATCTTCTAACAAACCAAGCCAGAAATGCTGCACTCACTCTGTGTGACATCTTGTTGCTAGCTGTGCTTTTCCTCCTGAGGGGTAGTAAATTGTTTGAGCAATTTGAGCATTAAGCCCTATTTTTAGAGGCTCATCTTTCAGTAAAAAAACGCTCACTTTAAACTTGGCAGGAAAAGAGCAGACTGATTGTAACTGATGTATCAGATTTCAATGTTATTACTGAATTTAAAAGAAAATTTACGCTGCGTCATTTCTAATAATTAAACTCAACTGTTTTCACTTTGTCCTAGGTTAGTATTCTTAAGGCTGCAAGACGGTTGCTTTTGAGTTTGTTCCTGGTTGCGGCCATCCATCACCCCAGCACTACGTTCGTGGAGTCAAACCAGCGGTATTTTTTTATAACTTGAGTTATATTTATTTTTCTCAGCATTATTCAGTCATTCAACAAAAAGCTAACTCAGCAAACTTATCAACGATGTCCTGGTAAACCTCTGTATTTTTCACAGCATTAGAAAACTCCCACTGAAATGCACCTTCAGCTCAGACAGAGCTACTTGTGCTTTGATTCCCAGTTGTTAATTTGAATCTCCGTTGTTATTGTCATTTTTTTTAAAAGGGGCCTCTTTCTAAGTAAGTCTTTTCTAATGACAAAATGTTCTAATGACACTCAGAAAGCAGTAATGCTATCAGCTCAGCTTCTTCCCTGCCATCAAAGCAGCTCAGCTCACTTGATTTGTAATGGAAAAATCTAGGTTTATGGTACCGAGTGGTTCCTTATACTGGTGGTACCAGGCTTGACGCACAGAGCACAACACACTGAGAACATCTTTCATAGTCTAATCCTTGCCTAACCCTTTCTATTTGTTGAAACCTTCATTCCCAGTTCATTTCTCTTCAGTATCGTTTCGTAAAGCATTGGCCATCGGTAAACGAGGCCATAGATAAACCAGGTCAAACCGAGCTAAAAATCACAGCAAAGGGAGCCCTGCCCGCCCTGCTCCTGCACATGACCTCCACTGCACACAAACGAACCAGCATTTAAGCTGTTACAGGCTCGGGGGGCATCATAAGCGACTCCGGCGAGACGAGCCCTTGGACCCCTCCCTTGTCCTCAAGCCCCAAAGCCTGGCCACTTCAGGGAATAACAATGAAAGAGGTGCACACTGGTGGCAGAGACGCTGCCTCCATGTTCCTGAAGGCATCTGACGTGATTACATTTCACAGAGCCCTCTCCAACCCAACACAAACCCAAACCCCTCCCCCACCCCCCCCACCCCCCCCCCAGCTATCGCCTCACGCACCGTGTCACAGACGTCCACTCCTCAGAGTGACCTCGTTAATGAGGGGCGAAGGGCGTCCGGCTCACCTCCACAGGCCACAGCCTGGCACCCGAATACTAATTACACCAACAACCTGAAGGTTAGACGCAGAACGGAAACAGAAAACGAGGGAGGGAGAGGAGAAAAAAAAAACAAAAGAAAAAAAACAGGAGAGATAGAGAGTGCAACAAATGGTCCATGAAGAATCTGTACAATAAAGAGCTCCTCTGTGCAAAAGAAGTCAATGGCGAAAGGCAAGTGAGCCTTCAGAGGAGCCGGGAGCTCTTTTGTTATCTTTAAATGTTATTGACACCTCACTTAAGCTGCATCTGAAGGATAAAAACACACAGGCATATTTGTACAAAGAGTCCAATTGAAGCAGCAGCACTCTGTAATTCAGTGTGTCATTTCGGCGAGTAAGAGTTCATGAAGAGCTACAGCAGAGAGTTCGGGAGGCAGGCGGGAAGACCGACTTTTTAAACCACAGGCTGTAGACAAAGTGGAACTGAATGGATTTAATGGATGGTTGCATCTCGGTGCTCTACAACTATCCAACCTACCCCGTCTCCATCAAAACGCGTCTGTGTGCACAATAAAGGTATGCAGCCGAAATGACGTTAAAATGTTAAACAGCGTGAGGCGAGGAGCCTAAAGCCGTACTCAAAGGCACCACTGCAGTGAGAAATAATGCCTCCAGCAGACCTACCAAGAAAACCAAGAAAACAGTTTTGAGTGGGAGTTAAAAAGGCGTCGTGTTAAATTTCTCAAGCACGGGGTAACCATCAAATCTGCGGGGGAACTTCAGTACCATCAGAACCTGCAGGAACTGAAGTCTGCTAGACTCTATTCTTCCCTTTCTGGGACGCCTTCTGGTGTAAAACCAAATAAAAAACAACTGCAACCAAGGGAAGGTGAGACTGATTTACAAGGCAAAACAGAAATAAGGGTCTGAACGTGGGTCTAAGTTGTGGATTTGTATGGCTTCCTTATACATTTTAAATAAAGTACTATGCTCTTGAGCCATCTATCATTATTTATGTTTTGCTTTGTATCACCTTGTTGATTCAAAATACTAATTTCTTTTCTCTCAAAAAATTAAATGAAAGAAATGTGAATAAATGTTTTACTGACAGACTGCAAATGTCTTAAGATAAAAGGAGCCTAGATAAAGGAATGGTGGCGCTGAATTTAAGCATTCAGCACCACCAGTATACTGATCACCGCCTGATCACCTGGTACCATCTGATCCTGTTCTTCGCTGATTCAGGACTTCAGTTAGATGCTCCTGGTTCTGCTTGAATGATTCATACGTAGGTCACTGTGTGTCTTAACCAACAGAATATTTCCTCTTTAACTGGTCGGGTTCAGGGACTGGACAGGAAATGAGAGTATCTGAAAATCATTCAGGAATCCTGGAGAACTGTTCCTCAAGAACACAATAAAATACAAGAAAGTCTGGATCTCTGGAAGAAAACTATGAAGAAATGAAGGGCGTCTCAAAACTTTGGCATGGTCCTGTATGATCAAAAACTAGGCATCTGTAGCCAGTATCTTCTGGAGAAGTGTGCAGAAACTAAAGATGATCTCAGTTTGTCCCCTATATTGGCTTTGTTTAAGTATTTTACTCAGGTTTTCACACTTGGATCTGCCTCCTGTTGGTCTCCTTTAGGTCTCTTTTGGGTCTCCTTTGGGTCTCCTGTATGTCTTCTGTAGGTCTCCTGTGGGTCTCCTGTAATTCTCATTTGAGTCTCCTGTACGTCTCCTGTAGGTCAGATGCAGGTCTCCTGTAGGTCAGATGCAGGTCTCTTGTAGGTCCCCTGTAGGTCCCCTGTAGGTCCCCTGTAGGTCTCCTGCACATCTCCTGCAGGTCTCTGGTGGGTCTCTTGTAATTCTCCTTTAGGTCTCCTTTAGGTCTCCTGTGGGTCTAGTGTAGGTCTCCTGTAGGTTTCCTTCATGCTGTGTGGTGTTAGCTGTGGGGTACTGGTTGAGGAACCACCTGCTTTATTATAAAGCATGAATTCAGCTTCAGTACTTTTTAAACTGCTGCACAGGAAACACATCTAATCGATAAATGTCCAGTTCTGTTTACGTGATCTAATACATTCTCCCAGTTGAGACTATTTGCTGTTTTAGGGATGATTACCAGTTTCAAATGAAAACTGCCGCATAAATGATCCCATCTCCTGTACTATAGGAGTCCAATGACAATGCATAATTCAAATCTGAACATTAGCCTCTAACCAATCACTGTGTCTCTGACAGGGTGACCAATCACTGCTCCAGGTGAGTTACTGGGTGTCAAGGTGTTCAGATAATCCAACAAAATCTAATTATTTTGGCCAGTCCTTAAAGGTACTGATGGGTCAAATTTTTTGGGACATGTGATGATTGTATGTGCCAAAAGTATATATAAAAAAAACCATCATAATTCTTTCTTACAGGACCATTTAACAACCACAGAAGAGACATTTTTGTTACTGTGCCTTTAAGAAATAAATATGTAAATGATCTCCTCTCTGGTTGGCCCTCCTGTATTGTATCTCATTGAAAAGACAGGTGGCCGAAACACTCCTTAGAAATTTAGCATGCAGTATACACTGCTGCAGAAAACAGGCTATTTTTGCAGCTTAGTTTATATACATGAACTGTATGAACAACGCAGAGAATATTTACACACTTTTTAAATGAAAAGTGATGGTACAATATATTGAAAGGAATCACAATCACAGCAGTAAAATAGTTGTGACTGAAAATATTTCGTTCATATCATACAGCTCTAGTCCATAGTTATTTACATTTTGATGTGTAATAAACTCATAATGTAGTACAACACAATACATGATCTAATAGAATAAAATATAGTATAATATGACATGTTGCAATTCAACACATATAATGCAATTCAAAGCATTTAATATACCATATTATAAAAATACAATATAAAAATACAATATAATATAATGCAATTCAATACATTCAATGCAATCAAATCCTTAGCCACCAATGTGTCGTAGGACATATGGATCTAGAAATGACACTTCTAATATTTCCAGTGTCGTTTCCAGAGTTAGTCATCCTTCTTGTGTTTACCCACCTGCGGTTTATCTGCCGTCTCTGTAACTGTGATGCTGCAATATTAAAGAACACTCCAGCCACATAAGAGCCGGACATATACAGTCACGACACAGTGGTAATGCAGGCATTCTGCAGGTTTCATACAAAGTGCTGCTCGTGTACGACTGCACATAAGCGAACACAACATGCCCCCCGGCCGCAGCATAAACTACTCTACAAGCACCAGGGGGATTGCCATATAAATGATTCATAGTTAGGAGAGATAGCAATTAATATTCAGCTGTTGAGTTAGTGTTTACGCCCCCATTTGCTCCAACCACAAAGAGCGCTCGCAGTAATCCATCACCACTGCACACTTCATGTAAGGATGGAGCGGCTTATTTACCATACAGAGAGGGCGAGTGAGAGAGAGAGAGAGAGAGAGAGAGAGAGAGACAGAGAAAGACACAGAGGGGGTAAGAGACAGAGAGACAGACAGAGTGTAAAAGATGGAGACCGAGTAAAAAAGAGAGAGAGTAAGAGATGGTGTCATGAATTTACATGATTGTCAATCAGTTGCACATGATGTCAATCAGTTGCACATGATGTCAATCAGTTGCACATGATGTCAATCAGTTGCACATGATAATGTTGTATCCAATTTTGGCCCAAAATTAAACCGAAAAGAAATAGAAATATTGCATGCAATTCATAATTCATCAAAATTCATTTTTCTACGACCATCTTGCACCCTCTGATTATAACCTAGAATTAAACGGCCTGCTTCTGTTACTGTGCCATAAAGACAGAGATTGTCCCATTTCTGATTGGCTGCCCTGTATTAAAGCAACACAGGTGGAACTGCAACTCTCCTTAGGACTTCGCAATGCATGGGCGGGGCTAAGCCGCTGCAGGCTGAATAAGGAAATATATGGGTAAACATTTGTGACATCACAAATACTATTATTTGAATGTTACTATTAATTTATACTTTTAGTTTCATTATTTATTTGACTGTACGTACACTGCTATTATTTTACTACTTGCACATTTTTTCAATGGTCCATTTTTATCTGTATATGGCAATAAACCTAAAACTGGAACTCAATTGCTCGCACCATAGAGAGAGCTTGAGGTGATTCATCACCACTGCACACTTCATGTAGGGAGGGAGCAGCTTATTTACCATACAGAGAGAAAGAGAGTGACAGAGACAGAGAGAGTGACAGAGCGAAAGAGAGAAATAAATATAGAGAGGCAGAGAGATAGAGAGAGAAAGAGACAGAGAGATAGAGACAGCCAGACAGACAGAGAGACAGGGAGAGCGAGAGACAGAGAGAGACAGAGAGAGACAGAGAGAGCGAGAGAGACAGAGACAAAATGAGAGACAAGGAGAGAGAGAGAGACAGAGACAGAGACAAAGAGAAAGAGAGACAGAGACAAAGAGAA
>JBBKCR010000001.1:20650159-20653358 GCA_037577295.1 Ladigesia roloffi
TTAATTTATATATAATTCATATATATGCTAGTTTTATTTTATATATATATATATATATATATATATATATATATATATCACTTCTTTTCATAAGTATGAAAAATCTTTAATCATTTTTTTTAAAGCAAAACAGCCCCTTATATGGAAGTTCCCTCAGTTTGTGCTGGTACTCGAGGTGTCAGACTGTGATGCTGTGATTTGCTTGATGTTCCTGTGTCACAGGACCAAGTCACTGTGTTTTAAAACATCTATTAATAAAAACCACCACTGGGATTTTAAAATGGATTTGCATGCAAATTAGCATAAAGAACAAACTGAAAAAAAAAAGATCTCTGAACCCAGGAAAACCTCCCACAAGTGGGAGGGGAAACCAACAGAGGGAGGGGCTCCAGAGAGAGAAAGAGCAGCAAACGGCCAGAGTGTAGGAGAACAAATAGCGGTTCTAGACTGTTTAACACCAGTTATATTTCCTTAAATCAGAGTTTACTGATACATTCTGAGCTCCGAGGGTAAACACCGGTTCTAGACTGTTTTACACCGGATATATTTAGTGAAATACTAAGGGTTCAGACTCTCCCAAAACTCATTTGAAACAGAAGATACTTGAACAGCACAAAATAGTTTGAATGCCCATCCTAGCACTTATGGATGAACTTGCTGGCTTGGCTAGTTCTGAGTGGGTTCAGGTGAGCCCACGTCACCCCGAGTCTGAGACAGCACCGGCCTGGCCAGGCCCGGCCCGTCTGGTTCTCCACACCTGTGCTGAACTGACCCAGCCTCTGTCCAGACCTCGGTTCAGACCTCATCTGGCACTCCTCCCAGGAGCAGGCCTCAGCAGCAATTGCTGCAGGTGCAGGGCCAGAATGCTCCATCAGAGCTCCCAGCCTTCTATTAATAAGCCTGTTCTCTTCTCAGATGTTCTAACTGCCAAACACCAACCAGTGAGATGAGGTTGTGGCACACCAGCACACTCCACAGGCAACAGGTGCTTAAATATTGCCCTTGATGAACATCTATGTACTTGTTTACTGACACTATCTGAGTTTTGCGCGTAATCACCGGTTCTAGACTCTTTACACCGGATATATTTACTGAAATCAGAGTTTACTGATACACCCTGAGTTCTGAGGGTAATCACCGGTTCTAGAGTGTTTTACACTGGTTATATTTACTGAAATCAGAGTTTACTGATACACCCTGAGTTCTGAGGGTAATCACCGGTTCTAGAGTGTTTTACACCGGATATATTTACTGAAATCAGAGTTTACTGATACACCCTGAGTTCTGAGGGTAATCACCAGTTCTAGACTCTTTTACATATATGAAATTTAACCTGAAATCAGAGTTGATACACTCAGATTCTGACACACCAGCAGCACTCCAAAGGCCACAGGTACTGAAATACTGGCATTGATGTACATTTAGATATTTGTTTTGTTAGTTTTTCAAATTTTTCTTCTTTTCTCTACTAAATGTACACTTATCCGGTATACATCTCCGATAATGGAAATGGACATGTAGGTCATGGCAAAATCCATGGAATCTACCTTAAGACATTTAATGATCCCTTTACTCTACTCCTTTACCTAAAAAGAAATTTATAAAAAATTCCAGCTTTGAGTGTCACAATAAAGCACATAATTGTACTATTTTTATACATGCAGGTAATATAACATTCACATGGGTTTAACATTGCATCTATTGCTTATTAGGTATCATGATTTGTAAACATATAAGTTTTCAATACATAAGAAATTTGAAAAAGCACCAAACAATTTAGCTGCTCTTTTTCAGGTCAAAGTCCAATTCGCCACAGAAAACAACAGCACCAGGTCAAGCAAAGAAGATCAAGATCAGTTATTAAGTCAAATATATTTTATAATTCACATATTGCCACTCAGATCTCATATCTGTAGTTTGGCTGGAGAAGTTTTTATCAAACCGTTACTGTTCCAGTGCACGGCACGCAGAGCCACCCCCCTCTGTCAACATCTTACTTCCGACCGAAAAGCAAAACATCAACAGTGTGGAAATGAGCTTCAGTATTCTTGACGCTGCAGAAAGCCTTGTTTTAAGCCCGAGTTTTAAAACTTCAGGGTGGCGCACATGTGCTGAATGGCTGGAAATGAGGAGAGCAGCAGAAGTGCTGATTAGCAGAAAAGCCATATGCTCCATTGACGGAGTCCATCAAGGCAGCCGCGCGGTTCAGGGGCATGGCCTCCCTGCAGGTGGCGCTGTCGCCACCGGCCGGCTCCGACAGTGCTGTGTGAAGAGGGGCGAAAATGGAAGGGGAGGGGTGGGGCAGGGCAGAGCCGAGGCGGCGCACTTTAAACGAAACACAGCACACAGGAAACAGCTGCGGGAGAAAGAGGGGCAGAAGCTCCTGGTCCTGATGAAGCCCATCAAACGAAACAGCAGCCGGTCTGTTCCAACCAGAGAGCCTCACACCCTCTCTGCCGCTCCTGCACCACAATCATTAACACCTAAGAGCTTTTCAAATATAAATACTCCAGTGACTGGAGCAAACAGCCACAGCAACAAACCTCCCGGCTAAATTTAGAACTTTTTCCATGCGGCGGCTAAGTCAGGGCACACACAGAAAGCAGTCAGGGAGGCAGAGAGAGAGAGAGGGTGAGAGAGGGAGAAAGAGAGAGAGGGAGAGAGAGGGAGAGAGAGAGAGACAGAGCGCGATAGAGAGAGAGAGAAAGAGAGAGGATGAGTGGTGGGAGAAAGAGAGAGAGAAAGAAAGAACCTCCCAGAGCCCACAGCACCAGGCACACCCAGCCTTCACTCAGAACTGGGTGTGGGGGGAGGGAGGTTGTGGGTGGGCTTTTCGGGCCTCTCCAGGCGGAGCGAGAGTGCAGTTCACTCATTAGCACAAGGCAAAACGACTGATAAGGGGAGAGAGAAAAGTTCATTTTTCAGCCTTGTCCTTTTCCGCCCTCCGACCTGCGGCTTTTCTGACAGCATTTATTAGCCTGGAAAGAAAAAGTGATGAGAAGGGCAAAAGGGTCAGGCACAGGAGGAGCAGCTGATACACTTCATTTAACTACACTCCACACTCAGCCCACGGTCTATCATGCAAGACCTCACCGCAACGAGGAGGGGGGGGTGAGAGAGAGAGAGAGAGAGAGAGAGAGAGAGAGAGAGAGAGAGAGATAGAGAGAGACAAAGAGAGAGAGATGGAGAGAGACGCATG
>JBBKCR010000001.1:20692890-20703023 GCA_037577295.1 Ladigesia roloffi
CCCCCCCCCCCCCCCCCCCCCCCCCCCCCCTCTTCTTTTTTTATTATATTTTAATTCATCCAGAAAAGTGTTTAATCTAAAACAGATTGCTTTTAGAGAGGACTGCAGCAGGCAACCAATTGTCAACACACAATGCAATTTTCACTCCAGGTTCCTACATCCACAGCTTACATAACAGTTTTTAATCAAATGTGAAATATTAAAGTGTGTCAAGGAATTTGCGGTGCTGCGTGGCTCATATTCATTCTCATGCATTCAACAGCGCAGAAACCGCTGAACGCTGGCGAGGCAGGTAGCCTGCACAACACATATAAAGACAAAACCAGACTAGAACAGTGTCATTACAGGCTGAATGGTGTAAACTGGAGTAAATGAATGGAATTAAGAGGACATTGCACAAAGATGAATTAAAGAGTGAATGACAAGCAGCAGAAAACAGTTTTAAAGAAAAACAGACAATATTCAGGGCTGAAAGTGAGAATCCAAAAGGGGAAATCATTTATTGTGATAAGTCTAGTTCACATATAGTTTACACATACGTATATGTATATATTTTACAATACTGATGTCCTTATAATGATATTTCTAGGTTGTACTGAGTACATTTTATACTGTACTGTTGTTATTGTGTTTTATTCTATTGTTTTCTTAAATTTCTTCTGCTCTTAACTGTCCACATTCTGCCATGATGAAGCAAATTTCCCACTGAGGGGCTATTAAAGGATTATCTTACCTAATCTTTCCTTAAACAGTAGAGATGTAGTAAAACAGTCAAACTAAAGTAAAAGTGTCATTAGGAGCAAACAATGATATCAAAGACATGTCGATGTCAGTTGGTCTTATCTATAAATGAATAAAACCAGCATTAGACATGTTTAAATCTGGAAAGTTTGATGTGGAATGTTTCGTGCAGGATGTTAAAATATCTGCACTGTATTCATTTCCCTGCATTTCTAACCAGAAAGAAACGAGGTTCCATCACTTCACAATGCTAATCCAGGCAGATTCAGGACATATTGAAGATGGACATATGTATGTCTCTGTATTAGGGGTGTGCAGAGTGGCCATTATTTGTATCTGTATTTGTCTTTACAGAGGTACAGAAACGGCGATATTGCCACCTGGAGAGCAGCTTTTAAGGTGGAACGAATATTTCGAATGGGAGCTGTGCAAAAGGCGATACCTTCCGCATCCACCCCTAGAAATGGCGCCGGCACTAGACAGGAGTATCTAATCCCGAATGCGAGCCTGGGACGTTTACTGGGGGGCGTGGTTTGCCGAATACAAATATTTGTCCGAATACCATATTCGTAAAAAACACGTTATTTGTGCCTTTCCGAATACCGTATTTGTATTCGGCTCCACCCCTACTCTGTATCGACACCATCGGACATGTTCTTGAAAAATATTGGATATTCGGCATCGGTGCCCAATCATATTCATCTCACTTTGAGAAAATAATGACTGAATACTTAAAAGCAGCAAATGCTCCTAGAACTGCACATAAATTTCACACATCCAGCTCCTAATAGCAGCATGTGTTGCTATTTTTTTCTCTTTTTCTTGTCCCTTTGGTCCAAATGACGATAATAAACCCAACAGTTAGAGGTGATCAGTCACAAGGCATCACAGATGTAGGATTTAACATAAAAGTACAGCTAAACACAGAAAACTCTGTACTTAGTCTGTAATTACATGGTTATGAATGAACTAAACTAGAAACAGCACATTTCTTTTCTCACAAATATATAAAAGTAAAAGTATTACCCTTTGAAAATCCTCAGAAGCACAAACATCTCACTCAATTCTAAGTGAAGCGATTTCTCCCAGAGGAAGAGAAAATTAAAAGTAAGTTCTTTTCTTTGTCCAACCAATTTCTCCTGAACAGACTTGAGCTCAGTTTAATATCAATATGTTAAACTTAAATTCCACATTTGACCTAATAGGGAGGTTTTGGAGAAACTTTTTTGGAGGTTTTGGAGACTTGAAAAATCTCCAGATCAGATTATTTATTCCTGATGAGACTAAGAAGAGCCTCTGGTCAACAGTAAATGCAGACATGAGTTTAGTTTAACATTAGTATGAGATTTTGACCATTTTCTCTTAAGCTTTAGAGAAAGAGCATCCTCTAATCTCAGCCCGATTGTGATTTAAGATCTAAAAATTCTCTTTATTTTCACTCACTGCTCTTATATTCATGTCTTAAATAATCAGATCTTGAGATCAGAAGATCCAGATACAAAACCTGGTTGCCTTTTAAATGAGTCTGAAATCTGTCTTAGTGATCAAATTTCTAAATTCAGTTTTGAGATCCTTTAATAATCACAAGAGACGATTATTTATTCCTTAGTTTAATATCAGTATGAGATTCTGACCATTGTCTCTTAAACTTCTTAAATTAGCTTCCTCTAATCTTAGCCCAATCCCAATTTAAGGTCCTAAAATGTTCTTCCATTCCTCGCTCTGCTCTGATTTTTATGTCTTAAGATCATCCGATCCAGTCGACAGTTTTGAGATGCTTAATGTCTTTAGAGAGAAGAAAACCGAGAAGCTGATGGGAAAAAGGTTCTAAAAGGGAGGTTTAGGAGAAACAACTCAGACCTGAATAATCTCCAAATCAGAAGATTTACTCCTGAAGAGACTAAGAGGAGACTGCTGAGAGCCACAGGACCTTCCTGAGGGCTTTCTCGGATGAAGAGTAAAACTGGATATCAGAGTTCTGTCTGTAAAAAATTAAAGTGAGGAAAACTGAGATGTTTTCTTTTGGTCCTTATTTGACCAGGAGAACAGGACTGACTTGAATAATCTCCAGAGAAGATGATTCCTTCCTGATGAGACTAAGAAGAGACAGCGAGATCTTCCTGAGGGTTCCTCTGGTGAACAGTGAGACTGGCTTGGATATCAGGCTGGAGTCAGAAGTGTCGAGGCAGGGTTCACCTTTATCAGCGAGGTCACGCCTCAGCGCTGCGCCATTCAGGCGTCTCTCGGGCCGCGAGCGTGACATCACAATCCACAGCGCACTAATCCCTGCTTTAGCGCCGTCACCGCTGTCCGTGTGATCCCAATCTCTACCAATCCTGGACCCGGCGCTGTTAATGCCCACACTTGTTTTTCCCCCTTTCCCTTTTTTCTCTTCTTCCTCAACCATTCAGAAACATCAGAAATGTCGAATCTTGACCTCCTTTTCTTTATTTTTACCCAGAATACTATTTACACACCTTCGGAGCAATTACGTAACGCGACCCACATTTATCCCGTCCGAGATCCCAGACTGGCAGAGACACAGAAGCTCGTTTCCTTTAAACATCAGCGGAGCGACCTAATGAACGAACTTATCTGGCACGTCACCCGTGCACCCCCCTGTGCCACCGATCTTGCAGTCACATGACCCGTCACTTCATAAAAATAGGAAGATGCAGATAGAAACTGGCCTGAAGGAAACTGGCGCACCGCATCTTCTCTAGGATTAAAGTCTGTCATCCCTGACAAAAAAACTAATTAACACATATGTTTAAAAAAGAGTCTCTGTCTCATAAATACTTCCATCATAATTTTATACTCTCACTTTACAACCAGGATTGAACAATCTTTACATTCTAACCCGATTTAAGTTATCCACCTTCCGTCCCTGTGTAGATTTGAACAAGCTAATCTGTGGTCGACCAAATTAGCGACCTAACCTCATACCAACAAACCGAACCACAGAACCCCATCTCACACAAAAGAGAAAACCCAAAACATATCAGGAGCGTGGGAGCCTGAGCACTGCAGAATCAGAACTAATGTGGAGAAATTTGCAAATATGTCCCAAATATGTTGAGAGTCTGAGAGCTGGGTTTCCTTTTCATAGGATAATTTATTATAGTACCATTAAGCAGATGTGTATGGCGGGTATGTTTCGTTAAATTTTTTTCTTTCTGAAATGTCCCATTAGGGCCTCTATATAAAAAAGACAGCTCACGGTCATGTGCAAATTTTGGCCTTTGGAAATTTAGTTTTTTATTTTTATTGGGAAATGTCAACAACCTCTATATATCGGAAATATAATAAATGTTATTATATTAAAATGTAGAAAAAAGGCACAATGCCTATTTAACATACTGGAAAAAGGTGGGACCCAAAATTGAACAGGCATTCAGAAAAATTCTCATATCGGAAAAAGCAAAGACTTGGAAAGCATTGAGAAGTGTGGTCACGTTAGTCCTGCCGCACCTTGAATGTCCTTTACCAGCCTGATGCAGGCTTCAGGTTGTCTTTTAAATGGGCTTTCTGCAGCACTGTCTCCATTAAAACCACAGCGAAAGCAACTCTGGGCTGCGAGTCTGAGCCTGGCCATCCCAAAGAAAAGCTCCTCCTTTCTGGCCCCTCGCTGCTTTTCAGTTATAAATGATGCATCTGCGAAAATCTCACTGATACACGGCACCACGTCTGCTGCCCCTCAGATATGGGAAATGACACGAAATGTCAGAGCATATCTTTCGCACTTTTATTTTTTATTTTTAGAAGCCATCCAATAATCCTCAGAAATTCACTTTTCTGTAGAAAGTCTATAAATCTGCCTTGGACTGCGTTACTAACACAAAATACGAAACAGATTTTGAAGGATGAGCCACTCAGAGCATCCTGAGAAACTCGCCCTGCCCCACTTGTTGATATTTGTGTCGATATTTGGGGTTCAGACGAATCAAACGACTTCATTTCCACGAACCCAAACCTCTCGAACTGTGGAGGAATGTCAAGAAAATGGCTTTTCCTACGTGCCTCTCAAAAGAACTATCACTATGCATGAAAACACAAACCGTGGGGTCTTTGAGAAACTTATTTATTTCTTTATTTTAAATAGGCAAAACTGTTCTTTTCTGGCACCTACAACAGAAGGGCAGCACATGAGAAATCGGACCTAATAATACACACAACAGGAAACTGTGCTGGCAAATAAAAACAATTAACATCCGTGAAAAAATAATGAACAGCAGCAAAGCAAGAAATGAATAAAAATAGATATAAACTCAGGAATAAGTGAACATGAATTCAACAGGAACAAGCTGGTCCCTCTCTAAGCCACGCAGACAAACTCCATCCGGAGATGAGAGGAGCCAGACGAGCCATAAGCTCATCTTTATGATTCACTTGCTCCAGTAAAAACAATAATAATGAGCAAAACAAAAGTCACAGAAGTGCGACCAGTCTTAGCGCGCAGTGCTGTATAATGTGGGCGATGGAGTAATGCATCACTGTCTCTTTGCACCTTCATTTGTCTTGGCACTGGTTCAGCGCAGCAATAATGATTAAACACACTAATGCCGGACAAGAACAGTCCTAGTGCCGTGAAGCCGCATTCAGTGCGAAAGCACAGCGGGCGTCTGGGCTAAACCCGCCAGGGCACCGAGGCACGGCCTGGAGAACCACCCGGACAAGAGCCTGTCACAGTGAGAGCTGCATAATGAGA
Organism: Ladigesia roloffi; assembly: GCA_037577295.1. NCBI lineage: Eukaryota > Metazoa > Chordata > Actinopteri > Characiformes > Alestidae > Ladigesia > Ladigesia roloffi. The sequence continues at coordinate 20,698,340 of JBBKCR010000001.1, forward strand.
AATATTGTGGAGCAACATCAGACACAAATGGGTGGGATCTGGGGGAGGGGGGGGTACCAAACCAGCACAGAGAAAAGATGATGGCAACAAAAGTAAACATACCGTCTTTGAGTCTAATTCGTGGTGAGGTTGACCTAAGACTTTATCTACACTGGCCGCATCCGCAAATGTAACGAACCCAAATCCCCTGGAAAACACACACACACACACACACACACACAGGGAGACAGAGAATGGCATTTACATCAAAAAGAACAAAACCACACAGTCAGCCAATAAACGTCAGTGACCTCTTTCACGCCAGGAGATGCTGAAGATCCTGACGCACCTCTGGCGAACATCTAATAGTTTTTGATTGCATGTTGATCAAATTTGGATTATCAGTTGCTTGCTTAATTAATTGATTTATTAATTAAGCAAGCAATTTCACAAGACAAATTAAGAGAATTTATAAAATAACACTTTATAGCCACAGCCTACAAAACATCTCAAGTTTCTTCAGATCTGGAGCAAAGATTTAAAAATATGAAAATATGCCTCAGTGGCTTATAGGTGGATTTCCAATTTTTTGTTTATTTCTCTAAATCAATCAATCAGTCCCATGTGATCAAAAGGCATTTAATAAAAAAAAACTTAATAGCCACATGGTCCCACATCAATCCCAACCTTTTATCCAGATATAAGAAGAGAATACAAAAAACATGGAGTACAAACATCAGTGTGTTGGTGTTTTTTTTGTTTTTTTATATATAATTTTTTTTATTATAAATCAATCAATCAGTAGAGTTCCATGAGATCAAAAGACTGGATTTAATGACAATTAAGGGAATCTGAAAAAGTAATTTATGGTCATTTGGTATGATCTATCTAAAAAATCTTCACGGTCCAAAGAAAACATTTTTAACATTTTAGAGAAAAGGACATTAATGGGGTAATCCGGGCTAACTTTTTTCACACCATATGGTCCTGAGCAAGGAGAAGGAGTGCATCTGGGTCCCAGCAGCACAAGCAGGGCAGTAGAGGAGCTCTCAGAGGAGAGGGGGGGAGGAGAGAGAGAGAGAGAGAGAGAGAGGAGAGAGACAGAGAGAGAGAAGACTAAGAGACGGAGAGAGAGAAAGGGAGAGAGAGAGGGGCAGCATGTTGTTGGGACCCAATGTCACCCTGCATTCTGGCACTGGCTGTTCCAACGGAGCTCAGAGCTCCAACCCTGCAAGCTTACAGCTCGAAACTGTGTGTGTGTGTGTGTGTGTCTCAGTCTGTGTGTTTGTTTTTTTACCTGGAGCGTTTGGTCGTGGGATCCCTCATCACCATACATTCTCTGATTTCTCCAAATTTACTAAAATAGTCTCTAAGGCTGTCTGGAAGCAGAAAAGAAGAGAGAGACAGAGCGAGAGAGAGAAAGAGAGAGAGAGAGAGAGAAAGAGAGATAGAGACAGAGAGAGGCGGATTAGACCGTCCGAGGGTCAGGCAAGCAAATGCTATTTATGTGTGTGTGCGCGCGCGTGTGTTTTGAAAACGCCCCCTTCCAACACATGTAGGGGTCGAATAGAGGACTTCCAAATGAAAAGAAAAAATAAAAGAAGCATTCGTGCACAAGGACACATTTGGACACACGTTTACGCACACACACGTTTACGCACAGACACACGTTTACGCGCGCACACAAACATTTACGCGCGCACACACACTTGCGCGCACACGCGCAGCCCCAGCGGCGCGCCGGAGCCCTCCACCCCGCCTCGAAGAGCCCCGTGCCCGGCCAGCCCGCCCTCCCCACCCCGCTGCCCGCGCCGGGCTTACCTGGTGAAGTTTGCCAGCTGAGGCCACCGATGAACATCTTACTGCAGGAGGGAAACACAGCACAAGTGAGTCCAGATGTCAGATCGGCCATTTTGACGTGAAGCTAACTACTCAGCTAGCCCCACACACACTGCATGCATACACACACACACACACACACGCACAAACACCGAGAGAGGGGGGAAAGCGAGAAGGGAGCGCACACGCACGCACGGATCCTAGCTGTCCGTCCTAAAGGGGGCAGGCCAGCTCCAGCACGGGGCGAACAAAAGGGGCTCGTTTTCTTTAATTCATTCAAAATACAGTCAAAAAGAGAGAGCACACTGTTCATTCGGGATGCACGGAGAAGTCAAAGTGTTTATGTGGGAGAGGAGGAGAAGAAGGAGGTGGTGGTGGTGGAGAAGGAGGAAAATTAAAAAAGGAGAGATTCGCAGCCTTACCCGGGGTCCTGTTGTGAGTCACTGGGACTCCCAGATGTGGCTTGGCTCCCGTCCGCCTCCATAACTGAAGCCGAGCAACCGCAGGCAGTGAGAGGAGCTCTGGCTTGCTGGCTGGCACCGAAGCCCCGCGAACAGAACAGTGGCAGCCGGGAGAGCAGCGTCACACGTGGGATCAGCTCAGCTCTGGCTCCCTCCTCCCCCTCCCTGGACACACGGGGGGCGGGGCGGGGTCTCGTCACACTGCCCGCCCATTGACGTCATTCGGCACGCCCCGCCCACTCGACTTTGAGTCCACAATGTGTGTGTGTGTATGTGCTCTTGTGTAAGTGTGTTTGTGTGCTCCTGTACGTCTGATTGTGTGCGTGTGTGTTTGAGTGTATGTGAGAGTGTGTGCATTGTTTTATGTCCGATTGTATCTGTGCTCTTGTTTCTGTGTGTGTCTGTCTGAATAAGTATGTGTATGTGTATGTGTGTGTTTGGGTGTCTATGTCTGACTGTGTGCATGTGGGTGAGTGTGCATGTGTGGGATTTTTTATGTCTGATTGTATCTGTGCTCTGGATTCTGTGTGTGTGTTTCCAAAATAAAATAACAAATAGAATAAAAAGCTATACAGGTAAAAAAAATAGTACACTATACAAATAAAAAATAGGAATATAGAGTGTGCATGTATTTGAATTTGTTTTTTAATGTCCGATTGTATGTGTGTCTCTTCGTCTTAATAAGTGTGTTTGTGTGTATGTGTCCAAAATAAAATGACCAATAGAATAAAAATTTATCCAACATATAATATAAAAATATATGTATTTGTCAACAGTGGACAAATGTGTGTGTGTGTTTGTGTATGTGTGTTCTTGTAGGTCTGATTGTGTGTTTGTGTGTGTGTGCGTGTGTGGGATAGTATCTGTGGTCTTGTTTCTGTGCATGTGTGTGTGTTTTATGTGCCTGTGGGGGAGCATGGGCCAAACAACCATGACGTCACCAATAAAGGCAACACACATATCTATCTTGATTAATATCAGCTTGCCCCTGGGGAGAGAGAGAAAGACTGTGTGTGTGCGTGTGTGTGTGTCTGTGTGGAGGGGGGTAGTCCATGTAAACTACTTGTCCAACATGGCATTATTATATAAAAAGAAACACACTTTATGCATTTTTCATGATGAAGTTAAGACGTAATTCTTCATCTGACGTTAAATAACTGCAGGACTTCATATCAGTCAAACTATACGGTTAAAAGTGAGACTCACTGCTCTGTATTTGCTGTAATATGAAATGAATGTGTTTTGGTAACAGGTGGATCACAGGTGATCCTGAATGAAAAGATGTCTTTTTAAAAATAAACTACATCTAGTGCGTAACTATAATGTTATGCTTTTAATGTAATGGTTTTAACCACTTTAGACCAATCACAGCAAGTCCTGTGGCAGTTTTTCCTTATTGTCCTGAATTTGATGGTTTAAAATGAAACTTACAGTGTGTTTAGAGAGGTGAGACATACAAAGACATCAAATATGATGGGCCAAAATGCAGCATCAAAGCTGCTCCCTTTTATTCTAAAGAAAATGAGTGAAAATACATTTAGAACGGATACATAATGCCAGCCGTGCAGATGTGAAATGAATTACACTGCTCTGGAAAACCAGCCTTAATTACTTTTGTGCTTGCTTGCTGCAGTCAGTTATGTTGTCTGATGCAATGGACATTCATCTCCCACAACAAACACCCCAAACACATCCAGCAGAGCTGCAGTGTCCGTCTGGCATGATAACCTGCACGTGTTTACATGGAGGCGCATTAAAGCCTGTGCATTCTGTCTTGCTTTGTTTCTGGTCCCATCACCATACAGGGTGTGTATAAATATACATATATGCGGTTTCCCCTTTTGAGTCTTGGCTTCTCCCGAGGTTTCATCCTCCATCTGAGGGAGTTTTTCCTCGCCTCTGTCACTTTTGGCTTACTTACTGTGTGCATAGATATATATGTATACACGTGTGTGTATATTTTCAATGTGTAAAACCACATATAAAGCGATTTCCTCATGTTATTGATAATTTACCACAGACATTAAGTATGATTTGAAAATGAAAAAAGAATGCGCTTACAAAGATATTGCATTAAAGCCTGTAAGTGCATGATCCATTCACTGTTTTCATGTAGAGAGAAAATGTGTGTGTACATACAGGTGTGTTTTTGTGTACACAGATGTGTAGATAAACATAAGCCACTAAAACCATGGTAGCGCTGGTGTACACCTTAAAAAAGCAGCATAGTAATGAAACTACATCCTCTGACAGTCCTGAGATATCACGTTATTACTCATTTACTAATAGTTTGAAAATATAAGAAAAATCATTTCGAAAAGGTCAAAGTATCTTCCAGTGGAAGCAGCGCGAGAGCTTATTACCCAGCAAGAGGTGGAGGCGGGGGGAGGGGGGGGGGGGGGAAG
>JBBKCR010000001.1:20708914-20724947 GCA_037577295.1 Ladigesia roloffi
TGACCTCTGCCATCATTTTAAGTGGGAGAACTTGCACAATCGGTGGCTGACTAAATACTATTTTGCCCCACTGTATGAATCATTCAAGCAGAACTAAGAGCTTCTAACTGAAGTCCTGAAACAGTGAAGAACCAGGAGCAGATGATTCCAGATGATCAGGCGGTAATCAGTATATTGGTGGTGCTGAATGTTGAGTGGCTGGAACTCCTTTATCTGGGCTTCTTGTGACTTTAGATACTTTTGCAGCCTGTCAGTAAAACATTGTTCACATTTCTTTAATTTAATCTCCTCAGTGTGGCATAAAATAGTATTTTTGCAACAAGGAGATTAAATTAAAAAAATGTGTGATGACCTAACTCTTTTGCACAGTACTGTAGGTCCCATCTGTTGGTGTCCAAATTGTGAAACTTGTTAATAACTGATTTTGTACGGATTTCTCACTAATACTGACTTCATAGTGATAGTAGAAATGTGTGCGAGAGTCTCAATGGGTCGGGTGGTCTGGGTTGGGTGGTTTTGGCATAAACACCCAGCCAAGATAAGCCCTGTGGTCAGGAACACAAGCACAGCACAAATTAGTGGACCTACAAGGTAGCGGTTAATCATAAATGATACTTTCTTGAACAAAAAAGCAGCTCTTTGGTCAAAACTTGATCAATGATGAGATTGTAGAAGACGAGTAACATAAATTGTACCTGGAAAACAGTTTCCAGCAAGGGGGTCAACAAGATAGCTTGGTGGTAGATTGTGAGGATGGGTCTAAGCATAGTGTTGAATAATTTTATGTATATTTGACCGATTATTAGGGTTCCTTTACACACTATCATTCTGAATATGCAGACTAAAGAAACAGCACTTTCCCACTGGCACAGGGAATCGTGCTGTACCACCAACTAATGCTTTTCCATTCCAAAAGAAGTGACCTGTACCTGATTCAAACCCAAGCTGCTCGACGGCAAGGCTGAAAGCGGGTCGCGAGTCAGTGGGAGTTTTCTATAACACTAAAACATTTTTCTTTAACAGTGTTAAAAAACTTAAGTACCTGAACAGTACAGTTTAGAACCTGATACAGTCTCAATACCAGCACAGTACAGTTTAGAACCTGATATAACTTCAGTACCTAAACAGTACAGTTTAGAACCTGATACAACTTGAGGACCGGCACAGTACAGTTTAGAACCTGATACAAATTCAGTACCACTGCAGTACAGTTTAGAACCTGATACAAATTCAGTAACATTGCAGTACTGTTTAGAACCTGATAGAACTTCAATACCAGCACAGCACGTTTTAGAACCTGATACAATTTCAGTACCAGCACAGTACAGTTTAGAACCTGATAGAACTTCACTACCAGCACAGCACATTTTGGAACCTGACCGAAGTTCAGTACCATCAGAGTACAGTTTTGAACCTGATAGAACTTCAGTACCAGCACAGCACATTTTAGAACTTGATACAATTTCAGTACCAGCATAGCACATTTTAGAACCTGATACAATTTCAGTACCAGCATAGCACATTTAGAACCTGATACAATGTCAGTACCAGCACAGTACAGTTTAGATGCAGGACGTTTCCTTTAAACTATGGAAAATTGTAGAATCAGAATCTTAAAAATGTATTAATCCTGGATTCAAGTGTTTATGTTACAACTACACAAACACACCGAGACAAAGACAACAACAATATAACATTTCACATACGGGGCTGCTGATGGCCTTGTGGTTAGTTGTCCCTGCAATCACAAGGTTGTGGGTTCGAATCCTAGGACTGCTAGTGTCATCATCGAGGACCTCTTGAGTAAGGTACTGCCCCACACACTGCTCCCTGGTGCTCCTCGCTAGTGGCAGCCCACTGCTTCACTTGGTGAATGGGTTCAATGCAAAGGAAGAATTTCACATTGTGCAGAGTGTGTGCTGTGGTGCATTTGCGTGTGACAATATGGGGCCACTTCACTTTACTTTAAATCAAAATAAAACTTTCCAGAATTTTAGTCTCCCCCACTAGACTGCTGTAAGATGAGTCATAGGTCTATTAAGAAAACAGGAGGAAGCTGATGTTAGATATAAGTAGTGAAACTACAGAGAGGGCCCGGGGGACGGGAGAGTTCCTCTGGAAATGGAGCTAAATTGGCTGAGCTGTCGGTCTGACTCTTTTCCTGAGGAACAGAGTGAGTGACTCCTCGGGTAAACCCGGAGTACTGCACAGGCGGCCTGCTGAGTACCACCTCACTGCGCTCTCGAAATGGAGAAAAGAGAAAAGAGCTGTTCACAGGCAGTCTAGTCCAGAGATCTGCACAATCACAGCAGGACATGAATGTTTAACCAGACGCCTCTGCATCCGCCTGCAGGACAGAGGAGCTCTCCCAGGCTCCGGAGCCTCAGAGCAGATTTTACCTGTGGAACAACACGGGACCACATGCGGCACATCAAACCACCCAGCTTACAAAGGGACCATGAAGAAATGTTCACAGCTCTGAGTTTGAGCCATACGTGCCCTTTACTGAGACGTATTAACCATTCACTGAACAGAGTGCACTTTTCAAATGAAGAGTTCTAGCTCCCCCTAGAGGCACACATTTAATTTGCATCTCACACGGAGGAGCGAAGACAAGAGCAATGTGTTCAAAACGGCTATTTTTCAGGAAACTCTAAAACTATGTATATTCTAAATTAATTAATACTGTGTCATCCAAACTGGTATAACTATTTTCAACACTTTTCATTGGTTAATCATTTCGAAATTTTACAGACCCACGTGGAGACTAAACAATAGTATAGATTTATGAAAAAAAAAACAGACAGCGACTATATAAAGTCTAGATAAATATCTGTGGATAGAACATCAATATTAATATATAATATTCATCATACACAAATACTGGAGTATAAATCTCGACATAGGCAGTGATATTGCACTATTGCACAGAATAACTGATTTAGAACCCATTTAGGAAAAATTACGTCACAATGCTTTACATGTCTATGATAAACAGATATATGTATTTTTACATATAAATATTTTGAATGTATTATTTTTTATCTGTATATAAAGGGCTGTGCAAAAGCACTGAACCTCTCATTTTCTTATATATTCCTTCCAAAGATCCAGCCTTTTCCTAGAGTATTCTTGAGGAACAGTTCTTTGGGCATCCTGAAGGTCTTTCATTGATTTTCATGTCCACTCCAGTTACTTTTTGTTGGTTAAGTCATATGGTGACCTACAAAGGAATCATTCAAGCAGAACAAAATGTCTAACTGAAGTCCCCAACCAGTGAGGAACCAGGAGCAGATGATTCCAGATGATCAGGTGGTGATTAGTATGGAATTTTGCCCAGTACTGTAGGTCCCCTAAACAGATCAACAGGTACAGATTGAAGCTCCTCTGTTGGTGCCCAGGTTGTCAGTTTCATTCGTCACTGTTCAGTTTCTGACCACAGTTGATTCGTTTTTATTTGTGTTAAATTCTCAGCACAGCAGTAATACTGGGTTCATAGTGGTTTTAGTAATGTGTGTGGGAACCTCACTGGTTTGGGTGGTCCTGGCGTAAACACCCAGCCAAGCTAAACCCTGTGGTCAGAAACACAAACACGGCACAACCCAGTGGACCTTCAATGTAGCAGTTAATATTATAAGACACTTTGCACACTGTCACAGTAAATCATTTGTTCCCATTTCTTTAATCAACTCAATATGACAAGAAAGTTCAACAGGCAGAAACCAGTAATTTTGCACCAAGACAAACCAAAGATGGCTGGCTAAAGAAATTGACTAAATACACTAAATGGTTAAAGAAAATAAATGTATGTTCGTAGGTAAATATATACAAATAATTCTAAAGTAATGTTGCTAGAAAATCGTTTAATGTAGGTCTAAACCTACCATCTCTGTGACAAGCAAAACAGCAACATGGGAAACCAGTTTCATTTTCACGTCTTGGTTTTCTTAAAATGTAGCAGAGCATGAACACAAAACAAGCTTTTTTCACTCAAGTGTTTACAAATCTACACTACACTCGAAACTGAGCTTCAGACCATCAGTAGCTGCACAGCTGCAAGACCTCTGAATATTAGTGAGTCTAGATTTTAGCATGTCGGCTTGTTCCTGTGCTTGACAAGGTATGTTAAATGAACTTACTTAAATGAACACTTAAAAGTCTTATCTGACAAAGCAGAGAACAGATTTTTCCCAGAAACTTAGTTCGGTGAAATGAGAAGAAAATCTATTCATACCTTCATGGAAAAGATTAAGCAAACCAAGAGACTGGGCATGTTGTAATAACTTTATTCTTTATTCTTTTTAATAGATCTGTACAACCAAAAATCAAACCTTTTTTTTCATGAGCCTAGCAAAAACTCACCTGTACAAGTCTATGCTGTGGGCAGGATTGCTTAAACTCACTTAAAATCAAATGATTAATCAACTAGCTAGGCAAACACTTCAAACCAGTTCTACCAACAGAGAACAAGGAGTCAATTTAGGAAGGGGGTGAAAAAAAAAAACAAAAAAACAAAATAAAAACAAAGAAAATGTTCCCTTTGTGTCCTACACTCTCCCCAGTGTTATACAAAAGTACCGCGAAATCTTATTTACACAGACCTGGACAAGTCAAGAAATACAGTTTGACAAAGTATTGTGGGAATGGGGAGGGAGGGGTGGAGGTATTGCAATACTTGCTTTGTACTGAATAAAAATGGTCTGAATCGGGGACATGAGCTTTTATTGATATAAAAATCGATGGTTGTGACCCTTTCGTGAACCGTGAACTTGCAGACCGAGGAAAGCACCCCCAAAGAAACCAGACGCAAAAACAAAGTTCCTGTAGTTGGTTCACGGTGGTTCCTTACCCAATCTATTCAGGCAGACACACTTCCAGAGACTGGGAAGAGGCTAAATAAGTCATTACACAGACCATTTATTACCACGCTGCCTTACACAGACAAGTGAGCACAGATTTAGACAACAGACCGAACACAGCAGACAGGATGGAACGCCCATTCCTGAGACTTAACATAGATACTACAGTACCTACAGCTTCCAGAAACAGAGCAAATTGCAACAAGTGGTGAGGAGAGTCACAACCCCCGCTCCAGTGACGTCTACAGACGAGCAGCATCCCTTTCCAATTCAGAAGATTTCAACGCTGCAGTCTTCATTACACAATGCAATATTGACTGATCAAGGGCGTAACCTGTATTCCTATTGCAATAATAGAACAAAAAAAAGACAAAAAGAATAGATTCAAGTTTACTTGTCCGATGTGTGGTCAGACATGTGGTAATGAAATTCTCTTTTAATTCAAGCCGTGACATGAGCAGACCCCTATGGGGAGGAACTCGAGGGGGTTCTCCGAGTCCAGAGAACGTTAGCAGCGCACACGTTAACCGTATGGGACACGATCAAAGTGAAACGTAGTGCTCGCAAAAAAGAATCCCCAACAGGCCAAATTGAATGGCTGAAACCAGCAAATCAAGACACAAGATTTGGAACTGCGTCCAGTGTCAGGAGAAAGGAAATGGTGTAGCAGCAAAAAAGTAGGTGAATGCGCACTGGCCAAAAAATTCTTCTACCAAAATCGTTATTTATGATGACAAACAAAACGAAAAAGGAGACAAAAAAAACAGGATAAAACCCCCAGTGGTTTACATTCCTTTCAACAATTTTGTTGTTATTAAAAACATCTCATTACCGAAGTCAAAGCCAACTGTAATTAAAATAAATTAGTGAGGCTTCTTAAAGCTTTTATCTTCCACAATAACCCACAGTGAGCATTTATTCTACAGCCAAAGTGTGCCACCTCATGAATAACTGGAACAAGGAGGATGGGCGTTCTAGACGATTCACAGAATGCAAACGGCTACTTACCAAGCTGACCATTTAGATCGAGGAGCAATAAAAACGCCTCTGAAAAGACTAGCAGGCAGCTAACCACACTACACACAGTGAACTGTGGACCTTGAGTGACGCATGGGCCAGGCCGAAGATGTGCTTTGAAAAGAATTACATGCATATGACAGACACAGTTTATCTTTCCAACACCATTTTAGCTTAGAAGACCCATCTGACCAGGGACTGTAGTGGTTCCAAACATGTACATGTAGTGAGTCCAACATGTGGTTCCACTGAGGTGCAACCCAATGCCTTAGTGTATTCCTCCCAGAAGCAGAAGAAACTGGAGAGCAAGTTGTCAAAGTTCTCCTTGAAGAATGGGCTACAGTTAGAAGCTGCATTAAGAGATGACGCTTGACACCAGGCCTGTACACACCAAAGGCCATTTGCAAGAGATGTCCCACTGAGCGAGTGCGCTGGGGGGAGGGGTCGCGTATCCCCCCCATAAGGCCACATTGCTGTACAGACAGAAGTTGGGGTGGAAGATCGGACAGGATCTGCGGAGCAGTGGTGGTTTCTCCCCTCTCACATTTCTTGGACAAGTCCTGTTCTACAAACTGGACGTCCGTAGACGTTTCGGACAGTGGACAGTACTCAGGCCGACCAGGCCTGGCCCATTTGGATAGTGGACAGTACTCATGGGGCCTTCGCGAACCATCGGCATCGTAAAACAAATCCAGTGAAGCACGTGAACTGAAACAGCTATAAAAACCGAAGTATGCACAAGTCGTGAAATGAGTCCCGAGCCGAACATCTGACAGTCTCTTAAAACCTTACCAATGCTGAGCGCTGACGGCACCATATTTATATTCTTAAATGTACATTATTTCCTGTATATAATTACAACTTTTACATCAGTGAAAATTATCCACAGTCAAATTTGTGCTGGAGGGAATCTGGTGGGACGGAAAACGTGATCAACTTTACAGTCATGCTAGAAAGGTTGTAACCCTGATATTGTACACATTGTAAATAAGAACAGGATGTGATTCGCAAATCATGCTCACCTATGTTTAATTCAAAGAGATCAGATGTTGAAACATAGGAAAAAAAATGTTTTATGCCATCAAAACGCTTACAAATGAAGTATGAAAAGAATGGAAAAGTTGTATAAAAACATCACAACTCATTTGTTAAGTTGACAGCGGGTCAGTAACATGACAGGATATAAAAAAAAGTCATACCAGAGACGGAGGGTCTTTCTGAGGTGAACCTGACTTTAAAAACGGCACAGAAACACTTTAAAGCAATTTAAGTGTAAAGTACCTCAATGTAGTACTGCAGGAATTAAGAAGTATTCTTGTCTACTGTGAGTAATGTCATTACATGATTTAGACACATCTCTGTACACATGGGGCAAGGCTGGAAAATCACTGAAAGGGCTCAGAAACACTTGAAAACGGGGCATCACTGAATCCATAAAGGCAAGTTTAAACTCTCCTATGCAAAGTATAAACCATTTATACATTATTTTACGATGGATTGAGCCAAGCAGGACAACTTTCCTGTAGTCTGATGCATAAATGGTCAAAATTATTTTAGAAGTGCTGATTCCCATATCCTCTTGGTTAAGGAGTAGAGGGAGCGCTCAGCTTGTTACTGACCCGAACAGCAGCAGCAGTGATGAAATGGGGTGAATTAGTGCACATAGTTGATGCTAATATATATATTACACACACATACACACACACACACACACACATACATACACACACACACACACAGGGTGTGCCATTTATATGGATACACCTTAATAAAATGGGAGTTTATGGTGATATTAACTTCCTGTTTGTGGCACAGTAGTATATGTTAGGGGTAAAACTTTTCAAGTTACGTAAAAACGAATCACACCATTGTTTTTCTTGTGAAATTCCCAATAAGTTTGATGTGTCACATTACCCTCTTCCTACTGAAAAAACAAAAGGAAAAATATACTAATGTTCCACAAACAGGAAGTTAATATCACAAACCATTCCCAATTTATTAAGATGTATCTATTTAAATGGCCCACCCTGTATATACACATACATTTGGGGCTGTAACGATATGTGATACAAAACCGCAAGTGCCCACAAGTTTACAAACATACGGAGCACAGACGGACACTTTGTTTGCTGTATTGATTCGCTGTAAGTACATGCAAGTTATTACACTCGGCTTAAATGTGTGGCTGGGTTGTGATAAAACTGCGCTGGAGTCTCTGTGTAATTGTTTTTATTTTGTTTTGAACAGTGGCAGAGCCAGAGGGGCGTGCCACCCTAAAATTTTATTTGCTACCGGCAGTACCTGATGCTGTTTCTATTCTGTTTCTTTACTGTGTTTATAAGGTCGGGCTGCAGTAAGCATTTCACGACATGTAGCGCGTATGTGACAAATAAAACCTGAATCTGAATTTGGCCGGAGCGCCGCTCTGGTGGTCTTGGTGACGACACTGGTCCCGGCCTCCGGTGGCCCGCCTCTTAGACGCCCGAAAGATGCGCGCCCCCCGGGCCGAGCAGTGTCTGCCTTTAACCTGCACGGTGTGTGTGTGTGCATTCATGTATGAGAGAGCATGAACAGTGTCGGCCTTCCCTAGGTGGTGTGTATGTGGGCATAATATCGCAACACGGATGAATTCATGAAACGTTTGGCCAGTTCTCATCAGAACTGCAGACTGTTGTTTTAAACAGACCTGGGATCAGATAGTAACTGTGTTCTTATTTTTCTTTTCAAATTCAGGTCTGTTTGATGTCTGCTATGTCTAATTGCAGTATTTTTGTTAGGTTGTTTTTTCTTTATGCTAGTGTTTTGTTGATTCACAAATAAAAGGTTTGAATTCCTTTCAGTACAGTGTGCGTGTGTGTTTTTGGCCTCCCTGAAATAGCAGTGGCCATCCCACGTAAAAAATTCTAGCTCCACTGCTGGTTTGTAGTGAGTTTTGTGGCTCCGGGCAGCTGGGCGGAATTTATTTTGTTTGAAAGGAGCGGTGAACCAAGAGAGAAGAGTCGACTCCTCCAGCTCGACTTCTCGACTCTCAGTATGAATGAAAAGGAAGCGGTATTTAAGCGAATATTGGTTTATAATTTGGTGTTAAAGATAAGGCGTCTCCAAACAAAATGGCACCTCAGAACTTTTCCTCTCCTCCACCGCAAATGGATCGCGTTACGAACCGAATCGTGAGTCAAATATCGTGTAACAAACCAAATCGTGGGTTTACTGTATCGTTACAGATTGTGCAAAACTTTCATCAGAGCAATAAATTATGTTTTCAATATTAATTTACGATGTAGACAATAATAAAAACAAAGGAAATCGTTGAGCGAGAAGCAGTGTCGAAACTTTTCACTGGTAGTGTGTAGGTATAAATTTTCAGTTTTCCAAAAAACAAAAGTAATTGTTAGTTTCAACATCTGATTCCTTTGTTGATTCCATTAAATCTGGATTTTACAAATGTTATTTAAATGTTGTACAGTGCCACAATTTTCGAAACAGTCATAGAATGATCTGACTTTCTAAATAAATGTGACCTTAAATGTAATCAGATCTCAATCAAAATCATTACAACAGATAAACCAATCCAAATAAGAACTAAGTTTAGATTTAGCACATTGTCACTGAACTCACTCCCTATAGGCAAAAGAATGTGAACCAGTTCAATGATCTGGGGATATTTGACATTGGGTTTCAGTAGGGTTAGACATTTTGAACAGGTCTAACAAGCAAGTGTAGATGGGTGTACTTCACTCATTTTTTTTTTATTACAAAACGACAACGTCAGAATCCATTTCAGTTATCCACATACTTATAGCATCGCTTAAATGCAGGACTTTTAGCGTCTTGTTTGAAAGTGTAAACCCACACTCTACACAGAGCCCTGGGCTCCCTGGCATCACCTCCCTGGCAAACCCATATTTCATATATTCTGGGTTATATCTGCGCTCAAATTTTGGCTTTTTGTTTATCAGAGCATCAGCCTTTCTTTTATTTTGTGTCCCATAAACCTGCTTGCTATCACATGTTTGAAATAAAAAATTATCGCATTCAGTTTTATAAGAAATTTGCTTTAAATTTTAAAAAATACCTTTAAATTACACAGGTCAAGTCATGTCACTGAAATAAACAAATTATTAATTTCTTATCGTTCACGTGCTCAACATAAGTATGATCGTGAAAATGCTAAATTAGATCAAATGTATTGTAATCTGCAATAAGTTTTGTTTACATCATGAAATCCATGCTAATTCATGTTCATATTTTTAAAACTACTTTTACAATTAATCGCAGTGCCAGCAGCCCTTTACAGACCAGTGGTCTGTCTCCATTTTAGAGCCGTGGCCTAATCAAAAGCCCTCATGGACCATTAGTGGTCCACAGCCCAGTGGATGAGAATCCCAGGATTAAAAAATGGCGGCAATAATATCAAGGGTTTTGGGCTGTTTTACTGCCCCTGGACAGAAACATCAGCAATCGCTCCCGGAGCCACACATTCTGGATGGTATCAAGAAATTCTACAGGAGAATGTTGGCCCATGGTCCACAAAAGTCGTAAAAATCCTAATTAGTCTATCTACCAAAGAAAGAGAATAAATAATCTCAGAATAGAGATTTAGGACTCAGAGTCAAAGGCCAGTTCTTAATCTGACAGAAATGTTGTGTAGGACCAGATATTTGGAATTCTTGCAAGAAAGCCCACCGAAGTCCCTGCATTGGAGCAGGATTCTACACAACAGTTTAGAAGGAAATGCTCTGAAATCACAGGTTCACAAGCTTTTGCCAACACAAAATTTGCTTTGTTCAATAAATCATCAAATATGATTACGTCCTATGTTTTCTTATTTTTTGTTTGTTTGGTTGACCTGTCTGAAGAATTATTCCCATTTTTATTTATGTAGAAATTCAGATCATTCTGGAGAGCTCAAAAACGTTCTAGCATGACTGTGTTTAGTTACCCTTTAGTGTCTTTACATTTAGGACAACGAAGAGATTTCCTCATTCAGTTATTATATAAGATTCAGACTTGAAACTTGGCTAAATCTTCATTATTCAGTATGTAAATTCATTTTTGAAAGGGAGAACGAAGTAAAACCTGAAAAAACAAACCAAAAAGTAATTGTCGCGTGGCCTGTATGGCGCACTTGGCGTAGGATGGTGTGTTAAAGGGGCCGAGAAGTGGAGGAGGGCGTTAATTCTGCACCCCAACGAAGGATGAAAGGGCAGAGGTGGTGAGGTGGGGGCGAGACCATCACACGGATCAGAAGCTGTCCACCCAGGTTGCAAATCCTCGCTCTGCCAAAGTGCGGTTCAGCAGCACCAGCTGTAAACGTGACAAGAAGGTAAATCACACCGGCTGTGTCACCAACGTTCACCATCAGAAACATCAAGTTCCACACAACAATCTTTCTAAATACCAACCATTACAGACAAGGCTTATTTTTATGCTGCTGTTAATGTTTATCTATGCCAAATTATCAGGTGACATTTTAGAAACTACACTTAGTGGACAAAACTATTGGGACACACCTCTTAATTACTGAATTCAAGGAATCCCTTGCTTCCAGTGATGGACAATCTTAATGCTTCATTTTGGACAGTGCCATGCTTCCAACTCTGTGGACCCAGTTTGGGGAAGAAACTTTTCTGTTCCAGCATGAATGTGTCCCAGTGCACAAAGCATAAAGACATTCCTGGAGGAGTTCAGTGTGGAAGCACTTGACTGGTCCACACTTGACCTCAACCCAAACCAGCACCTTAGAGATGGACTGGAACGGAGATTGCAATCCAGACCTTCTTATCCAACATCAGTGTCTAAGATCAAATGTTATTTCTACTGAATGAATGGACATAAATTCCCACGATAATCCAGAATATGGTGGAAGTCTTTAAAGAAGAATGGAAGCTGCAAAAGTGACCGACTCTATATTAAAGTCTATGGACTTGAATGCAATATTATTTAAGTTGGTTTAATGGGCAGATGTCCCAATATTTTTGTCCACATTGTATCGTTTCTTACTTTTGTTGAGCAGGTGTTTGTGCTTCCTACTGCACTTACCTCTTCTCCAACCATGTTCCACATTTGTACTAATGGAAGGCCTGTGTTATTGTCATAGTTTGTAACCTAAAATTAGAAAATATAAATGTTTGACATTTTTTTATTTCCACATTTGGCAGACACTCGTACAGAAAAATTCGAATGAATGTCTTCAGACACTTACTTGGGCTAGCAAGGGAACCCCTCGAGTCATCTCTTCCAGGGCAGTGTTTGCTTCCGCTGAAAACCGATCCTCTCCTATGAAAGGCAAACCGGGTTTTGTTAGACAGCGGTTGAGGACAATAACGTGAAAGCGACAAATTTTACATATAATTTACAATATCCATTAATACCAGGAAGAGGCGCCACGTTGTCCATTAACACCTCCGTTCCTTGGAATGGTAATGTCACAAAGTCGGACCTGAAAGTGAGAAATGGTTAAAGAAAAGGAAAGCTAGAAACATATGGGTGTCACTCTAAAGACCACGCAGAGGGAGCAGTAACCTGATCTGGCGAAGTGTGTCGATCTTCACTCTGTCATAGCCGCCGTAGTCCACATACCGTATCTCCACCTCGCTGGAATCCTTGTAGAAGGAGATTACCTGCGCACGCCACCACGCGCCGTCAGCCGCAGGAGCCGCACAGATCACACCAACTGCAGTAAAAACAGAAGAATATAGAAGCTGAAAGCGTGAGGGAAACTATTCACCGATCAGAACACTGGCACTAAAACATCGGCATTAACAATAACATGCCCTTGGTTGGAGCTTCAATGTGTTTGGGATGCTCACAGATCGCAAGGGAGCTCTGCTTCATGCTCGTACGACATGTACAATCACAAAATGTTTAAACCATGACGTTTACCTATTTTTTTTTTTCCATTGTGTCGTTTAAAACTCAAGTAACTTGATATATTTTTACTTCTGGTGGTAAAAAAAGAGAATAATGTCATATGAGTGAAGGAGTTTTCCTTTTTCTGTGGCTTAGTCATGCTTTCTAGAATGTTGCCCGTTCATAGAGCATGAGAGGAACACTCACTGGGAACAAAGGCGCGTAAACACGCATCAGGTTTTGGCCTCTGCACTATATGCTGTTAACAAAATTCCCTGACTTGGCACCCAAATGGTCAAACACCCGACTTTCCCTGTCTGGAAATGACTTTCCAGAAATTCTCTGACCTGTGGGAACTAGGGCTGCCCCCAAACAGTCGACTAAACGTTAGTCGATATGAAGAAGGTTTGTTCAATACATTTTCATTAGTCGGTTAGTCGCAAAAAAAAAATCACGTGAAGTTACTCAATCAGGGGCTGCACAGTCAGTGTATGACATCAAAGTAGGGCTGTAGCTATCGAATAGTTTAGTAATCGAGTATTCTACTGAAAATTCCAACGATTAATCGAGTAATCGGATAAACATATTTTTGCTTAATTAAAGAGCAATCTTAAATATGTAAGAGAAAATAAGACAGGTCTCTTAAAATGAACCACTAATTGATTTCTGCTTGGGTAAAAATTTTACTTTTAAAATTTTTTTTAAAACATAGTATGCAATGCATACAAAAAATATTTTCTTTCAAAAATAAACATTGTTACTACCCATTATTTTACTGACCTTTCTTGAGTTGTGAACAATTACAATAAACTTGACTGAAATTAATTAAGAACATTTAGGTGCCATATATTCTGGGTTAAAAAAAAGCATTTTTGGAGATGCAAAAACCTAAAAATAAACTTTTAAAATGACTAAGACTAAACTCTAAGGCTTACATTTATAATACACAAGCTGAATGCTTTGTGGAAATTAAACTTGGACAGTAACTTGGAACAAGAGTCCATACATGGTTTCACTCTGACTGCTTTAAGTCAGAATTTAAATGTCTCATTTGACGGGGTGTGTGTGCAGGTCTTTAGAGGAGCATGCGGTTGTAAATCAGTGCTTGAAGTGGAAAAAAATAAGTGCAGGAATTTTCCGACATATTCTCGGGCCACTGTCGCTGCGTCAGATCAGTTTCAGTAAGTACCGGAAAGCAGAAAAATTGGCGGAACCCAAACAACGAAAATACAGAAGTTCTGTAAATGCGTTCCCACTTAAGGCACTGGTTAGCAATGAAGAAAGGTTAGCATTCCAACATGCTCAGAACTGAGGCTTGCCCTGCGCTTTGAAGCAATGTTTCCTGCTGCTGAAAACAGATGCTCTGATGGTGTGGATGTGGCAGGAATACACAGCAAAGACTTTGCCAGCTTTGCCAGTGTTGTGTGATTCCTAACCTTGGACACTTTTGTTGTTTTCTCCTGTTAATTTTGTCTTTTTGCTCCTCGCTGTTTTTATTGCTCCCTTCCATCACGCAGCCCACACTATTCCGCGCTCGCGCCCTCAAATCAAAACACCGGCGTCTCCTTCCGCTTCGTCGGTGACGTAAGCGTAAGTGTATTCTCACAGTAATGCAAAAATAATTGCAACAAAAATGGGACATGAACTTTAAAATTAATTAATAGAGGCTTCGAGGCAGAGGATTTTGCCTCGATTGATTTTTCTAATCAAGTTACTCGAGTACTCGTTTCAGCCCTACGTCAAAGCAACGCGAGAACAACGCGATCTCGTGCCTCGAGGTACACCAAAGCGCACTCACTTCCATATGACAGTAAATGCTAAAGCATGATATTGGTGCGTTCAAAATGAAACTGCCGCTACCAGGCAGTGGAAAAGCACCATATGATGACGTGTACACATTGGAGGTTACTGATTGGTGGTTGCTGTTATTGCGTCACTGTGTTTTTCTCGGCAGTCCGCTGCCGTGCTTCTTTAAGCCTCGTCTATAGAAACAACTGTTTCGTTTTGTGGCAAACAAACACAAACCAAGAATAAGAAATAAAATCCCTCTGATTTTATCCATTCTGACGACTGTAATTATATTCGTTTTTTACCTCATGTTTTTTACCTCAGTTCCGCTCGAGATGCGTCTTGGTCGCTACGCAACCAGTTTTAGTGGAAACTTAACAAGGTAGAGCCGAGCCGGTACCAGTCTGTGGAAAGCCACCCACAAGAATAGCACCGGGTACCAGAAATGGAAAACCCAAAAAAGCGAGCCGAGCCGAACCGTGCCTAGTGGAAAAGGACAATTGGACTGTACCTTTCCTTGTATATACGCAAGTTACTATATTAACTATTATATTATTATTTTAATATCATAAATGAATGACTAATCGCTAAAATACGGGAGTTTTAGTCGACTAGAAATATCTTTAGTCGGGGGCAGCCCTAGTGGGATCCCGGTCAAGATTAACCTCACAGAGAGAACTACTTTTCCAAAAAGCTGATTTCCTACCTTCAGCTGGGGATGGCAGGGCAGGGGTGCCAGGCTGGGAGTAGCACAGGAACATCTGCTGGTCCAGGCTGCGCAGGGCATGATATGTGGGGTGGGTGTGCTGCTGGACAAACACGTGTCCAACCGAGACAATATTCACCACAATAACCTCCACTGTCACACCATTCGGAAGGAGGAGCTGAGGGATTTACACAAAGACACACAACCTAAACAAAATGTCTTCAGTTTTATCACAGATCCCCAACACTTGTAGTCTTCGGCCTCATGCTCTGCACATTCCCTCATCACTACGAGACCCAGTGTACTTAAACTTTCCAGAAAATACACTCCTTCTTTTGAATGAAGCTGCCATTCATTTGTGAAGCCCACCCCTTAATTTTATCTTACAATTAGATTTAAGGCATGAGCTGTGAGACCCGTTCCTCTTCAATTTATGGTGTTAATTCAGGAAGTTCTATTATTATATCATTGGGCAAATTTTTAAATTGAGAAGAATATCCAGTAGTTTTACCTCAGCCTTAATCTGTGTATCTTTTCCCTAAATTTCCTGTTCGGGAAATTAAGGACAAATTAATTAATTAACTAATTAGTCAATTAAAGTCATCAACTGTACCCGAGGCCATATTTTAGAGTGAGACTCCTCATTCAAGCTGGATAACCTACCAAATATGAGGATGTAAATGTTCCGTCACTTACTCCAAGTGAGCTGGGTTTACTTTAGGCTTAAAGCGATAGTTCACACAAAAATGAAAATTTGATGTTTATTTGCTTACCCCCAGGGCATCCAAGTCAAAGGTGACTTTGTTTTCTC
>JBBKCR010000001.1:20725047-20746192 GCA_037577295.1 Ladigesia roloffi
CGTTTCATGTCTTAAGACATCAATGTGTCGTCACGAGCCACGGGGTGGAATCTGGACGTGTCTGTGCATGGTTTTTTATTTTGAAACATCTGACGCCCAATCACTTCCATTAAATGACACATTAAGACCAAAGCAAACACTATTTCATTGACAAGGCGATATTCAACCAGAGAGAACTCAAGAACATTTCACAATACAAATTAACAGACTGGCAAAATGTAGTAAAAAAACTAAAACAAACAAAAAAAAAACATTAAATGAAAATGCATGCTTTGTGAAAGTTTGGTGCACACTACTGTAAAATCTTGAGATGAAGAGACAAGATGGAACAAGATTAGGATAAAAACTGTCGCAAGTTTTCAAAGCAGCAGAAGGGCCGAAGAGCTCAGTCTCACCCAGGACGTCATGGGCAGCGAGGGCAGCGAGAGAGGCAGGGGCGGGGGTGCGTACAGGTTGGTCAAGTCCAAGTCCTTGAATTTTTTACCAATCAAAGCGAGCGCTTTATCTACTTGCTGTTGGGTGCCTGGAGCAGAAATAAATGTCAATATATTACACAAATTATACATTTTACATATAGTTTATATTTAGCACACATTGAAGTAAGCATCAATGACTTTCGCACAAGAGTTCATGGAGATCACTGACCTTCTATATGGCAGATCTGAAACTCTTGGGTGTAAGGCAGGGTTGAAATGTAGATCTTTGCACCAGAGCTCTGTTTCAGAAAGCTCACATACCTCCCCTGTTTACCGATTAGTCTACCGACTAGATGCTGCGAATGGGAGTAGATATGAGGGCAAAGTCAATATTAGTGAAGTAATAAAAGCTGTATGGTTAAAATTCCCAATTCGAAATGTCAGAAACTGCTATAGATCAATATATACACTATATGGACAAAAGTATTGGGACACATGTGCAACCATTGAAGGGCATAAGGGGAGATATTATGCAAAACTCTTTTTTTGCATCCTTTGTATTTACATTTGTGTCTCTACTGCTCCCATAAACACTCCAAGTGTGAAAAAAAAACATCCATCCATACTGAGTAAGATGAAAGGTTTTGAAGCCCAATGGAAGCCCCTATTAGAACTTGTTAAAAACAGGTATAATATGTCCCCTTTAATGCTTCAGCAGACCAAGACATTTTGAACAAAAGCATGCTTCCAAATCTGTGGTTCTTCTCATTTTGTAGAAGAACCATTTTTATCCTGGCATGACTGTGTTCCAGTGCACAAAGCGAGCTCCATAAAAACATGGCTGGAGGAAGAAATTGACAGATCCATACAGAGTCCTGACTTCAACCCCATCCCACAGAAACGCCAAAATCTTGTAGAAAGCCTTCCAAGAATAGTGGAAGCTGTTAAAGCTAGAAATAATTTTGTCCATTTAGTGTATATTACAGATATAGAAACTACAACTGTCCTATTGCAGTTCCCCTTGGCTTCAAAAGAGCGGTCTAGAACACAAAACATAAAAACTGGGGCAGTTCTCACCTTTGGCACCTCAATCTCCCACACAATTAGCTCCGAACTTTGTGACTGGCTGGTCTGGTCTCCGCTCTGCTGGGCGTCTCCTGTCCCCAAGGTGGAGCAGCTGTCCACTGAATCCATACTGTTTACATCTGATCCTGAATCAAAACAATCATCACACAATTATGCAGAATATTTTCAAGCCCACCACACCTGAAAGCCTTACTTCACCTTCTCCCAGCTGTGGTAATTCCACCTGACAGACCATAATCATAACTGTAGCTGATGTTCAGGCCCCATGTAACTCTATAATGGTTTTTGCACAACACATTTGTCCACAATTTTCCTGAGAAAACCTGAGGGGTCCACAGATAAACTGTTTCTCTAAAGATCAGAATCATGGAGCTGCTTAGTCAGGTCATCACTGCCTGCTAAGCAACAGGTGTAACTAAAACACAAATGAAACCAAGTAATGCAGACGAAACCAGTGATACATGAAACCATTTACTTCCAATTGTAGATGCCGCAGAGGAAGACACGCAACGTCAAACGCCTAAATAGATAAACTCCATTCTATCTTGAGATTATTGGCCATGTATACTTGAGCCAGGGACAAATGATACAGTTTAATGGAAATGCCAGTTTAAAAATGATAATTTAAGATGCTCCCTGTTCAGATAAACATCTAAACATCAAAGCTAGGTTTATGGTTACCGAACTGCAATAAAGTTAGAAAGCCAGCATGAAAATAATAAAGTAAACTGACTGCCAAAACTGACAGAGATCTAAAATTTCACTGTGAAAGAAAATACTAAGGCAGCGTTCACCGAGACAGAGTCGTGAAGCAAAGCGCCAGGCTAGACAGGACATGAAGAGAAAAACACTGCTGCAATAGTGCAGCTTTTACTATCCCGCTTTGAGGGACTCTGGGGGAGGAAGGAGGCGGCAGGCGCTTTGAGACAAATGACCAGGTGCCGTGAGAACCAACACCTTGAGAGTAGATCACACGACAGCAGCTGAAACAGCCGCACACTGCAAAACCTCAACTCACAGGACGACTGTGACAAGAGCTTCCTGCCATTAGTGAACAGTAAATACCCCCACGCTCCACCCAAGGTCTATTTAACACTAATCATCAACTTTCCTGTAATATAAGCCCATGATTTAGCACCAGACAGCAACAGACAACAAACTAATGAAAGGTTGTAGCAGAATCTTTGAAATTTATACAGAAAACTGTGGGGCAGCGGCTGGTGCGGCGATAAGTGCATGAGGTGACTCCCCTTATGTAACACACACACTGTTTGGGAATTTGAGACGTTAGGGTTTCCATGGGCCTCACAGTAAATTAACCAGGCAGCTCCCCTCACACTCACACCTTCATTTCAGAAAGGACTTTACACCCCAGAAAAAAAATACAGGTATTGAGGTGTTCTTTGGAAATTAGCACAATAAGGTGAAATATTCAAGTGATAATATAGTGTTGACTCCTTTTACCTTCACTGGTTTTCCCTTTTCTGTATATTGTAACATAAAAATCATATTTTACACCAAGTTCTAACCTTCAAACCCATCCCCACACACACCCTGCCCAATGTGAACAAGTGCAAACACTTCACAGGTTTCGTGGCTACTCTATATCTTGCTTTGAATCTTATAAAAACTTGTTTTAAGTATTTTGTTTAAAGAATTTGATTTGCTGTCAAGTGTGGGTAACAGCTGTTTATTTTTACCTTTTTAATTTGGGCAGCACTTTGGGATTAAGACATGTGTTTCATAAATGAACTGCCTTGACTTGTTTGATTAATCGATATTAGATTTTCAGATTTAAATTCATGTGTTTTATTTAACAGAATGTCATGTGGCAGAACCCACAGCCCTCACCTCCTGACTGGTCAGCATCTGCTTCGCTGGTTCCGTTCCCGAGGCCCATTCCGTTCAGTCGGGCCGCTCCACACACGGCCGCCACACGTTCCGCGGTCAGCATGGGCTCCTCTGCAATCGCTAAACTGGAACTCTCCGCCAGTCCATCTTCCTTCTCCTCCGAACTTCTGGAGATCCCTGAAATTTGAATGAGGTCCTCTTTGGTCTCTGGCACGGCCGAAGACAAGCCTGTGCCGAGAAGGTCCTCAGTGCTGACACCGTCCTCCGACTGGCACGTGCTACATCCAGAATCTTCCGTCACGGTCACGGCCTCCTCGGCCTGAAGCTTCGGCAGCACTGGGCTCAAATCTAGAGGTCCCTGAGAGGATGCCGCACACAGCTGCTCCGACTTCTCCCACACAGAGGGAGCGAGGCAGCCATTAACGACCTCCTCGACGATCTGCGCCGCCCGCTGCTCTATGCCATCAGAGTGACTCTGAGAGTGAGAAACCGCATGGTGGTCCTCTTCCTTGGTGGTTTCTTTACCATTCTGTGTAGGTGTGGTGCTTCTAGTCTTCTTTGAGGCCTCACAGCTGCTCACCTCCAGGACCTCCAGCGTGGCTGCCGAGATGACCTCAGTGATGAGCCCCGCGGCCAGGCGGTGAAGCTCCTCCATGCTCTCACTGGTCCCAGCCGGCCGGCCCAGGTCTCCATTCTCATGACGCTGGGCTTCTACAGATCCGTCTGAGGCTGGTGGGCTGGCCGAGGGGAGAAGTGAAGCAGGAACCATTGGACTCTCTGGACCTAAATGCGAAGCCTGAGCTCGCTGAGCGGCCAGATTAGTGGGGGGGGTGTCATCTTTGGAGGAAAGGCTGTCCTTCACCGACTCAGCAAAACACCCAGCCAGCACGACCTCCGCCACCTCCCCCTCAGGCTCCGGCCTCTCGGTTTTGGCCAGCTCTGTAGCCGGAGACGCGGCAGGTGATGCCTTTTTAGTATCGGGTTCCTCTCTGTGGGCTGTTTGATGCTGCCTGACCGAGTCCAGCTCAGACAACTGGGTTAACTCGTCACTCACAGCAGCTTCAGCTTGTCTCTTATGAGGGCGGTCCTCATGTAACAAGTCCAAGGTCTGGGTTTGCCTGATGATCTCGCTCTGTTGGAAGTCTTTGGGTGCTCTGCTCTGAGGAGGAGAGTCCAGGTTTCTGGAGGGTTTGGATACCGATGGTGAGGATAAATGTTCTCCTGCTGCGGCCTTGGTCGCGGGTGCATGAACCTGAGCGACGACCTCCTGCTCGGCAGGTTTCTGCTCCTTCACTGTAGGCTTATCTCGACAGGGTTTGGCTTGAGTAGCGCTGGCTGCCAGGCAGCCCTGCTCTACCATCCCGTTGCTGCCTTCACCGGGCGAAGCCAACAACCCCATGGCTTGTGGCTCCTCTCTGTCGTGGCTGGTGATCCACTCTTTCTTGCGTGTGGTGTACCACCACCAGCCAATGAGCGCCAACACTCCAGAAATCGCGTACGGGACAATGGACCGAACCTTCAGCGGCATCTCCTGTGGACCCTAGCTGCTATACCTGAGAACAACAGAGGAGACAAAAGGACAGAAGTTAGAATTCAACAGATCATAAACTCTATTACCTAGAATTATAAATATAACCTGTACATTTAAGTATATAATTAAATTACTGCTATAACTGAAAAATGGCACACACCGTACAGCCATTTTGCTGGACTGTAGTCTAGTTAAAAAATATGACATTCTGGCCCAATGGAAATTAAGCATTCTACTACGAATGACTAAACAGAGTCCCTCTGTAGCAGTAAATATGGATGACACTGCACGTATTATATCATGTGCTTTCATTGAGTACTCTTAAAAAACCAACTGACTTCATCACCATAGACAGAGACTCAATGCACACTGTTTATTATTCTGGAAACGTATAAGGTAAAACCATCCAAGCAATTTTATTTAGTATAATGTCTGACTACAGCAACAAACATCGATCCTATTAAACAGCCACCTAAGAGACACAGTTTTGCGTGTCATTATCAAGGTACAAGGTAAGGTACACCATCACTATGGAAAATGAAGAACCATACACGACTCAGACTCTGGAATACAAATATTCTAAATCACTTTCTAAAAGGCTGAATGCATCATCCAAGGCTTGGTTAAACACACAAAGCATGTGTGTACACACAGTAAGAGATTGTAACAGTGCAGTTGTTTGCCGTCCTAAGTAAATCAGGAGTGAAGCTCCAAGGACGTACGAACTTGGAAAGGCAAAATCAAATCTAGATGAGCAAAAACAGAAAAATTATATCCAAAAATATTACACTTAAGAGGCCAATCTACAATAAATAAACAACTACTGGAATAAACAACTCGCAAATGACTTCAGGAGTAATTTTATCCATTCATGAGATTTATGTGCACCTCTCTAACTGGCCACGGCCTTTTGTATTTGCAGTATATTGTGTCTGATCCTGTGGAGTTTTACTTTCTGTATTGTATTTCATAGTGCTGTTGTCCAAGTGTTTCTGTGCATAAGAAAGATTCCCAGAGAGTTTTTCTGCTGGTTTCTTCACACAATAACAATTTCAATGACAGATTCATATATTGGAAAGAAAAGTTAAGTATACTTCTAGCAACATCTTTAAAATAGCTACAAAACAGGCTTTTATGACTTGGTGGGCCAGCATGGCTGCACTCACACACACAGCATGCGTTAGGAGCTGCTGGCTGTGAAATGGGGAGGACCTGGAATACTACAGTGGAGCGGCGAAGGTGGAGCCTCACAGTATCTTTGGAAGCGGAGAGGCGGGCAGGACTACGTGCAGATTTGCCTCCAGCAGTCATTGGCTGACAGCCGCTACATGTTAAAAAAAGGATCTCCAGGCATGCCTTTCCTTAACTGAGCCAGAGGAAGGAATGCACTGCAGGGGGGGCATGCCTCGTCTGTATATCGACTATAATAAAGGGACACTGCGCTCATGCACTCTGAACTCAGACCTTGACTTTGACCCCAGAGAAGTGGGCTGAACCGGGGAGTGTCACTATCCTGCCAAAGAGGAAACCCAACACGTGTTCTCATGTAGAACTGCTATTCTTTGAGTGTATGACATTCATGCTGCATGATATTTCCTAGTTATTAATATGGAAAATTAGCTGTAATCTAGTGTTAATTATTCAAATAGAGTGACTGACTTAAACACACTCAACAGATATGGATGGAAAAGATTATTATTTTTTAAATATAAAGGCTCAATTAGGCTCATTTCTAATGTAGAACTGCTATTCTAGGAGTCGATGACTGTCATGCTGTGTGTGATTCAGTGTTATATACCCAAAGAATGAACGTGTGAAACCATTAAACACCCAGATTGAGGAGCTTATGCTCCATTTACTGTCGAATATGTCATTTTCCATTCATTCATTTGATCCATGTCAATTCAGCACTAATCAAAACACAGACAACTTTCCATATTAATAACTGGTAAATAATGCACAGCACGAGCGTCATACACTCAAAGAATATTAACTCTGCTTTAGAACTGAGCCCAACTGAGCCTTTCTATATAATAAGGAACTGTATATCACGTTTCCATCCATGCCTATGGAGCATGTTTATATCTGTAACTCAACTGAAGCGAGCATCACGAAGTGACCTTTACATTCATAATTACAACTAAAATCTAGATGTGACTTCCTCTTCTCAATGGACAACATCTCAACAAGGGTGAAGGATCTCTTTACAGAGATTAGGCTCATAAGAGGCTCAGCTATGAATGGCGGTAGATTAAGAGCGGCGTATGAATGGTGTGAGACCTTAGTCCCTCCTTAAAGGAAAACTAAGGACATCTGACACTGAGGAAACAGACTGGACCAACAAAGCTTGTGCAGTGAATTTCAAAAAGAAAGTTCAACTCTAGGCTCACATTATAACTGAGCCCGATTGAGCCTTTCTACATTCTAAGGAATTTTATATCACGTCTCCATCCATGTCTATTGAGTATGTTTAAATCAGTAACAGTCTGTAACAAGGGATGCCAGTAAAAGGGCCGCTGTCCTACAGACTCAAGCCATTTCGGTTTCTTCTGTGATTATTATAGACCTGTGTTGTTGACCAGTGAACTGGAAGGAGAAGGTCCTAACTGGGTGGAATGGGGTTAAAGATGCTTCATCTGGAGCTACTCCGCCTCAGTAGGAGCCATGACCCCATTTCTGTTCAGCATTATCTTAACACACTAGCAATCAGGCGAAAAAGTCATACAGAATGGCTGTAATATCGCATTAATAACCAAAGCAGCTAGCTTACATAGGAAAATGTATGGCCAGGCATTTTATGTGAGACATATTCCAAATATATTCCAGAAATGCATGGCAAAAATATTTTTTGGACCACCATAAATTACATCTGATAAACACATTTCTCCTCCACATGCTTTAGCTAAATGGGTTATGTTCGATAGCACTGCGTGTTCTGATGTTATTGTTTGTGTAATGTTACATGCATGTTACATATGTATAATATGCAGTGTTGGGAGTAACTCCTTACAAAAGTAACTAATTGTAGTAACACGGTAATGTAAGGCATTATAGAACAACAGCGGGTGAAATTTTACTCGGCACAAACGTCAGTAACGCCGTTATGATGCATTTTAAAACCGGAAATACGTTTTTTTCCTCCCTCATAAAAATTTGCCAAAATTACCGCGAGATCAGCAGAGGAGAAACGTCTGTGTAAAATATTTCACTTCTTGTAGTCAGACAGGGATAAGAATAGGGGGACGTCCTCGGACATGTCCTGTATTTTTTCAGGATTTTGAGCTGCCTAAATATTCATCACGCTACGGGCATCTCTCAGAACCTAAAAGTCCAGGGGCATGCGGCCGAGATTAAACATCTAACCCCCCAAGTCCCGCTAAGGCGTCCTCTTCTTCACAATCCCAAATCTGGGAGCCCTAGAGACGAGAGAACCTGCAACTGATCTAACGGCGGATAGTACTGTCGGCTTCCACTGGATATGTTATGAACTATTTGAGCGTCAGGAGCTTTATTTACACGCCAAATCCATATTTCCAGTTATTTCGGCGAGATTAACTTTAAAGTAATGCTTTACATTTTAAATACAGTAATATTGTAATGTAACTAATTACTTTTAAATGACAGTAACAAGTAACAAATAACACATCACAGTTCTGAAGTAACTTGCCCAACACTGATAATATGCAATGCATACATGGTATCTATTTACAATATGTAATGCTGAACACTTTTCAGAATTTTTTGTAAAGTAATGGTACCCTGGCACACCCACACACACAGTACTAAGCAACATTAATACTGCATTACTAGCCACCATCATTGTTGTCAGAAATTACACTGAGAATAAGAAACCACCCTGCCCTTCCCAGAACCACAGCAAGAGTCTCACAACCAAACTGACAGTCCCAGAATCACACTGACGGTAACAGCATCTACCTGACAGTCCTGGGAACTCACTGACACTCCCAGGATCTCACTGGTCATCCCAGAACCACACTGCCCATTCCAGAACCATACTTTCTAATGTGAAGTGGCCCCAAAACCACACTTTCTAAAGTGAAGTGGCCCCAAAACCACACTTTCTAATGTGAAGTGGCCCCAAAACCCCATTTTCTAATGTGAAGTGGCCCCAAAACCACACTTTTTTAAATCCCAATGCCCATCTCAGAACCACACTGACCGTCCCAGAACATCACTGACAGTCCGAGAAGTATCCTGCCTGTACCAGAATCTCACTGACAATTTCCACACACACATTGTCCGTCCCAGAACCCCCCTCTGCGTGCTGTCCAGCAGTCTTCCGCTCCTTAGGTGGAGTCACATGTCTCGAGCTGCGGTGAGACTCGCGCACGTGCGGTTCGGTCAACACCGAAATATAAGATGTGATTTTATGGGCCGATTCAGAGTTTCACCTTCGGGGAGAGGCTGTCCGTTCTCCTGGGCCGGGCGCTCCGGGAGAACGGTGCGCCTCTGCACGACCTTGGAGAGGAACGGCTGGGGGGGTGGTGGGGGGTGGGGGCGACGGCCGGGTCACGGTAGACTGGCGGAAGACTCCCTTTTCAGGCGCAAAGACGCGCCTCTAAGCCGCTTAATAGCGTGTTTATGGCTTACAAAACGCGTCGCGCTAAATGTGCGCACCAGACAGGACGCAGCACTGCGCGAGTTCATCCCGTCCCCCTAACACGACACACACAACCACCGACCACACACTCCAGCCCAGGTCCACGAAATCTTCCCCACCAGCTGCCCTTGTCAAAATAAAGAACTCTGGCGCAAACGGCTGTCCTGCTCTTACCTCGAGGCTGCAAGGGGGGGTGGGGGGTACATGTGCACTAGCTGTATGGGCTAACGGGCTACTGCTAACCGAGACTCGCGTTTCACCCATTTAACTGGAAAACAAATAAAAACACATTTTTAAACCCCTAAATTAGGAAAAATGAAATACGTACGTTAAAAACGCAAAAGTGACGCATGTCGAACGGCAACGGGTTTATTATAGAGAGGCTAGGCCCAGGCGTGCTGGATGAATTAAGTTAAGCAGAGCCATTAGCACACACACACACACACACACACAGAAAGAGAGGTCATCCAGAAGTAGCAGCGTGACTTTGACCAAACGGACCAACTCCAGATCTTAAATGATCAATAGATTAATATTTCCCCTTATAATAATCGTTCCAGACATCTATTACTGGAGTTGGTCCCATCCGGGGTCACACACTGCTGCAGTAGATTGTGTGTGTGTGTGTGTGTGTGTGTTTCACGTCAAAATCACACACCAGTTAGCTTAGCCCGCAACGGGAGAGCATAAAGTGTTCCATTGCAACTCAGTGTAACACTGACAGTGTAACTCAACATAATTGCAGCACTGGTCTGTTACATCTCATTCATTTAATTCTGGACTCAATTTAAAACTAAAATGAGTTTCGGCTTTTTTTTAGCCTAGCCTGCTTTGAGAGAGCGTGAACTGTAACATTGTAACAGAGTGGGGCGGTTACAATGAGATACAATGTGACACGATGCCGAATAATTGCAGCAAAGTGAACCGGTTCTGTTCTCTCTCTCTTATGCATTAGAGGCTGGATGGCTGAACCTGTTTCAGAAGCAGGCTGAGGTCCTGAGCTGGCTGGAGAGATGATTAGTTATCTAACAGCTCCGTTTGATCTGCAGAGAGACCTGGGGGGGGAGTCTAACGGGGCCGATGGAGCTGGAGAGGGAACCGGGGAGGCTTTAACAGCTCCTCCAGACCGAAGTGACGCAAAAGATCATGGATGGAAGGTGAAGCCAGAAGCTAAAATAGAGGACAACCCTGAGTCGAGGTAAAGCACCATGCCCCACACGAGCCCACCCCCCCCGGGATATGCACCCCCACACCGCAGCGCCCTCACCGTGTCCGTGCGTCCCTCCCGGCGCCACCGTGGATAAAGCTCGGTTACCGTGCCGTCCTGTGGGCCCAACACAGCCCCGCCGCTTCCCTCCGCTCCGTACGCGTGTGTAAGTGTCTTTCTCTCTCTCCTCCCCACGTGTTGACCGACCCGACTCACACTAAAACACAGACGTAACCAGCTGATCAAATCTCGCGAGAACTCCGCTCTACGCCATAGACCGTTGAAGATATCGCGATGCTTTCTTACACTTTTCTTTGTCCGTCTAGTCCTCAGTCTAGGACATGAGGTTTTATGGAAATCGACTCATGCTCATAAAACTGACATTATGTTTGATACTAGAAATATTTGTATAATGTGAACTACATGTTATTTTGTTAATTTCTATGGCACAGGATGATAATGAATTGTATTAGGTTCATATATTTAGGAATTGTGTATAAAGTGACATTTTTTAATTACTGTAACACTGGAAAAAAACGTATTAATTAAAAAAATATAGGATTTAATCTCCTCTAGTCATAATACAAATATTTAAAGAGAAAAAAACCAAAAACTGTTCACATGATGGGAACTTTGTGCTTGTTTTTGTTTATTTATTTTCTTATGCCAGTAATCACACTATGAAACAAGATTGTTTAGGAAGTGAACTGTGTCATGCTCGTAAAGTGACAGACATTTTGCAACGTGTATGACACTGCTATAAACTATTATTCACATGTAATAGAACTCATAACAGAATGGCCTAGTTCAAAAATACAGTTTCTGTTAAGAATGTGTGTGGCTGCAGGAATGGATAACTAACTGGAGCAACACATAATACTGAAATACGTTTAAAAACGAGTCATTTTATATATTTGTATTTAAATAGAATATAAATCTGGTGACTTTGGCATTGGTTTCCTATTATGTTTATGTAGAAACATGTGTAAAGCATCATTTACATACATACATGCTACCAGGTCTTTGCACACACTCAGATTGTCTACATTTGCATGTTTCGCAGTGAATAATAATTAAAAATACACATAATATTCTTTGTGTACACATGCATTTACACTATGTTCTCCATCTGACTACCTTCATTAACCAGAACAGTTCATATTTTTTTATCAGTGTAAAAAGACACCTAATATAATTACGTTTATAATAATAAAGTGGATCACCAGACCTGTGTTAGATATTTAACAAACCAAAACTTAAATGATGTGTATACATGTTTATTTCCACATATACAAAGTACAAAACCTCTGTCAAAGCATTTAATTTTCCACTGAAGCACAAATAAAAAATGGGAATTCTGTTTAAATGTACTTAAGTACTAAGTCTGCAGACACCCATGCACCTTCTAATCAGAAACTGTACTTTTTAACTAAAAGTGTAATACATTGAACTGATAATGCAGTGTTCTCCTTGAGCCCATTCCATAATGAACTGTATTACACATAAACAATAGTTTATAACAGTGTTACACACATTAAAAATCACTGTGATTTTATGAGCACAGAGCAATTCATAAAACATCTTGTCTCATAGTGAATACAAGCATAAGTAATGAAATAAACAAATCAACCAATAGTTTTTTTTTGTTGTTTTTTTTTTTTATATATACTTTTATTAATGTTGGGGGAGTTTAAACCCTAAAAAATCAATACGCATCTACAATCCTGCTCTGGTTTTACTAGACATCCTCAGCTGTATCTTTTACTGGTATCACACCAATAAAAACAACAGTAATAATAACAATAATAATAACATCACCAATAGCCATAATGAAAATGAGAATGATAAAAACAATGCTCAAGCAAATCAAGTTACAGAAATTACAATCAAGTAGGACTTTTATTATGATAGTGTCACTGCTGCACCATGATGCACAAAGGTCAACCAGTGAGAGTCTCTTTAAGGCCTGATAGAAGAGCTCTGAGTCAGAGCTGGAAAAGGAGCTGAGACTTGAAATCTGATCTTCGTGTATTTGTTTGATAAATCAGTTCATAATTCTGGTTTGTTTACTCCTGTGTCAGTTATGAATTCATGAAGGCGTTCACTGATCAGCCATAACATTAAAACCACCTGCCTAACATTGTACAAAGCAGTACAGCCAGTGTGAACAGAATAACAGTATTAAAACAAGAGAAAATAGCATCTTAAAGATGTAAAATTAAATTAAAAGTGCCTTCTTGCCCTCTTTACACAGCACATCTTCCCAGTGTAAACTCACCCAAACATCCATATGATGTAAAGGAAAAATGACTCATCAGATCAGGCCACCTCCTTCCAAGGACCAGTTCCTTCCGGGGGGGAACAGCCGTGTTTCCAGGGGTGATATGCACATCTCGGGTTCACTGTCATGGTCCTGAAATGTTTTATGCGCACCTCAGCTGTATCTCCGGGCATTAAAGGTTTGGGCAGCTCAAAATCTCATATGATTCCACCCGGACGAAGTTTTTTTTTAATAATTTCACAGTTGTTTATTTTTAGCAGGTTCACCACATTCGTAATAATAATTTTGTCACCGCTCACCACTAGTGACTAGCACACAACTGCGTCTCACGGTAACGTGTGCAGGTGTTTTGCCCCGTACAGTAGTCCATTATTGACCAACAAGGCTGTGATTGGAATACGGGACTGGAAATGCCCCGACGAGACAAGTCAAAATCACTCGTATTTCGGGACATCCAGAGGCGAATCTTGCCAGCAGGCAGGGCAAGCAGCTGCTTGGGGCCCCCATACCACTAGATGGCGAACGAGTGACCCTAATCCTAATCCTCACACACATTTCATATTTACAACTTTCATCAGATGCTTTCATCCACAGTGACTTCCATTCCCTAACTACAGGGGACAGTTTCCCTGAAGCAACTTGGTAGGATATGAACGCATGACCTCTTAAGATGTGATTTTGGACATGTAAAGCTTGAAAATGTTCTGTTATTTATTTTTGTTTTTTTTTTTCATTTGCATTCTGTGTTAATAAATGATGAAATTTTTATTTGGCCAGGTTTTGATTAAGCTCGCAATGATGATTCTCAGAATGTGCAGTGTGAAATGTTGTCTTTGAATCTACATTATATTAATATTACTGGACAAATATTTAAAAACTGTAAAATAAGGCAGCACACGTGAATAAATAACTGAAAGTCTGTGTACAAAACTGTGTAAAACTGCAGTAATAAATTCAAAATGCACCTGAGTTTTTTTCCACTCATCTATGTGTCTTTAAAATAATTTTAAATATTTTGTTCAATTCTCGTCTCGTTCTCGTGAATACAAGGCTGTGTATAGTCTCGTCACACCCCTACTAATAAACAAATTCTATTTCTTGGTATAAACAGTAGTTTTACCCCATTGTAGGGTCACCTTTCTTTCAAGACTGGATTTTTTGATGGTTCTTCACACTATGGGCTGCAGGGCTTTATTTACAAAAAAATAAAATCTAGGTTTGTTGGTTCCTATGTAACTGATCACTACAGTTTTACTTTAAATTATTATGCTTGAAATATCGTGCAGTAGCAACTGGACAGAAAAATGTTTTGCTACAAACTCAAATGACTGGCTTCTCTTGTATGATTTATCACTAGTTTAATCAGGCCTCATAGCTGTGCATGAGCTTATAACTAAAAATATAATGAACAATTAGTAATAAATTTATTAGCTTATTTTAAGTGAAAACAAGAACAAACCATACATCAAAGTAGTCAGTGCTCAAGGCACAGAGTGACCAGATTATTCTTCAAGCCTGAGATATGCCCGGAGATATGCTCACATTTTTGGAAAAAAGCAGATCTGTGTTTCTGGGAGCAGCTGAGACCTCTGGGTGAAAACTCCTGCAGCTGAAAACACACCCTGATGGGGACAAAGACCGCAAGGACAGACAGGGACGTTGTGGGAGGTGGAGACAGCAAAGGATCCGATACTCTGGAGGGTCTGTTGTGGACCTGTGGAGGATCTGTGATGGTTCTGTGAAAGATCTGTGGAGGATCCGTGGACAGTTGCGGTTCTAGACCAAATATATCAAGGGGGGCTTAGGGGGGGGATGCACGTGTGTCAGCAGGCATGTGTAGCGCTTTAAGTACTCCATCTAGAACACATGTAGCATTTTTTACTGTATGCCCCCTCCCCCAATCCACATAGTCATTTGTGTGAGGCAAACACATGTCCCAACCCTAATAATGGTAGAAGTTGTTTTATAATAACAAAAACAATGATATCTGTGTCG
The DNA here is from genome assembly GCA_037577295.1 of Ladigesia roloffi. NCBI lineage: Eukaryota > Metazoa > Chordata > Actinopteri > Characiformes > Alestidae > Ladigesia > Ladigesia roloffi. Next base: position 20,740,036 of record JBBKCR010000001.1, read on the forward strand.
ATATATCCAAGCCCACACGCATGGTGTTGGAGGGTGTGTGGGGTCATAGGCCTATGCAGGACAAGGAAGTTTGTGAAACGCAGTCTTAAGTCATCAAGCACAGCATGACATGACCCCTCTTCACATGGGTCAAAGATCTGCACCAGGATTAACACTGAAGTGGTGGAACAAACTTCCCCTGACCTTCTTCAAACTGCTGAGGCCCTCATTGTCTTCAAATCGAGAACTTAGGATAAGAACTACATGATCATGTCATAAGCTTGACTCAAATTTTATCATAATCTTCAATATCATCTGATGGGGCATCTCTGGTAGAATCGGAGCTTCACCTGATTATAAATAGCTAAACAACACTTTACTTGAAGAGTTGGTAGGATACGATAGTTGTAATTCAGGACATGTGGGTCATCAATGGTCATTGGTTAGGGACAGTGACTTTCTTATATATGCAATTTCTTATATGAAAATGGCTTGGAAGAGAAAAAATAATCACGAAATTAACCCAAGCGTGACAGGGTAGTGGACAACTTTTATTATGAACACAGGTATAATTAAATTGCCATATTATACATGTACAGCAACTAACTGCTTTACAAAAAAAGCAATACAATGTCATATTTACAATCATATAACTTCCAATTTTACACAAAAATATTTACAAATGACATATGTGCTGTTTACAGATGACAGATGCGGTTAAAATGTGGTAAATGCTCGAAACCAACACAAATTTGCATTATATTATGCGTGTTACTCGTTTTGAACGTACGCAGCGTCCCTCGACCACAAATTATGATGAAATACGAGGCATCACCTTGCGTCACAGTTCACACATGTACTCCCGAAGGCTGAGGGGCAAACATGATTCCAACAAACTGCAGCAGAGTCAGTCAGCCACCCGCGTAGTACCTGCGTCTATAGCTTCATATGGTAGGCTTTAATAGATCCTGAGAACATGATTTCAGCTGTGCATCAAGTCTATTTCTGGGATTAGTAATTATATCATCTATAGGAAGAGCGATTATCCTCTTGCTCAGCCAGAACCCATCTTCACTCGCATCAGTCTTTTGCATGGAGAGCAGGCGATAGTAAAATGGCTCTAACCTGAATTAAAAACATCTTTAGAAATTGCCCTGTTATAGTATTTAGGGTAGCGATTCGAACGTTTGACCAAACTACCTTCGTACGGGCCCAAGCTGAGCCTACAGACACTAATCTCGCACCTTAAAATGACTAATTATATGTATAGACAGTGGGGTAACAAACAAAAATAATGAAGGCGTACAGTTTACACAATGGGGCAACAACATAAAAAGTCTGCATAAACAGGCTAAGGAAAGAGAGAGAGAAAAAAAGACCATGGAAAGGCTGGACAGATTTGGTCTCAATTTCAAAAGCAAAGCACGAGGCACTATTCTCATCGGACAACATACGAGTGAGGTGAGCAAACCATTTAAGGCAATTCATTCTTAGAAGACAGTGGTTCAAGACACATATAGTGGTTGTGGAAGGGACAAAAACACGACAACAATGGACTGTAAACAGATAACTGACTTTGGTTTCCTTAAATAAGAAGTGGGTGATGCTTCATGCATTTAGTAGGTACCCTTCTGTAGTGCTAGTTTCCCTTTAAAAATAATAATAAACAGAAAGCAGTGTCAGTGGAAAACTCGAAAGAAAAGACATTGAAGAAACAATGTTTCCCATGTATGATAGTGTATAGCAATGATTTTCATCTTTTCTTCTGGTGGGGGGGGTCAAGTAAGAACGTATTAAGGAATATTGCACATCAGCAAACCTCCTCAGGCTGTGAACGTTTGATCAAGTACACTGTAGTGGTTATGTTTTGCAAATGTAACTAAAAGGGTGTAATTGTCTAGCATCTATTATGGAAAGGGGGTCATGAATAAGCACAAAGTACATTTAAGCAATGCCCTGAAAATCAAAACCAAAAACATGCATAAAGTCATTACGAACTTAACCTATAGACAATCGCACGAGAAAACAGGCTGTTTAGGACACGTCCGTCTGTCCTTTATGGGATCCGTCCTTCAGGAGGCGGTGTCCCTCTCGATACTCTGGCTTCCTTCTGAATGGAGCCACAAACGGGACACAAAAACAACAGCTCATCTACATTCCCTCTTTACTTATGCCCTTTAAACACACACTAAACATAACAGACTCAACACTTTGATATTTGCACTGGAACAAAAATCGTTTGAAATGACTAGCTGAAACTAAGCTGAAACCCTAAAAGCTCTCAATTGTCATTTTGCCATTGTCATCATCATGAGAACATGTCCTCATAGAACTCTCTGATCAGTATTAAAGCTCTTGTTAATAGTATTGAATGGCTAATGCTTACAGGAGAGTGATTAAGAGAAATCTTGGTTTGATTGTGTTATCTACCTCCACAGAATAAATATCTACAGTAAATGCAACAAGTAATGATGCCTATATAATATTTGAAGATTGTATGATTTCGTTTTTTTTTTCTTATTACAGTGCAGCAATGTATGGACATATGTATATGTGAGGAACACTTGTCTATAATTAGTACCTGTTTTTCCCTTCCTCAGCTTATCTTACAAGGCACACAATGGACTTGAACAGCAACCCAAAATGTGTGATCATTATCATCATCATCGTTATCTTCATCCGTATCGCTTAAGTATATACATGCGCAGTATCAGATTGACTGATCTGATCGTCGGTCTAGACATCAAGCCTGTGGATTTCAGGTTCTCCAAAGAGCAAACGAGTCTCTCGTCCATTCTGAGGACAGTCACATCCAGGCAAAACAGGCCAAAGACTTTGAGGCTGTCTTTCTCCACAGTCAGTTTTGGTCAAGTGTAGTGGTCATTAATGCGAGTACCTGGTTCTGCAACATCTTCGGCAAGCTGGTGCCTGGTTCTACAGTCTCTGTATCCTCCTGCTGATGCCGAAGACTAAAATAGCAGACAGCGTCTTCATAACCCTCTGTGATCCCTCAAGCTCCTCTGACTTTCAAAGGGGAAAAGTGTGTGAACCGCAGAGAAATGTGCGAGTTAACAATGTCTTCCCTTCATGCCCCCCATCAAAGTATCTGAAGGTGGCAGATTCTGAACTGTAATGCTGAGAGGGTTCGGCACTCGTCTCGGTCTCTTAAATCATCGTTACCCACATGCAGACATACAGGTAAACATCGTCCTTGCTGCCGTGGCTTCTGCGGCGAGGGAAACGAAGCTGAAACGAAAGCAGTGCTCCTGCTCAGGGTTGGCAGAGTTCCGGAAACGGTTTGTGAGGAAAGATAATCATCGCAGCCTCCTGGATGCTGAACGTGGTCTTGGAGCTCCTTCAGACGATCTTTTTGATGCTGGTGCGCTTGAAGCTGCCGGCGCTGCGCTGCTTCTGCACCTGGCTGGCCGAGCCGTGTCGGGCGCGGCTGCCGCTGCAGAGGCTGGAGGTGGGGGACAGCTCCACGTTCTCCTTATCAATACCTGCGGGAGAGAGGAGCCAACACACAGGTCAAGTCACAAATACCCACATATCAACAAATACAGCAAGGCATTACCATCACAAATGAAATGCTCAAATGTGGGCACACACTTCGATTCATCATCCAAGTAACGAGGCCCCTTAGAGGCAAGGATGAACACAGCACTACACCCAGTGTTAACTTCTTTCTCTTACCCATTTAACCAAGTGAAGAAGGTGGCTGCCTCCAATGAGGGGTGCTGGGGTGTAGTGTGATGGGATGGTACCTCCTATGATTGGAACCCAAGACCTTCTGGTCACAGGGGCAAAGCCCTAACCACTAGGCCACAGGTTTAGGTCTGGCACAATCATTATTTTGGAAACACCTAAAGACCCTTTCCAATAAATTAGAACATCGTGGAAAAGTTGATTTATTTTCACAATTCCATTCTAAACATTAAACTTTCAAATATCATAGATTCAGGGCCCCAAAATTAAACTTTTTCAATAATTTCATTATTTATTTGAACATAATTTGGGCTTCCAGCTCATAAAACCCTTGAAAACAGGAATTCAAAATATTAGAATACCCTGAAAACATCAGCCCAAATTTTACAAGGCCCGAATGTTTTAAACTGAGAGTCAGACACAACTACAACTCATCTACTGAACTCAAAGCACCTGCACAGGTTTTCCCCGGGCTCATTAAATTGCTTCACTTTGGATTAGTTTTCTCAGTTAGTTTCAATATCGGAAAGACTTGACAATTGGCCAGAAGAGTTTCATTGATACCCTCCATAGGACGGGCAAGCCAAAAAAGTTCCTAGCGAAGGAGGCTGGCTGTGTCCAGCAGATCAATAGAAAGTCTAGTAGAAGGGCAAAATATGGCAGGAGAAGATGCCCCAGCAGAATGGATGTCGGTGGCCTTCAGCGGACAGGGAGAAATCCAGAAAGAGTGGAATGCGGGAGGACTCCTTCTGCTGTCTCACACTTTCCATTGATATCCAATGGAACTTTCCATTTATATCCAGTGAGAAAATTTGGGTTGATGTCTTCACAGTATTCTAATTTTTGAATTCCTGTTTTCGTGGGTTTTATGAGCTGGGAGTACAAATTATGTACAAATTCTAAGTTCTTGAAAAGTTATGGGCCTTGAATATATAACCTACGAAAGTGTAATGTTTTGAATGGAATTATAAAAATATATCAACCTTTCCATGATATTATATTGGAAATGGTCTGTAATATATTAAATTCTTGGGCAGTTAATTGCTTTGATGGAGTCAAACAACAAGGACTAACAATCAGGACTGGAGTCCTGATGCTGACACGGTGGTGGACAGGGGTCAACGTGGACACTCTGTCCCGGACGGGGTGTTTCCTTCTCAGCCAGCATAAATATTTTCAACAACTGGAGCACAGGGGCTCTTCAGTGTGAGCAGTAATGTGCCTTAATGAGCCTTAATACCATGAACCGGTCCCGAGTTCACCAGCCGTCGTCCCTGGGATCACTCCTTGAAGGTACTAACCAGGAATCTCCACAAGGTCTCTCTGCATGCTCTGACCCAGTTGTCTCGCCATCACAATACGGCCCTTGTCTATTTTTCCTGTTTTCAACACATCATCTTCAAGAACTGACTGTTTACTTGCTGCATAATGTACGCCAACACTAGACATGAGCCACTCTAACAAGATAATCAATGTTATTCTCTTCATTTAGTGGTTTTAATGTCCTAACTAATGAAATTTAATTGAGAATATTAAACCTTTTTTCTGCTTCTCTTTCCTACGGTTGAAAAAGGAGCTGAGTAGACCCCCATTTTTGCAAAAAAAATGTATTTTAATATGCTCCTTTAACAGTAAGTGAGAGACCCTAATCACAATTCGATGAGTATGACTTTAATCAATTTCCTTTTTTAAAAAAAGAGTTTATCTGGAAAATTATTATGAATTTTCACAAATTTAATAACGTAAGTAAAAATAACAATGTATTGCTAAAATACATCTAAATCACATTAATCAATACAGAAAATGTTTAGAGAATTTCGATTTATGAACAAAGACGGAACATCAAAATAATTTTGGGTCCATGAATGCAGACCAGTGTATAATGTACCCCCTGTCCCGACCTGAACTCTGGCTGCAATTCCAACATCAACCAGAAGGGGGCTCAAGAACATGGTTCTGCATGGAGAAAAGTCTCGAGTGCAAATCTCATTCTTATAAAGAAACAGAGAATTATTTTACTGTTTGCGTTTAGCTGTATAACCCAGACCTTGCCATTAAAACACTGCTCTCTGGGTTAAAAACTGGGGGTTAAGAACAGGGTATTAAGGTTTTTCTGAAAAATCCTTTGTGTTTACATCTCTTTGCTGGATGTAAGCAGCATAGACCACTCTGGGTTTTTGTCAAAATTACATTTTTCCACCAAGGAACAACGTAACGTCAAAATATCATATTTAAGCACACGGCAGGAATCGGTGAATACCTGGGAGGACGAGGTGTGGCAGAAACACAGCCGATTTAGAGCAAGGCAGAGAGGCTTCTTACACACACACACACACACACACACACACACACACACACACACACACACACACACAAAAACACACACACACACACAGACACATACACACACACACACACACACACACACACACACACACACACACACACACACAAACACACACACACACACACA
>JBBKCR010000001.1:20766589-20783655 GCA_037577295.1 Ladigesia roloffi
TGTTTTCAGTATTTAATCTACAATGTAGAAAGTAATACAAGAAATGGTTGAATGAGAAGGCCTTGACTGGTAGTGTATATATCAGTGACGGCTGCTAATCTTTCAAACAGGGGAAAATCATTTTATGCGAACATCATGAAATTTGTTTAATTTTTTTTCCCAAAAATTCTGGCCTCTGTTCCTTTTTCACAAAATGGTTTGTGACCCTGTCGTTCTTCATCCACCTGGGAGCAGTCTTAAAAAGAGTCTTTATACTTCTCTGTTTACTGCTAAACTCCTCTGAAAACTCCTTCAAGACTGTTGGAAAACCATTTCAGGTGACGATCTCTTGAAGCTCATAAGAGAATGCCAAGAGTGTGCAAAGCAGTAATCAGAGCAAAGGGTGGCTATTTTGAAGAAACTAGAGTATAAAACATATTTTCAGTTATTTAAAATTTTTTGTGAAGTACATAACTCCACATGTGTTCTTTCATAGAGTTTTGATGCCTTCAGTGAGAATCTACTAATGTAAAGGGTCATGAAAATAAAGAACACACACTGAATGAGAATGTGGTGTGTCCAAATTTTGGTCTGTACTGTATATGAACAGACACGCAATGGTGTGACAGGTGGTGCTCCAGGTGGAAATACCTTGATGGACACTTTAGTGTCCCTATGTGCCAGTTTCAGGGCATTGTGGAAAACTTTGAGATCTTCCTCCAAGGCCAGGGTGGCTGCTGGAAGCTTCTGCTGGTCGGGCTCCACGTGCTCGGCGAGTCGTGTAGGCGAATCAATAAACAACAACTTCTTACTGCCTTTAAGACCAGTCAGCAGTCGTTCGTGGTACTTGGTATATTCCCGCACCCAGGAGTTACAGTTGTAGATGAAAACTGCAGCTACGTTCTCATAAGCAAAGTTTGGAAACACAACAAACCACTTGGAGAGGAAGTCCGTCTTGAAGCGGTTGCTCGGGCCGACGTGTGTGAGATCCACCACTATCTCATAGTGTTTGGCATAGTATGGCTTGAGGGTCAGTAGAACATGGTAGATTAGGAGGTCGCCATTGATCTGCCCTGTTTTAAACCTAAGGAAGAGGAAGAGAAAGAAAATGTCTTAAACCCATGCTCATAGTTTGATGGACTAAACAAACAATCATTTCTGGACCCCAGAGTGAAAGCAACAGTGTGAAAGCACAACCCTGCACTACAAAACACAATGTAGTTAAAAGCAAACCCCATTCATTTGAATTAAGTGAGAGTTCATTTGTGAAGCCGACCCCTTAATTTGACCTTCAAATTAGATTTAAGGCATGACTGTGAATCTCCATCTTAAATTAAAGATGTTAATTCAAGAGGTTCTTTTATTTAAGGGCCAATTTGAAAATGTAAGTGGAAATTTCAGTAGTTTTATCCCTTAATCTGTGCACTTTTTCCCCCTTTCCTGTATGGGAAATTAAGGTTAAAATAAATGTTATCACTGATCTATGCACAAAACATTTCTGAGTGGCATAAAGGGGCATAAATATAACAATTTAAGTTAATTTATTAAGATACCACAATTACTATAACATGATTTTTACAGACTTACAGAATTTAAAGACACGAGTAACATGAATTTATTTCGATTTGTTTCTTTTGTTAAACTGTGTTTCACAAGATCTTCACTTTGACCTTCATTTATTTTCTCACAGCAGCAAGTGATACATTTCTAAATACAACGATCCCACAAATAACTGAAGCCAGCTATGGGCCGGAAGTGACTGTTTTTTCTGTCTGGGTCTGTTGCATTGTGGGCTCTGTTCATCAGCAGACTTCCTCTCCCTCGTTCAAGAAGCTTCGACACACTTCTGCGCAGGTAAATATTCTACACAGTCTTTCTGTGGGTCATTTTCAGTCTTTAGCATTTATTGTCTAATACTGGCATGGTGAAATGGTGTGGAAGAGATGTTATTTTTTATATTTTAGAAAAATAATCCAGTGATTCTGATGAAAAAATATTGAAAGAGCTACTCAAACTGAAATCGAGGAAAAATGCAGAATAGGCCCAAAGCTTCTTTTTCCATTATTAAATAAAAGCCTGCATGACAATTGTGAACATTTGGCAACTTCAGAGTGAGTGTGGAACTAATTCCAATCTTGTTCAAACTGAAGACGGATACATTTTTTCATTGAACAGGTATGGCGTCCTCCATCACCCCAGGTTCCACCTCAGTGTTTCTGAACACCACCTACAGCATCTCCACAACTGACGGCTTCCACAACACAAGTGAAGGTGCCTGTAACGCCTGGTGCGTTGACCCCCAGATTGCGTTTACAGTGGCTGTATCTTCTGGGGGTCTCATCATTGTCCTCCTAATATCAACCCTTGTGTTGACCTGTAAGGTAATCGCTCTGAAGCAGCAATGCCGGGCCCGGCGTCCAACCCGCAGTAACGTGGACCTGGTGAGTGGAACAGGCTACTGGGGCACAGAAACAATCGAGGGAGGCATTGTGGGACCGTGCGAAACCAACCTCCTGTTAGAGGAGGCCAAGAACGATGGAGAGGATGAAGAGATGCAAGAAAGAGATGAGGAACCTCTGCCACACCACGGCACAAACACAAACATGGATGTGGAGATGCAAACCCCAGTCGCTATGCAAACCTCCAACTCCAGAGATTCCTGCATAGACCCCAAGGAACTCGAGAATATGCCACTAATGGTGTGAGCTGAAACAGAAGCGTCCGCCAGATAAAACCTTCAAATAGCAGGTTATACATCCAGTTTCTGGTCTTTCTAATAGGTACACTGATTTCCTCCATATTTGGACAAATTCAGTCTTTTATTTCATTTCTAGATTTGAGAAAGAAGCATTTAATGAAGGATGCTAAATTGAAGAATAATATCATATGGATTGATAAACTAACAGACCTTTTAGAAGACTTTTTACCCATGTAAAATATACTCTTATTTTGAAAGGTTTAATTACATGTTTAACTGTGCTGAGAAAATACTACTGCATTAGTAACCTGTTTAGAAAATGGAATGCCTGGTTTGGTGTGATAGTAACAGACATGTTAAATAACCCATCACTAAGATGCGTAATTTTCCAATTTCCAGAAACAATCTAACCTTTGTGTACGATTTATAAACAATCTAATCTTATTTCTTGTGATTTCTGTAATACCGGAAGCAGAAGTAATCCTAGGGTCAGTTGGGCCCCAAGCAAAACTTCACTGGGGGGGCCCCCCCACTAACCAGTTTTTGACTGTAGTTTAAAGAGTCAGCTCTCATTCGCCATCTAGTGGTGTGGGGGCCCCAAGCAGCTGCCTGCCTTGCCTGCTGGCAAGATGCTCCTCTGACCGGAAACATATTTTCTTTACTGGGCACTTTTCTGGACCAAGTTTTTGCCTCAGTATCAGTCAATCCTGTAAGTCTGTGGCAAATTGTAAAGTAAAATCACCCAGCCAGTATTTCCCTTTCAATTACTTCACCATGTACCAGAAAAAGGAGTGAAACATTTCTGTTAAAAGCTTAAATATGTTCTAGTCTTTCTGTAAAATATCAAAATAAAACTAAAAGCTAATTACAAATAAAATGCACACACTGTATTTCTGTTTTCAGGTAATGAATGAATGTTGTGTTCCTAAAGATAGCAAAGCATACTGGAAAAACGCTTATCCTTTTGATGTTGTATTCAAAATAGTAGCAGGTATTTAAACTCTATTTAAAATACAAATAAGAGAAGGTTCAATGGGGCAGTGGCGGGACTCACAGATCGGGTTCTGCGACTCAAACCGCACAGAAAACCTGAGAGGTAAGCCGAATCACACACGTTTAAGAAAATATATTTCCATTACAATTTTCATTTTTCCATCATTCTACTTCAACTTTAAGACTTTGATAAATTCTATTAAGAAATATTATTATTAACTATAATATATTTTTTGCTAATGTTTATATATATATGCACATGCATCTATATACACACAGTTAGTGATGGGTATCGAAACCTGGTACATAATCTGTCCCAGTGCCTAATTATAAAAGACTGAAATATCAATAAGCTCTGTCGTTAACGGTTCTGCTGTCAGTATTGGAGAAAAAAAAAAAACAACATGAGAGAGCTTGTACTTATAGTGTGACTATGGTAGAAAGAGCCAAATGATCCAAAGTATTGTTACACTTAAATTGTAGGGAAATTTGTCCAATTTTTTTAGATTAGGGTGTGGTTTAGGGTTGTTATTATGTTCTCAATTTGTTTCAGTTTTTTAAGTAAAAAATTCAACAAATAGTACCGAACCGATAAGCGGTATCAACAGAAGTAGTAATACCATAAAAATCTTAGCAATACCCATCCCTACACACAGTTAATTATAACTAACATGTTTCAGCCACATCAGCTGTTGAAAGGTGTATAAAATCAAGCACACAGTTGTGCAATTTCTCCAGACTAACAATCATTATGACCCACTCTACCGTCAATCATTTTAAACCTGCTGCTGCCATACTACCACACATTCATCATAAAGATCCAGATCTGTTCCAGTCAACTAAAGGAGATTTATCACAGGAGTAGGAAAAACTCAGCCATGAAGCAGTGAACCACACAAACTGTCACAGGAGACCCAACAAACACCAAAACCTGTAGAGCTTTAAAACCTGTTCACTGTTACACCACTAGAATTCCAGTGGTTTGATTAGTTTGGTGTGGAGGAACTTAAATGGGCTACATTGGGTCTTAACTTCAACCAAAGCAAAGACCTTGGGCTTCTGAGTGCACTTTAATGCATTTAAAATGCATTATAAATAAAATATTATTATCATTATTAGTCAAACTTTGACTGAATATAAACAGGTCACCCAATTATTACCACAATCGCAGCACAATTCCATATGAACTGACTTGGCCAGGGGTCCAAATACTGTCAGTACAGTAGGGTTTTTACAATCCTGTGTGATAAGAGGTCCATTATAAATAGCTTTAATTCCGAATAAAGCACCTTCAATAAAAGTCAACAATCACTTCATGATGAACTGCTGCATATACCTTTGGATGCTATTACTTTACACATGCAGGTTTTTCAGAGCACTTGTAATCTAATGATAATCTACATTATTTTTTCACATTTCCATTACTTCATCAGTTACAGCTGAAACATTTGGCTGTGTTATCTACTGAAAACGTATGGACATAGAAAACAAAATCGGCTAAAGTACAGAAAAGAAACTCATTCTTAGCGACAATTCTGCATGTAAGTATTTCAAAGTGTGAAATGAGGGGACAGCGAAGGTTAAGTTAAAAATTAGAACAGAAAATGCAGTGTTCTCATTATTAGTCTCATTATTAGTCAAGGTAAGAATAAAAAGTTCCATATTCAAGAGGATCAACGTCTCTCACCCACCCACAGTCTTCAGCGCGCCCTGCCCAACATATAAACCACTTCACAAAGACTAATGTTCAGATCACACCAACTGCACAACAGAATATCTGGATTTCACTAGAAAATTACATTACTATGGCATTAATATATATATATATATATATATATAGTATATCATAAGGCTCATTCCCAGTGTATGTTTGCCAGTTCTTCTCCTTTCACTCAGTGGTGATTTTAAGGGTCTCCAGCATGGAAGTGCTTCTGAAGAACACCAGCCTTCCACAATAAGTGTTGGATCTAGCATTGTGTTCATAAATAATCATGATGTGCAAATCAAAGTGGTACATCCTCCACATGCTGTTTTCTCTACAAAACTGTATTCACAAATCACCCATGACCAGCATGTTATAGGTAGAAGTCTTGCAGAACATTGATCATAGAGGTGTGAATCCCCGCAGAGCAAAATGAGTTACTTCCTCCCACGCCGCCTTGATTTCGAACCCCAAAACACAGGAAATCTGACCACACGATGACGGAAGTTGAAAAAGGTCAATGTTCCATGGCCCAAACAGAGCCCAGACTTAAACCCTACTGAAAATCTGCAGGAGGACACAGACTGCAGTCCACCAGCAGACACTGCCCGATCTGAGGAGTTAGTGGGCAAACATTGCACAGGCTAGATGTGGTGGAGACGTTTCAACACACTCAAGGCAGCATTTAAAGGTAGTTCCAAAAATACTGACACAGGAGGGTGATTCTTTATCTGTTATTAGTTATTAGACTGTCATTTTTAACAGCATTTACACACCTACACTGAATTTAAAGGCATTTCAAATTTATTCACACCAGAAAATAACAGCACCAACAGCTGTAAAAGCAAAAACACAACAATCTTGGCTGTATCATTAAAAATACTTCAAGTATGATGTCCATTTTAGCAGTAGCAACTGTGCTAAAATGTGTAATCTCAACACTTCTGTATTTAAGGTGAACCGGCCGGTTTACAAAATCACCAATTTCAGCCTCTTCGTGTTTTGAGACGGCCATCTAAATAGTTGAAGTATTATGTCAATTTTACAAAAATTAAGTGAATTCAGAGACATGATACGGGCAGAGCGTAACCTTGCCAATTCTTTATTTAAGGTGGATCGGCCAAGGTGCCCAGCTTTCGTGTTTTGAAAGATAGAGAGAGAAGGAGAGGGAAAAACAGAAAAATAGCCCCTAAAGAACCCCTAAAGGGATTGAGGGAGAGCCATAAGACTTCTCTAATATACCTTCCGCTTTTGGATTGTAAAATTTGTTCCGTTTTTGGAATATGTAAATGAGTGTTTGCTCCCGATGCAACTCGTATTAAAGCTTTGAGTTTAAGGTCCCGCAGGGGAAAAATCTTTGGTCTTCATTTCAGGCTATAAACAAACAACATTTTGAAACTGAGCTCATTATGACTAGTGATCAACCGATATTGACTATTTATTACCAATACAGATACCAATTATCTGCATGTTTATGTGCCCGATAACCGATATTCAGAACCGATATTTATTTACTATTATACATCTGTTTTTGACAATTATTACACAACCACTGAACTGAAAAAAAAAATGTTTTATTTATAATAATCACTCCCTCATTGCATACAAATAAAAAGTAGGGGTCTGAAAGTGCAAAAAATACAAAAAAATACAAAAAATAAAAATAAAAAAGGGCACTGTTACTACAGTCTTCAATGGTGCACAAACTACATACCTACAAGCTGCATAAAACTACATATCATTCATTTATGTAACACATCTAATGTGTGCATTAATAGCTGTTATGTTTAATAAAGTTTACTAAATATAGGAAAGCAAGTAAGTATACTTTACATTGGCAAGCTTAAATATCGGGAAAAATATCGGTAAATCGATATATCGGTCAATCTCTAATTATGACCCACTCTACCATCAATCATTTTAAGCCTGCTACTGCTATAGTGCCACACCTTCACCATAAAGATCAGTCAACTAAAGGTTATTTATCATCACAGGTGTAAGAAAAACTCAGCCATGAAGCAGTTAACCACACAAACCTGGGTCTCTGTTGCACCACTAAAGTCTTAACCTCAACCAAAATGAAGATTTTGGGATGAACTGGAATAAACACTGGTCTTTAAGGGTCTTTATGCCCAACATCAGAGAATGACTTCACAAATACCCTTCAGGCTAAATATGTACCCAAAGGTGCACAAAAATCTAGTGGAATAGCTCCCATTACACTGGAAGACATAAAAGTCACAAATAAGGGACAATTCCAATCTGTGGACCCAGTTTGGGGATAAAGACATGGCTGGATGAGTTCAGTATGGAAGAACTTGACTGCTCCACACAGAATTCTGACCTTAACCCCATCCAGTCCCCACCCTTTGGGATAAACTGGAAAGGAGATTGTAATCCAGACCTAATCGTCCTAAATTAGCGTCTGACCTCATAAATGCTCTACAGAAAGAATGGACACAATTCCCACAGAAACGCCAAAATCGTGCGGCAAGTCTTCTAAGACAATTAAAAGCTGTAATAGCTGGAACCAACTCCAGATTAAAGTCTAGGGATTTGAAAACAGTGTCATTAAGGTCCCGGTTGATGTAATGTTCAGGGGCAATACCTTTGTCTAAAAAGTGTAAATTTATAATGCCATAGGAAATCTAGTAATTATTTCCAAGATGAACAATATGGGATTCAATTACAGATAGAAGCATCTTCCATAAAAGCTAACAATCTTTTAAAACTCAAAATCTAAAAATAAATGCAGCAAATCACTGTGTTTCAAACTGCAATGTTTCAGGGGGGTCACTGCTACTGTCCAAAACACAGTTACCACATCTTTCAACATCAGTGAACTTTCACTTCAAACCATATCAGACCATATCAGGAAAAACTAACAGATTTATTTGTAAATATTTCAAAGTGCGAACTGTTCAACTTCCCCCTTCCACCATCACTCATCTGAAGCTGAGGGAACAGTGATGCTTAAGTTAAAATGAGTTAGAACAGAAAAAGCAGCGGTTTCACAGCTCTCATTTCCTGTCAGTGCAACACTCAAGTTCCGTATTCGACAGGATCAATGCCTCTCGCCCTCTCTCAGCTTTCAAAAGGGGCTCCGCCACTGCGTATCACTTCAAAACTCACATTCAGATCAGGCCAACAGAACATCTGGATTTTACTAGAAAACTACAATAACATTGGTAAGTTATATAATGTTTAACTTTTTTTGTGAATTAGAATGCAAAATAACACAATCAAGTTTACTTTAAATTCTATTCTACCAAATGTACACCAGCCTCAACTTTGCTGCGTTAGATTGATGCACAGCCATACATTATTCTGATTGTTGGTCTTCAAATAAGTAAATGGTTAATTACTAAAAATGCAATAGAATAAAAAATCTAACAGCTCATCAAAGGTTCTGTGTTGAAAAATGTTATATTTCACCAACATTCTAGAAAAAGTTTCCATGGTTGCTTTGCAAACACAAACATCAGCCAAATAAAAACAGAAAAAACACACATTTCGTTTTTCTGTTATATTAGGAAAGCTCAAAAGGGGAACATTTCACAATCTGTCTATAGTTGCTGCAACTAGTTTCCACTTAAGAGTGAGAGTAACGAGGCAAGAGTGCAAAATATATTATTGTCCCTGATAGAGACCTGACAAATATCACATTTGTCTCAACTTTTCCAGGAGATATTATCTGTGAGGAGAACATCATGAGGCCCATTCTCAGCATATGTTTCTTAGTTCTTCTTCCATGGAAAGTCAATGGTGATACAACTCTCCACCCAAGTGTCTCCAACCAGCATGGAAGTACTTCTGAAAGTCAACGGGCCTCCAGGAGAGACGAAGGAACCAGCATTGTGTCAATAAGCTCTCATCCCACAAACATAAGTCGTTCAGATGGTGTCTTCTCTACAAAAGTGGACTCACAATTCACAGAGAATCAGCAAAACACTGGTAAAAGTCATGAAAAGGACAAAACTGCTGTCACGCAAATCACCACAGAAGAAAAGGAGTCCTACCTTCCTTCATCCTACTTGGCCACGGTGAAGGAGCACTCTGAGGACCCTCAGAACCACCAGGACACAAATACTTCAGCCATTCCATCACAATTCACCCAGAACCAACAAAGTGCTGGTATGAGGCATAAAAATAAAAAAACTTCCAACATGCAAATCACCACACAACAAAGAGAGTCCTTTCTTCACTCGTCCTCCTCAGACCCCAATAGGAAGCAGACGAAAAGGAGCTTGGAAGACTCAACAACCAACCAAACCACTTCCGTGAATTCACCAAACTCTCCTCTGAACGTTGCTGTAGGACAAGAGCATCAAGTAACTCATGAGTCAAATTCTACCATCAAGAATGGTGATGAAATGTCTTCAGAGAAAACCCTCAACCCACAAAGCAATTCCACGAATCCCCACAACCCCAGTGATCTCCCAACAAATCCAGCCGTTATGACAAACAAGCCTGGAGAAGTGACAGCCATTCCGCATACAAACACACAGACTAAGTTGTCTACACAGGTCCAAGACAACAAGAACAACCAGTCTTCCGCCCCAGGCACACAGAAACAACACACAACCAATTTAACGACAGATTCGATTACTACAGGGAGAGACCAGACAGACACAGTTCCCACCAGCATTGACTCCTCGATGGAAGTCACCACCACAGTGAACGGTTTCACCACTTCCAGAATCTCTTCCACTGTTCCAATGGAGTCTGTCCCCACTGCCACACCCACAGAGGACGTAATAACAGCACACAAAATAGTAACAAGTGGTACAACTACAACCAAACAAGCCTCTACCAGAACCCCTACGACTTTGTT
This sequence comes from Ladigesia roloffi, assembly GCA_037577295.1. NCBI lineage: Eukaryota > Metazoa > Chordata > Actinopteri > Characiformes > Alestidae > Ladigesia > Ladigesia roloffi. The sequence goes on from JBBKCR010000001.1 coordinate 20,776,796, forward strand.
CACCACGACACAAAGCACCAGACCAAAGCCAGTGACCCCTCAAAATAAAAGAAAAGAAAAAAACAAATACGGTCATCATGCAGGTCCCATAGTAGCAGCCATAATAGGCACCGTGATAGTTCTTATGCTCATAGCGATTATGCTAATCCTGGTGAGAAAACATAGAATGGAGAGGAAACAGCAGGAGAACAAAGACTGGGCTGGTCCTTCACCGTTCCTCGAAGGCGACGCGCAGCCTAACCAACCAGGTGGGGATGGAGTGTTCTACCGACGGGATACTAAGAGGATCTCCTTACATTCATTCTTTCCCCTGAGAGCCTCCCAGAGGCTCTCATTGCTGATGGAGGAGGAGGTCCAGATGAACGACATAGCATTAAATAGCACGTTTGGCAGAAACGAGCAACCACAGAATGGGACACCAGCAGTGGGGAATGACCAGATCCAGATACCAACAGCAAACGATCAAGGTCTAGCTCCGGTAGCCTCTTCAAGCTCCACTGTCCAGGAGACAGGGGCTGCGAATGTTACTCCGGTGCACAATGTGAATATCCAAAATCCTGAACCCGATAACACTGTCCCATCTTCATCCACAGAGACAAAAACCACGCCGCCACCTTTGCTGCCCTTCGAGGAAGTGAAGCTCAACCCTCCTCAAACTAATACTGTAAACATTCCTCCTGCTCCTCCACTACCATGAACTCTGGCTTGGACAAAAGACACTTCCTAATTATTAAACCGCTAACTAGAATAAAAAACAAACAAAAAAATGCTCTCAAAACAAAAACCAATGAGAGAACCGGCAAAACCTACAACTGCCTTACATCTTGTTTAAACCCATTGATTTAGTTCCAAGAGCTCTTTCAATGTTCTCTTGAAAAAAATCACTCTTCTCTACTTAGGAGTAATAAAGTACCCGGTCTCATTAAGGCAAATGCTTGCTCTGTAATTGCTTCTGCATAGGCTTATTTCATTCAGACCATCTCTTGGAAAATAAGGGCAAGTTTACATATGCAAGCGCAAATGGTCGGGCTAATATGTGAAAATAATCTTAAATGGCTGTTCTGAATGAGTGTTTCCCTGCTTTGGTCAGTTGCGAGAGCTCTGGCAGGCAGCTGCATTGCAGTATTAAATGCTATGTTTCACTCTAGATTGATAAGGGAGGGACTGGGAGTGTATGGGCTGCAATTTATTCTCAGTCTCTGTCCATGAACCAGGAAAGCCTGCAATCCTCCAGCTGACAGGGCACATAAAATCAGAACCCAGTGTGTCAGAGAGACTTTGGGAGCGAGTATTTGTATGGAGCTTGAAGGCTGGGGGTGTTGCTGAAACTGATTCTGAGTAAGTTACTGCAGTGCCACAAGCTACAGAATCTGATTGCTTATCTGAGCAACAAACCACCTGTGATCTACAACCCAGTCCAGACACAGGTTGACTGCATCACTGGCATTCTTTTAGCATCACTTTACTCTATGAAGAATCACAAATTGTTTACCTCTCATTAATGTATAATTTGAGTAACAGGGGATGGGTTGTGTTCCGACTTACACTTCCAGTCAAAAGTTTTCTTTGTTTTTATTATTTCCTACATTGTAGATTAATATTGAAAACAAAAAATGATGAAGGAACACATAGAATTATGCAGTTAACAACAACAAAAAAATAAAACAAACCATAAAATATTCTGTAAAAAGGTAATGATGGACTGTTTTTTTTTTACTTAGTTATGTGGTCCTTGCCATAATGTGGAGTAGAACTATAGTGGAACAGGATCACTGTGTACAAACCCGACCAACACAACTGATGATCCAAACTCATTAAGAAGACAAGAAACCCCACTAGTGAACTCTTGACGAAAAAACACATATAATAAAATACCATTACAGTTTTATTCCTCCCATATCTGAGCGCAAAAAAATGCAAAGAGTGTGCAAAGCGGTCATCAGAGCAATAGGTGATGTTTTCAGTATTAATCTACAATTTAGCCAATTCAATGCAGGAAATCATTGAATGGGAAGTTGTGTCCAAATTTTGGGTGGTAGTGTACACCAAAATTTGGGTTACATCACTGTCAAAGGAACAGAACTTGATTTTTGGTGAAAGTCAAAACCCCCCAGTCCAAGTCGCTTACCAATCCAAACAGATCTGTAAAATTATAAACTAAAACAGAAGTCCCCAACTACCAGGGCATGGACTGGTATGGGTCCGTGAGTTTTTTTGGTACTGGGCCACATAACAGAATAAACATTATTTTATTGATGATCAGTGTTGCTTTATTTTGGAAAAAAAAAAAGACTCCAGTATTTCATGCATGAATTTCAAAATAAAATAAGTGAAGATTATGTTCAACTGTGGTTCATTATTGTCCAGAAATTTGCCTTCAGCTTTGATCAGAATCATATTTAATTATCGAACTAAACAATTTATTCAAAATTTCAAATAATTCACAGCATTAGCACTAAAGTTAAAAAGAGTCTCACTTGGTGTGAGGCCCGAGATCGTGACTCTGCATGACGTGGCAGGCCTTTCATGCATTAAGTCAAAGATCTGTGAGGCCACGCTCGTGCCCATATGGTGCAGAGTGAAAATAGGAAATGCCACATTTGAAAAGGAAACAGACCACAAGACTTTTTTTCAGTGGTTTCACTTGTACTGGAGCAAACCAAATATAGAATGGTAATCACAGAAAAAAACTAAAGTAATCTTAACAGTGTTTTAATCTGAAGACAGCTGGGCCAAAATATTGCATTCTAATTAGACTTTAGATAACCAATATGCTATACAATGCAATTAAATGCTAGAAATGCAACATGGCTATTGAAGAGTTATGACAATCCATGGACTTTTGTTAAAGGAGACGAGCGACATGCTGTCGAGAAACACAACATACAGAATCTGTGAGAGTTGCTCACACGCTGGATGTTGGTGTGACAGTTATGCCACTGTCCAGCTCATCATTCTCAGTAGAGTGCAAACATTAGGATGAAAAACAAAGACTAAAGTCATGTGTGACTAGGGTATTAACAGAAAAGACGATTTGACACCAGAGGCAAAAGTCGATGCCACTGAGAAGGTGACAAGTCATGTTATTTTTTTTCTCTCTCTGTATGCAGGCTTGTATATACAGTGCAGTCTCTGCCTCTCATTGTCTTACACTGACATGGGTTCCTTGACTTAAACAAATACAGTTACAGTTGGTGTGTAAAGGGGAAAAAAGACACAAAATCAAAAGAGATATGGCAGCAGTGACACATTTCTCTCTAGACACACAAAGAGCACAGAGACCTGCAGTACTTGTAAATTGGAGTTAAAGTACAGTAACTGTACTAGCGTTCTGCACGGAGGCCTGCAGAACATGCAAGTCAGAGTTAAAATACAGGAACAGTACTGATGTTCTGCATGGAGACCTGCAGAAACTGTAAGTTGGAGTTTAAGTACAGTAATAGTACCGGCGATCTGCTAGCTAACATGCACTGCTAGCTAACATGTTAAAGCTAGCTAACATGCTAACCCTAGCACTGCAGTCAGGAGGAACAAAGCAGCTTTATAGAAAAGCCTCTGGCTTATAAGACAAAAAGCCAGATCACAGATCTGCTTCTTAATTGTTACAAATGTGAGACTTTAGGCTGCATTACAATGTGAAGATTAATGTTACAGAGAACAGAGAAAAGATGTTAATTGCTGGACGCCTGTGTTCCTCTGCTGTGTCTGTGTGATGCTATCAAACCACTTTACAAGTCAACTTTGACTTTATTGATGCATTACTCAACCTGAAAAAATGACTACACACTTTTCAATTAAATACTAGAAGAACAAATCTGCTTAAAAAAAACACACTTTAGGTATCCCCTGCACAAACACATTTGTAAAGACGGAGGGGGCTGATTAACACAGAGGAACGCAAGACTGCAGAAAGAAATATCAAAGGTGTGGAAGGCATTGCAATTGTAATGAAATTTTACAAAATAAGAAGCAGCTTATCAGCAGCTTGACACAAATATTGTCTGTGGTTTTTATTTCTTTCATAGCACTAAGTATATAAGAACTGAAAGCGAAAGTGCTATTTTGGGTTGAAATAAGTAAAATATTTTGTGCGATCTAATCCTGCAGCACTGTGTTATAAAGGTTTTAGTTGATGGACACAAGAGCTGGGCGATGTGGCCTAAAAATAAAATTTAACAATAAATCCAATTTTCGAATTTAATCGATTTTCCCCTCCCATCCTCAACATCAAACTACAATAAAGCCAATAAAAGATTAGAAACAAGTTTAAACCTTATTTTGTTTTTTTAACTGTATGGCTACAGTGAAATCTGACTTATTTTTTGGGGAATAAAACTTGTAGCATGTTAATGAATCCTGGCTTTTCCACAGTATGTATGGGCTCCATGTATTTTGCAATATACATCACGACAACGTTTGTTATCACCTTCCACCGTGCCCCATTATTATCATATTGCAACAGGGCAGGGGTTGGCAGAGGGGAATTTTCTGCCAATGCCTGAGTGCAGGGGTATCGAACTCCAGTCCTGGAGGGCCATGATCCTGCATGTTTGGTGATTTCCCTGCTCAGAAGCACCTGGTTCACATCTCCAGTTAACTGTTATTTTTAGTGAAGTGTTTAAGGGAGAGAACAATCAAACTCTGCTGGACAATGAGAGTCTGACCACCCTGCACTCAGGCATTAACAGAAACTTCCACTAGTTGACTACAGAGGCACAGGTGGATTCCCCCTGAAAGAAGTTGGCATGTGGTGTGTATTTTTCCTCTCCGTGTGCACTCAGGTACACAATGCAATCTCCGCCTCTGATTGGCTGATGCTGACGTGTGTCCTGTGTCTTAACCAATTGCTTAATAGAAGGTCCCTTAATAAATGGAGCTTGGCACATAGAGGGGACTACAGACCCAAACCACATGTGTGGAGTCTAGACACACAAACAGCACTGTGACCTGCATATTCTGCAAGTCAGTGTCAAAAGTACAGTAACACACCGGCATTCTGCATGGCATCTGAAACTAGCTAACATGGCTAACGCTAACATTCCTTGACCAAATAGCAGAATTTCCATAACCTCCCTTATAAAGAAATGTAAATATAACTTTTGAGTGCTGAGCAGAAAATGGCATTTAAAGGGGTTCTATAATTAAAAACTGCATTTACATCACTGTAGTTGAATACAGGCAGCTTTGTGTGTCGAAAGGACCCTACCCTACAGATGCGCCAGTCAGGTTAAGCGTCTAAACCTCTGAACACACTGTTTGGTTTCTGAGCTTGGTTCTGTTTCTGTTCTGTGGATTTGTTTGCAGTATTAAAATGAAAAGTTTGATTAAAATTTAGATTGTCTGCTTTAGTAAGGGAATACACAAAATTAGGAAACTATTAGGCTTTTCATAAAAAACACTAAATGCACAGGGTTTATCAACACACAAAGCATTCATACTAGTTATAATAAATGTTATTATAAATATGAGGCTACATGTGATAATATATAAGCTGTTTGGGAGCCAAAATAACCGGCTATTTATAGGAAGCTGTGCCAGAAGAGCTGGCTCTCCATAAAGAGCCGAAATTCCCATCACTACGACACACTCTTCAAAAAGATTTTGTATTCTAAAATGTTACACATTTTTAGAGCAGGAGAGGTTACAACATTTTCTGTAAATTTCTGCCGAAATCCTGACGAACGTGACTATGGTACAGAGTTTACAAGGCATTCGGTTGGTGTTCTGGAGAACTGAGTATGTCCCACGATTCAATAGTTCTAGCAAATGAGAGTTATATATATTGAGAGCAAGAGATGGAGACAGAGACGGAGACAGACAGATAGAGAGAAACATAGAGTGAGACAGAAATAAAGACAGAGAGAGAATGATGGAGAGAAAGAGACAGAAAGAGAGAGAGAGAGAGAGAGAAACAGAGAGAGAGACAGAAAGAGAGATAGACAGACAGACAGACAGACAGACAGCTGTGTGTGTGATGGGAGTGACAGAAGAAAGGAATAAGGGAAGAGGTGAAGTGTATGGGTGTGTGTGCGTGTGTGTGTGCGTGTGTGCGTGTGTGCGTGTGTGCGTGTGTGCGTGTGTGCGTGTGCGTGTGTGTGTGTGTGTGTGTGTTTGCTGGAGGGAGAATAGATCGATGTCGCTCTGTTAAAAGGCTGCATGAGCTGCAAAGTGGTCCGTTTCACATTTTATGGTCAAAATAGTTGGTGTCAGATATGAAACTTATGGGTTCCACTTATACAGCCCAATATTTCCCATTAGTGTCGAGAAATCAGATTTTAAATCAAATTCTAAAGAGAAAGAAACTTTCCTCTGAGCCTCTCCACTGTGAAATGTTTTGTGCCATTCTTTGACTAAGAGCGTTCATCGTTAGTCATCTTGCATCAGTTTGTTGATCTTAAGCAGAAAAAAGGGAAGTTAAGTAATATCAAAGCACAGCCACCATGCTTCTCAGCAATGTCATGGGAGATCAGACCGAATCTTTTTTCAGACAGAACGGCTGTGCAGTTGGGGAACATGTACAATGTCACCCTGCTTCCGAGTCTCAGAGAGGGAGACACTGTGGGGGTTTTTATAAACCGGAATAGTGAACAGTGCCACTGCAGTGCAGTCAAGAAGAACAAGAAGGGGCATTCACGTGAAAACATTTAAACATATGAGAGAGAGAGACAGAGACAGATAGAGTAAGAGAGAGAGAAAGAGAGAGAGAGAGACAGAGAGAGAGAAAGAGAGAGACAGAGACAGAGAGAGAGAAAGAGAGAGACAGAAAAAGAGAGAGAGAGAGAAAGAGAGAGAGAGAAAGAGAGAGAGAGAAAGAGAGAGAGAGAGAGAGAGAGAGAGAGAGAGAGAGAGAGAGAGAGAGA